>CAXIVR010000002.1:113846979-114443260 GCA_964035755.1 Teleogryllus oceanicus
AGGTTAAATAATTTTATAAATTTTTTTCCGGGTTTAAAAACTAATCTTGGGTTTTTAGCCTTTTTAAGTTTAAATTTTGGGGTTTTGAAATGCAAAGGCCATTTTAAAAAATTTCCAAAAATTTTAAATTTTGAATTTAAGTTTTTACCAGGGTTAGCTGATCCACCAAAATGGTTTTTTCCTTTAAACTTGGGGCCAAAACCTGGGGCCTGGGTTTTTCTTTGTTTTTAAACATTTTTTTAAATTTCCCATTTAAAAGTTTAAATTTAAAGGAAATAATTTAAAATCCAAAATTAACTAGGAAAACTGAAACCTGTTTATTTTTTTTACTGCCCCTTTAAAAATTCCTTTTTTTCACCCTTGGTTTTCTTTGGGTTAAAATTAAAAGGGCGGGGGGCAATTTTTTTTTTCTTAAGGCTTTAAAAAATTGCTAAAAAAACTTTTTGGTTTTCTTTTTTGAAAAGGTTTTAAAAAATGGATTGCGAATTTTAATTTGGGGGCCCCCCATCCAGGGAAAAAATTTTCTTTTTCCTTTTTTCCCTGGTTTCCCTTTTTTTAAAAAATAAAAATTTTGAAAAAAAATTTTATCCTGTCGCCAATTTTATTTCAGAAAAATTTTGAACGTTTAAATACACAAACATTTATTGAAATTAACTGCCGAAAGTAAAAAGGTTACATTCAAAGTAAAAGGGAAAGAGTCCCCCAAAATCTAAAAACCAAAAAGTCCGGGAGACCAACCAAGAAATGTCGGTTCAGAAATCACCCCTGTTGATCTCTCCCAAATTCACGGGGCGCACGGTCACCAACCTCCTCAACTAAAGAATTACCCGTGTTTTCTCGGCGGGGGCCGCTTTTAGCGGGCGGCGCTGGGCCCTTGCTGAAGCTGGCCCCCGACCAGCTCGTTTTTTCGGGATTGGGCCTTGTCGCTCCCCCGCCTCCCGGCCTTCCCTGACCGCCGCTGAGCGCTGCTTTTTAGGCGCGTTTCTTTAAACCCCTTTTCACAGCCGCGACAAGGGGGAATATAGTATCGGGGGAAATTTCTTATATAATATTAACGCTTGGGCCTTTTCACAGGAGATCCCCATTTTTCTTTCTGTTCTGGGGGCCCTCAGAAAACTTGGGAAAGTTCTTTTTACGGGGCTACCATGTTAATAAATTTAAATTAAAATCACGAAACATAAAAAATATATTTCATATTTGGAATTTTCTAGTTTTCCATTGCATTTTCTGATTTCACTTTTTTTAAATTTTACAAAAGGGGGTACTTGTTTTTTCATATAAACCCCAGTTTTTTAATAAAAAAATAAAAAGGTTACTGCCATTTTTTAAATGAAACAAAGGTTTTAAATTCAGAGATATATTTTACAATATTTTGAGTTTTTTAAATTCATTAATATTGTTTCACCCGAATATCTTTTAAAATTTTAAAAAACAAGCAAATTCTGTTTTTTGTTGTAATACTTTAACTTGGAAATTTTTCGATGTTCAATTTAAATGTCTGATTTTATGAATTTTGTATTATATTTTAGGGGGAAAGGTGTATTTAGAGGGAGGGGCCCAGAGCTTTCCTCCATCAAATTTACAGGGACTGCTAGGCCCTTTTGGGGAAAAGGCCTAATTAATAAATTTCGATTCAGATCGAAATTTCCATTTTGGGACAGAAGCAGAGGTAATTTATTTTTTTCAGAATATTATTGCATTAGTAGAAGTGAATTTAAATGGCTGATTTTATAGCATGAATATTTGGGAAGATCTAGTACCTTTTAAATTCCATAAAGAGAAACCAGATAAAATGTTTCCCCTGATTTTAGTACTATTTAAAATTTTTAAAAACAAAACCCAAAACTTTTTTGCATTTAAATGTAAAATTATCCCCCTTTCTTTCAATGGTCAAAAACTACCGGGGTTTTTTAAAAATTTTTTCCCTTATCAATTTTGTTTTAATTTTTTTTTTAGGAGGATGAGGGGGGAGGAGAAAAAGGGGTGACAACAGCGGGGGGACTCCACCAATTGTGGGGGTTCGGAATATCTCCCAAGGGAGTGTGTGGCAAAACCCCCCCGGCGGGCCCCGTCGGCGGGCCCCGTCGGCATCCCACGTGCTCAAAGGGTTTTTGGACCCCAAATGTTCATCGGACGCAAAGGTTCCGCTTTTGTTTTTGGGAAAGGTGAACAAATAGCGGAAAAATTTCCCCCAAACCCAAGGGACGAGTAAAAGGATGAGACAGATGGCCCAACCACAAATCGGGGAAGGGGTTCAAAATTTCCAAGTCGGGAGACCCCGGTTGACAGAAAAAAAGGGAACTTAAAAAAAAAAAAATAAAACTTGTAAACACTGATGGAATATGCAAAAAAAAGGAAATTGCATTAAATTTATTAATTTTAGAAAAAATTAAAACAGGGAAACTAAAAAAAAAAAGGGGAAAAGGGAAATTAAATTTACAAAAAATTTCAATGTCTTAAAAAAATTTTTATCATTTTACAGTTGGTTAATTTTTTTTCTATTTTCCCTTTGTTGCCTTTGTTCCCTTTTATTTTTCCCTGTTGCAATGTTTTCCCATCCCATGGAGCAGGGTTTTTAAATCTGGGTCATCTGGTGGATCTGGATCTTTAGTTTTCAATTAAAATATTATGAATAAATGCAGTGGCAATGATGATTGCACCAGTTCTTCAATCGGGGCATTGCTTTCCCCAGGGCAATTTGAAACCGTCTTTTCCCAGTTTCCCCAAAAGCCCTCGAAAAATTTTCGAGACCGTATCTGGTTTTCCCTTTTGGGAGGATTTTTCTCTAGTTGAGGGATTGTTAGTGGCATCATTATATAGGGGCTTTTCGTTATCCGCTAATGAATAGAATCATTGAACTCGCCATTTTCAAATTTGAAAAACCCCAGGAATTGAAAATTTTTCTGGGCTTGAGTGCTGCCTGGCCACCAATTTAAAAGTCGATTATTTCCCCTTTTTACATTGGAAATAACGCACGTTTAAAAACGTGTATCCCTTTCCCATTTGGAAAAAATTCCCCATAATGGCCTCCTGGGGAACAATTTTTTAAAGAGTGCAACCCTTGCTGATTGCTTTTTGGGGAAATTTTGGGTATTCCATAAAAAAAATTGGGCCCACTTGCCTTATCCGCTCTTGTTTTGGGGAAAACTTATAAACCCCAATTGCCAATCTAGCCAAAGCGCAGCTAACTCTAAGGGAAAAATAGGGTTGGGTATGAAATTTTCCCGGCCCCAATGTAGTCGTCCATAACCCGCCGGGGAGCCGCCAGTTGATAATAACGTAGGTATAAGTAATTTTGGGTTTTTTGGTGGATTGACGCGTTCCCGGGAAAAGAATATAAATTGAAATAATAAATTTTTAATAATGAGATGTTTTTTTTTAATAAAAAAAAGAACTTTTTATAATATTATGTAATTAATTCACATCATACTTTGAAAATTTTTGGTTTTTTATTTTGTTTCAAAATTTTTTTAATGACTCGAGTTTGGGAAAAAAAACCCTTTGCCCACCTTCTGATAATGAATATGGACAATTGATTTTTATGGGTACGTTTTTTTTTGGGCCCCGGAAAAAATCTACCCTACTCCTTTGAACAATAGTGGGAAATTAAAAATTAAATGTTTGTAACCAAAAAGGAACAAAATATGATTAAAACCCAAAATATTCCCCCCATGTAATAAAAAAATATTTTTTTTTCTCTTACATGAAGGGCTGAGTTATTAATGATCAAAACAGTTTTCCCCTTCTTTTTTACATTTTAGTTTTTTTTGTACTACTGTTTCAATATGGGGATTTCACCAACTTTTGTGTCATCTTCAGACCTTTTTCCCCGATATAGATGGAAATTTCCTAAATATTTACATATGCACATTTGACAATTTTATAGTGGGGTGTGTTTAAAGCAGGCCGTTCCCTTCCCTAACTATGAAGAAACAGCCTGCTTCATTTAAAAATTAGATAATAAAACAAAGTGAAAATGAAAAGGAACTGTTTTTTTATTAATTAGGGAAAATACTTTGCATCGAAAAATTAACTATAAATTTGATAATAACATTCCTTGTCAAAAACCCAAAACCCCACTCCTCGCACAACGAACGAAGGGCTGGAAAAAAGTGGGGGATGATATAAGTACATAATGAAAAGGGAAAAAATAACCAATTTACATTCCTTTAAGGGTTTATATAACAAAAAGGGTTTCCCTTGTGCATGCAAAAATGTAACTTAAATGATTTGGTTGTTTAATGGTTTTGTAATTATTACATTTATTTTCTGACCTTTTTTGTTAAAAAATCCCGATCTTGCTCAATCCCAAATTTCCCGGATTTCGGTAAAATTGTTTTTTACATCTGAATCTGGTTGAAAAGTCCCCTTTCCCCGTATTCATAAAAAAACGTTTTTTTCCCTGAAAACGCCGGGGGAAAATATTTCCCGACTTTCTAATTCTTTCCCGTCTTCCAAAATATACTGGAGGGTTTTTCCATTTTTTCGGAAGTATATTGCCCCTACGTGCCCCGGAAAAAGAACTGGGGCCAAAAGAGTACTGGGGCTTTTTCCCAAACCCGTAAATTTTTTAACTGCTCCTAACCCCAGTTTATTTCCCCGTTAACCGGAAAGTTAAACGTGTTAAAGTTTGGTGAAAAACATTTTTTTTAAAATTTTTTTTTTATTTATTTTTCGTCAAAAAAAGAGTTAGAAACTGCGGCGTTTTATGGGAAAAATGGTTTTGTGCACATTTTCAATATTCCCGGATCCCTACACTAAATCTTTCTACCAAAATTGAAAAAAAGTTTTAATGTAATAAAATCCTTTTTTAAAGGGTAAAAAGGCAATACATTTTGGCTCTTATCCATGTTGTCCTTCCGGGAAAAAACTTTTCCCAAACATAAACGGGAATTTGAATAATTGCCACTGAATTCCCTGGGAAAACGGGACAGAAAATAAGTTTCATTTATGTCCAGAAGAAAAAAAGGGGCCATCTCAGATTTGCCAATGGATTGGGGAAAATGGGCGAAAACCCAATCGAGATGGGTATTTGGGCCCCGGGGGCTGCAATAAAAAACTTTTTACAGGTTGTTTATAACTTTATAGTTCAAATGAAAAAAATGCATTCTTTTATAATTGTCAAAATTAATGTTACTTTTCCCTTTTGGTCACAGTATAGTTTTCCCAAATTTTATAGAAACAATCAGCAGAAACGGGTTTCACTTGGGATTTAAACTTTTCATCGAAAATCTTTTTAAAGTCATCTGGCAAAGTGGGTTTTAAAAAATGTAATTTTATTGTATTGAATTTTTTTTAATGGGCTGTTGATACTGTCACCTGATGAATATGAAATTTTTACGTCGAGTTTATAAATAATAGACTTTCCCTTTTTGAAAATATTTCCCTCCCCTTAAAAAAAATCATTTTTGACAAAACCATGATTCGTAAATAAACAGACCCAATTTAAAGGTAAAATTCTAGATTAATGAAAAGTGGAGATTCAAAATTGTTTTAATCTTGTCCCCTTTTCGCCGCTTCTCGCCTTTTTTTTTTTATAGTTTTGCTGCTTTGGTCTTCAATTTCCCCTTTCAAAAATGTCAATAGCATATAATGGAATGTTTAATTTAAGATGTGAAAATAAAAAGGGAAATTTTGGGAAAAAAGAGATTGAAAAACCCACAAGTGGAATTGTGAATTTTTGGGGGGTTTGGGGGAAAAGGAAGGAAGTGGGAAAAAAAGGAAAAAAACAAAAAGTTTGTTTTTATTGATTAAATTATGTTAATTATATTATTCTTTTTTAATTTGTCAGGGTGCTAATTTTTATTTTGGGAGTACATACATCACAATGCCAGATATACCAGTTTTCCTGTAGACCTAAATGAGGTTAGGTTTCTATTGTAACCAAACCAGCAGAGCTAAAATAATTCAAATAGTCTGTCTTATTTACGGGCTTCTGTTGAGGTGAATTAAACCTATTACTAACTGGCAGAGTGAATATCTGTGGAGAGTTTGTTGAAGCACAACAAAATCTTGAATGTTTCCTTTGAAACATTTCGACTGTCGCTGTCCAGCCACTGTCGCAGCCACCTGTCGCTTACGTAGGACACCACGCGCTCTGTCGCGCGCATGCAACTTGTCGCTTGAAGCTGACGCAAGCTATAGCTATGTCGCTGGTTGTAGCTCACACAGGACACAGCCTAAGTACCTCGATTCCCTCTTGTCGCGCTCATGGCACATAGCGAAGTCACTGAACTTTGACACCACTGAGGTCCGTGTTCGATTCCTGCAGAATCTCATGTGAAATTTGTTCCAACAAACAGGCTGCTTCACAAGGGCTAAACCAACTCCTGTGAAGTGTCCTAAACCCTACCATCCCTTATTCCTTCCCAATTCTGGCCGCTGGGAAGTGACGCAGGAGCGCGTAGTAAGAGGCGCGTATGCGGAGATGCTACCTGGCGGTCCTCTTGAACTGACTGCATCGACGTGGCATGACTTACAGGTAATGATAATAATAATAATAATAATAATAATAATAATAATAATGACTTTATTTATGGTGAGACTCGGGCTACAGACGCTCTTCCACTAACCACGTAATACAAAAATTTATAAATAAGAATTGAATTAAGAGATACATTTAGTAAATAAAACAAGTAAATAATAATGCTTAGTAATAAGTAAATAATACAACTTACAGATGTCATGCCCTGGGCTCACAAACGGACAAAATACAACGTCCCAGCATTTTTCTTAAGCGACCGGGAAAACCCGGGGAAAACAAAGAAGTGTGCATGCTCTTCAACATTGACAACAAAAAAATATATTTAAGATAATTTTAAAAACAAACAAACATTACAGCTCGGGAAAAACTCAAAAAGGTTTGCCAAAAATATAAATTCTGATAGATATTAATTTAGCATACGTATCAAATTTTGACAAAATCTCAAATACATTCATGAATCATAAAAGCAATTGAGAATGCACACAACCACCGGCCAGGACGACGGCAGGCGATTTTAGTTTTCCCAACATCATTGTACCAAGGAAAAGACGCATTCAATCAGAGCCATGACAAAATTAGCAATAATGATTAGAAAAATACTGGTAGATACAAAAACCTTCCTAACCTAATATAACTTAATTTTTTACTAATTATACTTGTGTTAATTAAATTAAGAACCTAACTTAAAAAACAAAAAAAGAACAACACAGTTAAAAAGCCCCATAAAATTTTCATTTAACTTACAATTTTGAACTCATTGAACTAACAGAAAATCAAGAAATGGAGAAAACTGTTAAAAAACGATATAAAATAGTAGTTTACGATTAAGTGTAAAAGCATCTTATTCAATACGAGATTGGAAGATTGCCAACGAGGCCGTTAGGCCGGTTGAACAAAACGAGTATTGTAATAAATGTTACATTCAATATATCATACAACGTTTATCCACTTGAAAAATTAAGTTGGATTTAATCTAAAAGATCGTCCTCGCGTTCGTTTAGTACTAACGATTTATTTTCTAGAAGTGGCGACACTTTTTCTAACAATGATAACAATTGAAACACATTTGTTGTCAACCTCAAGCTTTGTGTATTTTTTCCACGGTGTAAGGTATTTTTCCAATATGGTGACAGCAGCTGTGATTCTGACATCAGAAATAACAGAAAATGCTGCTCTAGACACGCTAATTACCAGAGAAATCACAAAAAAATATGAGCGTGAATACACTTATTTAGAACTGGAGTGAAAACAAACTATAAAACCATTTCGGAAAAAGTTATGAGGGCGTACTTCTCGGTAAGTCTAAAAAGAGAAACCCTCAAGTCTATGGTCATTATTCCATGTTAAAGGAGTACAATATTACTTAATGATAATGTGGACATAGTAAGTTCACACAATTGATAGCTTTTAAAAGAAAAGGAAGGATCCCATGAGCAAGAAATCTAAAATATTTTCGAAAGATGACATACATAAATTTTTAATAAGGCAATAAGAAATTTATTTAATGATAAAGGGTGACATTAATAGTTTGCTTTTGGAGCTTGCTGAGAGAGGAATTGAAAAATTTAGAATTAAAGTGATATAGAGGATAAGAATCGTATATTATAATTAATATACCAAACACCAAGACATTAATTTCAAGACAATTTATTATTACTCAAGGAAGTGTCAAAGAATTCACTGTTTGGAGACTTTTCGTCAATATTTTCGCCTTCGGGGGAAAATTCAAGCACGATCGTTTCTTTCTCTCCTACAAGAATGGAAAATGTTCTTCAACCAGTTGGGATAAATACTTTGGAAACATTCCAAAAAATAGCAATTATCTTGGTTTGGAATTCTGAAACTTTACAGGACATTTGCTTCGTCGATCATCTGCTTCTTTACTCGCCGATGCAGTGCTGACATGAATGTAAAGAGGCCGGGGGATGGAAGTCAAATTCTGTTGCTGAAGGTTATGTCGAAACATCAGTCAAAATAAAAAAAAGAAGCTATGAAATTATGGGGGAAAAAATTTCGAATGGAATCTACAAATATTTCAAATGCAAATATGAATTGTACACTTTAACATCATCAGGAATTACGGGATCAAATTGCAGCAAATTTGTAATTAATGTTTACAACAAATAAAACATAAGCTATTATTATAATTTGAACTCTTATTTTGTTAAAAGTTATGTCAATAAAAATTCTTTGAACAATTGTTTTTTATTTTTAATAGTAGGAATCAAGCTAGTCATGGGAAAAACCCATTACAAAACGATGTCGTAAAGAACATCTACGCACTGGGTGCGTAAACTCATTACGACACTGAAACAATGTCGTAATGTTTGACTTTACCTAACCAAGTGGATAAATTACATTTACCTTACCATTCTAAACACATTTAGTACCACTTTCAAACATACAATATCAGCTCAGAAAATAGTATTTAAATGTTTTTGAATGATCCCGAGTTTTACATTCCTAACATTTCCTGGAAGGCTTTCCCTCTCTAGTCATTTTCTACTAAGTAAGATTTATTTAAAAGTTAGGGTTTCTTTTAAAGGGAAAATTACATAGCAAAGATTTCTCGAATCTTCTTTTTTTAGATAAATTTTATGAGAGGGTGGGGGTAAACCCCGTTTTAATTTTGGGGAGAAAACCAAAATATGAAACATGCGTCATTTCAAGTTTATATGTTATTACTTTGAGTACCCCGATATGTGATCATTTTTCGATATTATTTGAAACCAACACACCATTTTTTGCTTTTTGGGGGAGCGTCAGCAGGGATTTCTTTACGTTACCGAACAATGTCACCTAATCAAGCAGAGGGGTAAGAGGTTTTACTAGTAGTTTTTTGGTTTTTGGGGAAGGCATTTGTGAAATTTTGGTAGTTTAAAGCATACTTTTGGGAAAAATTTTCCCCAAACGGGGTTAATTTGGGAATTTTCGAGGTCAGACCGAGTTTTTTAAATTTTGAGCAGGGGGAACAGTAGGTTATCGAAAATATGAGAATATTAAGTTTTTTGGGTTTTTTAAAAACACCCAAAATAATTGATTGAATTTTTGGATTTAGCAAGGCCTTTCTCAGTGACCATTCATGAAAAGGGCAAAACTGTTTTTTTTACAAATTCTAGACATTTAGGTTTCCCATAGGGCTGTTGGTCATCTCCATATGATGTTGCATCTTATCCCCCGGTATATCATTTACTTTAAAAGGGAAAAAAGTGGGACCAAGTCAAACCCCTGTGGCACCCCCTGGAACTGATTGAGTGAGAAAGTGTTTTCTCCTCGACCTGTTGGGTTTTCAAAAATAATTTAAAAACCGATGGTAAATCAAAAAAACCAAGATATTTACATTTTGCCCCCGTCGGGTCTCCAAATTGAAGCCTTGTAAATAAAAAGCGGTAGCGTTGTTATATGCCTTCATCCAGAGTTGCGAATTTTCGATGACTCTGAAAACCGTTTGCGTATTTTACCCCCCCAAAAAACCAGATTGAAAATTTAAAATCATTTAGGTGAGATACTTTTTTATTTGTTGACTAAAATTTTTTTCAGGATTTTGGAAATGTTGTAATATGCTCTGGTCGATAATCACAAAATTTGAATTTAAACATTTCGGGGGGGACAAATTTGGCTGTTTCAATTGGGAAAAATACCCAAAAAAAGTTTATTATTTTAAAAGCGCGGGAAGGCATCTTTTAAAACCAATTTTAATTGTTTTTCCGTTATATCATCCGGCCCTTTAATTTGATTTGGCCTTCTTTTTCGACTTCTTGGCATACATTGTTGAAATAAAACTATCGTCGGGGGTGCGGATTTTTGTTTCAGAGAGTAAAGGTCTTTTCTTTAATAATGGGGTCTATTTTTTTGGCGGGCAAAATAGTCATTTAGGTCATCTGGGAATTTCAATGAACTGTATTTGATTTCTTTGAAAATTCTGGTTTTAAAGTTTTCCCATACCCCCCTTCTCTGGAATTTTTTTGGAAAAGATTTAATGAATTTTAGCGTTTCTGATTTGTTGTTTTACAAAAATTTCTAAGTTTTTATATTTTTTTCTTTCATGGGTTTTTTAGTAATTTTAAAACGGTTTAGGGGAATTTAATTTCATATGAATTTTTATCCTTTTTAAAACCAGGGTGGAGGCCGTGGGAGGTTTCCAGGGGTGCTTTTAAAAAGTTTCGTTTGATTTCATTGAACATTTTTACTTTCGAGTCTAATGGTTTGTTGTAAATTTGGGGCCGGGCATGTTCACTGTCTCGAAATGCTGAAAATCTAAGTTTTTAATCAGTAATTATTTTTTTTTTTGTATTTGTACATTTAGGAATATACAACAAAGGGGTAAATTGGTTTTAAATCCCGAAAGGGAAAGACCGTAAAATATTTTGGAAATATCGGACAATAAATGTCAATCCACGATTCTGTTTAGATGATTATGAGGGATTAAATTTTTAAATTTTTTAAAATTATACGAATTTAAAGTATGAATAAAGTTGGGAATTTGTG
Organism: Teleogryllus oceanicus; assembly: GCA_964035755.1. NCBI lineage: Eukaryota > Metazoa > Arthropoda > Insecta > Orthoptera > Gryllidae > Teleogryllus > Teleogryllus oceanicus. The sequence continues at coordinate 113,857,952 of CAXIVR010000002.1, forward strand.
ATGGGATTTTTAAGTGAAATTTCCCCATTAGAATAATATCTGATCTTATCGGGAAATTTCTAAAATAACCCTTAATTCTGACAGCCGTCCGTTTTTGGGGAGGCCAATATACCCCCCGACAAGTGATGTTTCCCAATCACCATATAAAAAACATGTATTCCAATTTGGGGGATTACTAGTAGATGTTTTTTTATTTTCAATTTATATCATCACGCACAAACTAGAACCCCCCAACCGTTTCTTTTAAATTTAAATTTTTTTATATTTCTATCATTTCGTTGAGTTTATTTTGGGATCGACACAAGATCAGACGGGCAGTGATTTAAACCAAGTTTCACTTTAATAATTGTGAGTAGCTTCAGAAAACATGACAAATTTCTGATGATGTTTTTGAAATCTCAATGCCGAATAAAAACAGACAAGTCACGGGGAAGTGCGAAATGGACGCGTTGGGTCAGAAGTTAGCGGGGTTTCGGGGGTGGTAGCAAAAACCCGGACGGGGGCCAATGTCCCAGGAAAAGGATGCCCAGGGGGCGGTTTCCGAAGATTTCGTCATCCAGGTTGAAATTTCGACATGGTTTTTGGGAAGTGTACTTTACAGGCAAAAGGTTAAAATTAATATAACAAGAAAATTAAATAAGCAATAATCAAGTATAAGAAAACTTAAAAACAGTTTTAAGGTTACGCCTTTTTACAGGTGGAGTCAACACATTCGGGTGTGCGTTTTTTCCCTTGTGTGATTTACATTTTGCCCCAAAAAGGACCACACATTTTAAACTAAAATTTTTGAAATACATTTTCTCAATTTTTTAACCCTACGTAATTAAAACCCCTTCAATAACTTTACTATGAAAGCTTTTTTTTTGATTTTCACCCTAATTTCATATACTAATTTTTCTATTGGGCGCATTTTTTCCCATCAGTCTTGGTCCCATTCTGGCTCCATCAATTCGTCAAATAAGGGAAAAATATCCCTTGCCAACTCTATAACTTTTGCATCAGTATTTTCTTGTTTTACTCCTATTAAACAGGCGGAAGAAATTTTCCCCTGATTTTTCACTCGTCCATTTTGTCCATGTGGGGGCCCCTTCTTGCGCGCGATCACTGGGGTTTCTCGTCAATGACCCGGGTTTTGCTGCTCGATGGTCTCCCGAAGTTCGAGTCGTCCCCCAAACGCCTCGATGAGACCCCCGATTAATCTCTTTGGGCGCCTCCCCTTATGCGGGGGGCAACAGTTCTCACGAGGTTTTAAAATTTTTGTTCCGAGGGGTTTTTTTCACGACCCCCGGGGGGGAAAACCGGACAAAAAGAAAATTTTAAAAAAGAAAATAAATAAAAACACCCAAAATTATGTTTAGAGTTAAACACAAAACACGGTTCTACACAAGATGCCGAGAGGGGAAACAAGGGGGAGTAAAAAATGAACTAAAGAAGAAAGAAGATATATTATCAGAAAGGGGCAAAGTAGAGGGGAAAATAATGACAAGAGAATAAATTTAACAAAAAAATTTAGAATAAACAATTCCGGAGATGTAGAAGTAAGTTTGTGATACAGGATATAAACTGGGAGAAGAGAGTAAAAAAAAAAGTTTCCCTAAAAAAAAGCTGCGGAATTCCTGTAGCTTCAGCTCCTGTCACCCGACACCGCAAAGCCTCGTTTGCTACCTGGGCCCGGGGCGTCCTCACTCGACACGGGCTACGACAACTGGGTAATGGAGGGGTTACCATCAGCCAAAACGTTCAACCTTTGGGGTTTGGAGACGCGTTGCGCCATTAAGCGAACAAAATTTTTTAAAAATTCGTTTTCCGTTCGCCGCACTGGTGCGTCAGGCAGCATTTTTCCATTCGACCGCGGGCGCACCAGGGCAAGCGCATATTCCTTCGCATATCGCACGGACCGGGGCACCCCGGCCAAAGGGGGGCACCAGGGGGTAGTTTTTTAAAAAAGAAATCCCTGTCAATAATTTATGAATTAAGTTAAATTCAAAAACTTCAAAAATTTCCGTAACAATTAAAAATTTTTTTCCGAGTTCCATCAGTGTGATGACCAAAACGGTATTTCACTGAGTAGCGCACAAACCACTGTTCCCCCGGGAAACTGTTTCATCTGCTGCCCTTAAGGTTTGGGGCACCTTAAAAAACGATTCTTTACAAGAAAGCTGTATAAATAAAAAGTCGATTTGAAAAAAAATCTGTGTGGGGGTGATATTTAATGAAGAATTTAATTTAGTTTTTTTCACAAAAAAGATATGTGTCCTTATTGTAATGGATGAATGGTTGGGGAAAAATATTTATTATGTTTTTTAAATTTAAAAAAAATGAAAAGTCGATGACAAGGAAAATAGAAAAAAAAAGAGGGAAAAATCGTGAAGAAAATGTAGTACAAAAAGTTTGATTAAAACCCTTCTGGGTTTCATAAATATTTTAAAATTGCGATTACCAAAGTTTCCCCAATATTTTATTAAATTTAATTCAGTTTTGCCTTTCATTTGTTTGCATTTTAATCAGTTTTTTTTTTTTATATAATTTTTTTAAAGTATTTTTGGAAAGGCTTTAACTATGCCAATGTTATTCTTGTTGATGGGTGCTGTTTAAGTACTTTGGATCAAGCGTCTTATTAACGGGAAAAGGGAAGAAATCGCATTAAAAGGGGGCTGACAATATGCCAAACTTCAGAAAACTATTCCAAACTAAAAAAATAAAAATAAAAAAAAAGATTGTAAAAACCGACTTTTGGGCTTCAATCAATTAATATCCCGCAGAATCTTCAAGGGGGCCAGATTTGCCCCATGTTCTTTTTGGGGATCCCTGGTATTTTATTTCAACCATCTATGTCTCCATCTGGGTTGGGGCTAGGGAGCTGCCGCCCCCAGGGGCCACAGGCCTTGTGCACCACAAATCTCTTGAGAAACTTTATAATTGAAAGTGTTTAGAAAGAATAAAAATATCAAGTTTAAAATTAAAAAATCTTTTTTTGGTTAAACTGAAAAAATTTTAAATATTTGAAAAAAAAATAAAATAAAATACCTTTTCCTACGGTCAATGATCAGGGAAAGTCAGGGAAATTTAAAAAGAATGAAGTCTGGGGGCCTCAGGTGACAAGATTGTAACAGGGGGGCCCCAAAAATAGAATATTTACCGATAAAATGTTCAAAACCCATTTTCATCACTGGGCATTTGATTGTCAAACTCAAGGATCCCAATTCTTTTTTTAATATTCTGTCTTCATAATTAAAAATTTTTTTTTAAATATTACTTTTTTTCATGTTAAAAAAAATGAAAAATTTTATATTGTTTGTAAAATTTTTTAAATTTAAAAAAACTTTACAATTCTCACAGAACAAAAAAAACAAAAATTTCACAAACATTAAGAAAAATTTTTTCATGCTAACAAAGTTCCTGGGGTGTTTAAATGCAAAATTCAAACAACTGATTTGGACCACAGGGGCAATGCTTCCTCTCAATTTCTTTCCCATAATGAAAATCCATTCTCCTGTTAAAGGGCCAAGCGCGGCCCAAGCCTCCTGGCCCAAAGCCTTTTGCCCAAAACTGATTTGCCACTTGCTCTTTTCGCTTCCGAACAAGAAAAAACGCACCTGCCCTGGATAGCTTTTCTGCTCTCTGTCGGAAAAAAAGGTTCCCGTGCGCTGGTTTTTGTTTTCAAAAAAATATTATTGAAAAAAACTTGGTCTTTGAATTTTACTGTCTTTTTTTGAAATGGTTCCCAAAAATCCTGTATCGATTCAAAATCAGTTTTTGCAATTTTCAAATTTAATAAAATAGAACAATTGAAAATATAAAAATTTTAATCGTTTTTCTTTATTTAAAAATCTGAGTAAACTGGACATTTAATAAAGTTCATAAATTGGGGACAAGAATATTGGAATTAAATTTGTATAAGAAATTATTGTCTAACATCAGTGTTTTTTTCTGATATCAATTTTTAAATTTTTTTAAAAAAATTTTTGTGAACGTGATTGGCTATCGGTTCTATTTTTAAAAATTTATTTTTGTTCATAAAGTGTTTTTCATTTCTTTTGTTTGAAAATATTCCCCTCACTGAAACCAACATTTTTTTAAGCTAATTTTTTTAGGGCACTCCCCCGCAGAATTTTTTGATGTTTTTGAGGGTCCCCAGAACGTTTTGCATAAAGGGGGCGAACCCCCAAAAGCCCTTGCCGAAGCAAGCTGCCCCCCTTAGCCAGCGGCCCGATGAATTTTTTTTTTGAAAATTCGAAAATTTGTATTCTATTTTAACTCATCTTCTCCCTTTTTGACAAATATTCTAAAAGACCCCATGCTTTCCTTTTTAAAAAACAATTTTTTACGGACAGTATAATAAAAAATTTTTGGATGGGAAGATCGGAAAGAAGATCGTTCGATCTAAGTCGAAGAGGGAAAGAGAAAAATACGACAACGGTGAAGATCTTCCGAACAAGACCTACAAATCATCTGACCCACAATTGAGGGCACATTTTTCTGTATTTTTGAAAAATAGTGCTTTTTTCAATCTAAATTACCAGGGTCATTTTGGTGTGTGGTTAAGAAAATCTAAACCTGACAACGAAGTTATTAATGCCTACAAAGCGGTAAACTTTCTCTTGAAAAAAAAATCTAAAAATTTTGATGTCAGAAACAAAGGAGAATATGAAGTAGATGTGGTTTCGTGAAACGGAATGACGCCAATAATCATATTCAAGAGAAAGACTTACTGACATAAGGTTTAGAGACTTTTGTTCCCAGTTTTAGACAATATAGAAAAGGAATTGTAAAGGGAATTCCTACAGAATGTACAAAGAGGAAAATTAAAGAACATTTTCAATCAGATATATAAATATTAGATGTTAAAAGATTAAACCGCAAAAATTAAGATGTTCATTCGGGTAGTGGTGAGGATTGGATCCCAAGCCAAACAGTTCTGATCTCTTTTGCTGGTCAGTCGCTTCCTACTGAAATTTTTATTTTTCGTGTACTAAGTAAAGTGAAACCATTTGTATACCCACTCTCACAGAATATGGGTGATGCCCTGTGCGGCCAAATCTGGCTTTTCCACAGCTTGGACAACCATCGCTGGACACTTGACCAATCCTGGTCGAGGCGTATCCGCTCTTATCTGGCTTTGCTCCAAGTTTCAGACACGTCCCCTCTCCCTCGGGAAAATTTTCCTCCTAGTTATCTCAAAGGGGCGGACAATTTCTAGGTCAGTGACGCTGCTCGCTAACGTGAGCAGGGGTAACAGGAGAAGGAGGGGGGAGAGGAAGAAGAGGGAACAGGAGAGGGCACAGAAACAAAAGATTGGTGCGCGCGGGCGCGGGATCACTCCCAATACACTGGGCGTTGGCCCTGAACCCCGTGGACGCTGACGAACCAAGGGGCAGCGGGTCACAGGATGGGGCTGTGACATTTTTATCGAGTTCTTTACCATGAAATGAAGTCTAATTTATGTATCTAATATTGTGAAAAATTTGTGTCAGATTAAATTAATAGTATTGAAAGTTTTTTTTCTTAAAACTATTTAAAAATGCTAATGGTTCTAAAGCAAGGAACACTAACTATTACATAATAATTTTGGAAACACAATATAAAGCATTTACATAATATAAAATTTCCCATCAACAAATTGAAATTCATTTCACGTATTTAAAAAATTGTATTTTGACATTATTACGTTTATTAAGGGAAAAGCAACAAAAAACATTTTTTAACGCATTATAAAAAAAAATGTAATCGCCCATTTTCTATGAGCAGGTGCATGCAAACAGTGATTTCGTTAATCGTTAAAAATCACTGCCGGGTAGCTCCAAATAGATTATCATTGCAAAATTGCTATTGTTAATATTGTTTAGACTATTTGTAAAATTGATGCAGTTTATAGTGATAAATCAGTGAAAGGAACTAGAACCTCTCATTAGAAATATTTGAAAATATAATTGTCTTATTCTTCATATATTTTTAAAAGTTACTATTTTTCTATTACCTGCAGGAAGATTATCCTATCCTTCCAGTGATATTTTTATTTATTTATTTATTTATTTATTTATTTATTTAGGTAATATACAGGCAGCAGTACAAATCTGGTACTTGAATGAGCGCTAACATAATTGATTATTTTCAACATATCACATTGCATATAATAATAGCAAAATTGTAATAATTGATATCTTTACAATAAATAGCTAATAATATAAACACAAATTTTTAATTCTTTTAATTTGTGAAATCCTACATAAGTTAAATGTTGTAAATTTTTGAATAACCACGTAGTAAAATAATAAATTTGAAAACACTTAAAATCTTACGAATCAATGTAAGTTTCTTAAAACAGGCTATTTAAGAAAGAAACACAAAGCTTGTTTGAATAAACTTTCAAGAGATTGAATATTTGATTAAAAATTTCAATTCAGGACAATTTTCCAATTAAAATATTTAAGCGGAACACAGTGTTCCGAATCGTATTATCTTTCAATTTATATTTAGGTTTGCTGCAGCCCCAGAAACCGTTTCTGGAGTGTTTAGTTCGATTCAAGAAGATCTCCATAATTCAAACATCTGGAAACCTTGACACAGTTATCGATATTGAAGTAGAAACTGTTTTTATTCACGGAAACACACCGTCCTTGTTTCTAATGATTAGTGTGAAATAATTTTAGCCATTGTAAGATATACGCATGACAAAATAATTTGTATATAAGATCCCAATACTTGAATGCATATCGAACCTGAAAACTGTTGGTTTTAGATCCTTTGAAACACAAAGAGATTCAATGAGATGCACAAGTTCTCAAATCTAAACTAAACTACAGTCTTTATTATTTTCACGAAATGAAACTTCTTGCCTTCTTTAATAATATAAAGGAACTGTATTATGCTCAAATATCTTTTCAACTACATAGTACAATATTATTCGCAAAATTTTCTGAAAATTTGTATAAAAGTCAGTTAAAATATTTTATTAATTACACCAAGATTAAAGAGGAAAAACAGTAAAAATGACTAATTTTAAAATGGAAATAAACAGCTAAGACAGTGTTACACAAAAACGCAAGGTAGTTATAAAAGGCATGTTAAAAATCATCCCTTCACGCATATTAGATTTATAAAATCCATAGCTAAGAAAGTTTAAAGAGTTTGCGGAGGACAGTAGCCAGCATCTCCTCTATAGTCAACAAGCTGTACCTTCTTCGGCTCTTTCATTATCGCAGTGCACAGGAGCATGCTTTGGTAAGGTCTGTTCTTCATTTCTGGGGGGATAGGGGTGGGTAACTGCACGGATGTCCGTGCGAGAAGTGGCAGTGCCCGATCCGAAGGTGAATAACAATTCTTGCCTCGGGCTTAGAATACAGGACGGCCGACAAAGTCTTGATCCTTGTGAGTTTGAAAAAGTGTTCTGCCACTCTGTTTGCACTCAAAATGCAACGTTGGATAAAATATTGGTAGTAAGAGTAGATATTACCATAAATATGTCTTTCTGGCTTCCTCGAGGCCAACTTTACTACCTAGTCAGAGGTTTCATTTCCACTTATCCCCACGTGGCCAGGGACACAGGAAAAAACGTAATTCAAATGATGGAGAATTAAGCGATAACCGATGTATTTGATGTTGGATATATGATGTCAGAGTTTACTAGGAGAGAGAGAAAGAGGGAAATGGACGACAAGGCCGTAGCCTCCTGGGTTCGAAGGGCCGCAGGTTCCGCCTCGGACATAGATGTATGTTCGTGATGTCCTTACGTATTCTCCTACAGAAAACCCCAAACATAAAATCACAGTGGTCGTTATATGACCTAGTAGTTAAAGAGACATTAAAAATATATACAAAAACAACAACTTCCAATTGTCAAAGAAAATTTCACATATTTGAATTCACTTTCAAAATAATCGTTGCCTAATAAAACCTAAGGACTTTATTTCCCTAGGCAAAATAGTATTATAAAACGAAATTTATTTAATCAAAAATGAAATTTTCATATATAGTCCAGCTAATTCGATTATTATTTATAACCAATATTCATCTCTCAGAGATTTCCTACAATATTGCAATGATATTCATTATGGCCAATACATATTTTATTCACACTTTCTCTATTTCGTTGGTAAAATAAACATATTTATTAAACTGAGTACCACTGAATTTAATAATGTTCTTTAATTACAATATTTCCATAGTTTTTTTAAGCTGAGGAACAGTGACGGAAAATAATTGGCTTAATATTGAGTTAAGACCGTAAATATTTTACTTTATTTTACATTCTCAGATGCGCAGCACACTACAGAAACAATGATATCAAGTAAAAATGAGTATTTAGGGGTTTGAAGGAAAATTCGGCTTTGAAATCACGAACTCAAAAAATATTTCCAAAAGACTCTGCAGACATGTATTTGCCCACTAGACTCGTTGTAGGAAAAGGACCTGTGTACGCATGGTACCGCAAAAAAATTAAAACATTACTGACTTCTAAATCAATGTATTCTTTTTCAAAATTGATATTATACTAGCAAGTTCATTGGGATTCTGAATCCAATGAGAATCCAATATTTCTGGAGAGTATGTTACATTATGCTCATATTGCATTATTGAAACTTTCTGAAAACGAACTCTTTCTTTTTACTTTACACTCTTCATTCAGATACATATACCGTTATTACAAATACTGTAAATAAATGTAACGTGATTATTATCTCTGGGATTTTCCAACGCGTTCAATTACTAATCTGTTTCAAATTCTCATGAACTCTTTACTCTTCTTCACCTCAGTATAACTAATTCTACAAATGAAGTTATAAAAAATTGTATAAATGTTTTCCAAATTTAGAAATTGGCACTGCAGTGAAAGCATACAAATTTTCCGTGAACGCATAATCTAAATTCTCTCATATATTGATCAATTGCACTTTCTTCTTAAGGAGTAGAAAGTTACGTAATGCTACGCGAAAAAACGGCAGGTGTCTGCAGAAAAACGCATACGGCCCTTGTGACGAAAAATGGATAAATCACTTTGCTAAATTTGAAAAAAATCCTCCAAATCGTGGTGTAGCCAGAATCCATGTTTGTGGGTGGTTGATAGCGAAAAATCGACTGACGGTAAAATGTCTGTCCGTCCGTCCCTGAACAACGCTAGCGGCCTAAACCGTTGTGATTTCACAAAATTGATACTCTAATCGATCTGGCTGATGTCGTAGCGCCTTGAATTTGAAACCGATATTCAATTAGGGAAGGTACTTTATGACCTGGGACGTATTTCAAGTGTTCAAACAAATGGCTCCATAATTTTTATTACATTTTATGGTGGATAGTGGAAGTGCATTTAAAGTGTGCAGGTCATGTTCGTTGAAAACTGATTTTCGTAAGTATTCCTACAAGTAAAATATTGAAATTGATTTTTCCCTTGATGAACTTTTCCTTAAAGATAAGATTTTAAATAAGATCATGTGCAATTTTTCCAGGCTTTTAGTATTTTCAGCATAAGTTTCCGTGAAAATACGGGTGAAAGTACGCGCTGTTTTAGCATCACTAGTATTCTTTAAAACTGTCCTGCTTTACAGACATTGGCTCTTCTCGAATAATTGCAAGTCCCTTTCCAGTTTTATTATGACAATGTGGTACTGAAGTACGCATGAGGAAAGTAAAAATATTGTACTTTCTTTCTGTAGAAACGTTCGCATTCTATTAAAATATAATTATATTATATTAGCTATATTTAATATTCCTATATTATACATTTTATATTATATTATATCACAGTATATTTAAACTTAAAAGTTGACCTCTGAAACGAAAAAATATATTGAAACGATTATGTTCTATTTAGCATAGGTTTTATTATGTTTAACTACTTTTCTAAGTGTAGCTGAAACGAAACCGCTTTAGCCGAATGGTTAACGTCATAGGTACGCTGTCAGCTTGCTAACGTTGTGAGTTCGAATCAGAAGATAATTTTTTCTTCTGTTATAGTGTGATTTCAGTAGTAATATGTCAATATTTGTAATTAATATTAATTTTTGAAAGACTTAGCGGCCGTAAGGCCAGTTTGTCGTCCATCAATTACGACGACCGAAACCTCCGTTCTGTACTATCTGACCGAAGGCGCTGGTCGTCCTATTTGAGGAACTCTATATATTTTTGAAATGGAAAAGTTAAATTTTCGAAACCTACAAGAGTGAAAATAGAATCTTACTTATTTGAAAACTCTTTTCCCAATTCATGTAATAGTATAATATTGCGGAGCAGTGACATTAGAGAAGAAGTATATTGCTGTTGTAGTACAACTACTTCGTTGTTTACATTATAAGCATTATAATTTCTTTAGAAGCAATCAATCAACTATTTGCAGATAATTAAAATATTTATTGGCATTATATCATTTAAGTTTAGGTTACAAGTTTTCACTTGAATAACGAATGCAAATTTGTCAAAATTCTCTTAGTTGTATTAGTGGTTTCAAAAATCACATAGGTACTTCTTATTACTACGCGGTTCTTTGCATTTCAGACTGGTGTTTCACGACGAGTTACAGTTCCAGTCTTATCGCGTAATGTGGAATCACCTTGAAGATATGGGAGGAGCAAGATAGCAGTTCACTAGGATAGGCTTCGCCCCCATGAGCCCTACAAAGACATTCAGATCGAAATATTTCTAACTAGAATCAACTATAGAATAGTATCGCGCTGATGATTCCATTCTTATCAGAATGTGAGTTTCTGTAACCTGAAGTAAATGTTGGCCATCATAAGAACAATAAATTTCAAGATAGAATTCATTCTACCAACACCCCTCATCGGTGCTGTAAGGTACCTGTGATAGCTCCGTGGATTACACGCGTAGTAGATGAAGGAATGGACGCCAGATCAAATCCTGGCGAATATGTATTTTTTACCTGATGCCTAGAACACATTGTCACTATCATCACAGAGAGACATTCGGAAATTCTTTTGAGAGGAACAAACTTGTTTTTGTAAACGATAATGTGATTATATTAAGATTGTGTGCTGGTATCTTGTATTTCCAAGCAATGTGACGAAACGAAATTTGGAAGAGATAGCTCCAGAAATATTAACAGTGTCTCGATTGCAAAATCATTTATCATATTTTATGCAATCGTTAGAAATAATATGAAAAGTGTGCCAAGTTGTATAATGTTTACCTAGTAATTTGTATTTAACAGTTCTAGAGATAATCAGAATCCTTAACAAGTCTATTGGGTTTATTATAAAATTTTTGCAATAAAGTAATTTCTTCGTTCTTTTATTAATTGAGAAGGAATATGTCTTTTTGCGTTTAACAAAGTTCCTTAGAAACTATTATGAACTCCATTAAAATTACCATTTTGTGTTTGTACCTTTGTGATAAATGCTAACAGAACACTCCCTTAATTATTTGTAACAATTGATAATTTTATTTCTTTTATGAGTCTTTGCCGGAATTTTTAATGTAAGTCTTGGTAGGTGGAGCCACATTTCAAAATGTATGAACTCCAAAACACAATACAAAAGTACGATTTGACGTGGTCATGTGAAGAAATCAATATTGTTTTTATTATCATCTCCATTTTTAAATAAAGAATGTTTGATACAGCTTATCTTTAGTGCAGGGTAGACTGGAACTAAGTGATGAGCATTCAATCGGTGTTTTCTGATAATAAGGAATTTGTTATTTAGTTATATCAATGATTATTCGCCATGCTTGTATGGGAGTGATCAGTACACCGTCACCTGTCGTTGTAGATGCTCAATATGGAAAAAACAAGGAGGTGCGAATTTCGGATCTCAAAATGTCTGGGATAAAGTCGTTTCTTTTAAATCTAAATATTAAATTTATTATAAAATTCATAAATATGATAGATTAGATAAATAAAATATATTATCATGTATTGTTAAAAACATCAGTTGCCCTAATATTGCATTTTCAGAAATTACTGCTTGAGAACAGATATGTTAGAGAATATGATTTCTATTACGTCTTAAATGTTACCCTCAGAAAATGGAGAAATTACAAGACAAATATTTCGTATTCATAGATACATTAAGGCTTGCAGATTACTGAAGATAATAACTCTAGCTGAAATCGTTTGACACCGGGTTTTAAATCGTAGGTATTGAGGATCGAGTTCTGCGCGATGCCTTCACATAACTATTTCACCATTCTCTTTAAGTCTGAAATTAAAAGATAAAGTCTTATGGAAAATACTTGTATTTATTTATTGCTTATAAGATCTTTGCTGAACTATATAATGTAATTAGTTTGATCCTTTATTTACAAATGTTTATACAAATGTGTATTTATTTTGTATTTGGTTAGTAGAATTTAACCTAACCTCGCTTGGAATTAAGATAGTGAACGTTTTGACATACATTTGCATTCACTTCAAAAAGTTTGTCACAACTCTTCTCACTTTTATGGGAAATGAAATGTGAAATCTTTATCCCGTTCGTTAGTGATATCCATATTGTGACCTGATAGCCATGTTAATTGGAGTACTAAAGATGTAATTCCCTTCGGACAGGAATCAAGCCCGCATCGTTCGATTTACGATGATTGCTCGACCACTGGGCTTCGAAAAATGCGTTTACAGTTGGGTTCTTGGGCTCGTGGCTCACGCATTTGATGTTGTCACCGCTGTCATCATTTACGTAAGTCAATGAGGAAGGTTTGGACAACACACAAGTAATTGATATCAAAGTTGTGACTTTTACACAACGTCGTGCCCAGATTGTGACAAATTACTCTTTTTTTTCTTGATTAGATAAATACATTTCATATTTTGCAATATGAATCATTTATGTAAAAATAAACTCACCTTGGAAATGACAATCAGTAGTGCAGAAAGTTTACCAGTACTGTTTTGTATCACCTTTTGGAACTGCTGTAGCACGTTTGGATGATTTGTCGGCACCAAACAAGCACTTCTCGTTTTTGCTTTCTCGTATACGCACGAATATACGTAGTATAAGTAGTATATTCGTATGCGACGTATATACATGTATATTCGTGGCATACGTAATTATCCTGAAAATTTATGTAATACAGCGGAAAATCGTTTATGATTAAACGGTAATACACTTTTTGGAGTCGAGAAAGTGGTTTTATCCAAACCGTCCAAATCATCCGTCTGTGATCACTACTAGCGCCTAAACCACGTACGATCCTTTTCCAAATTGAAGAGCACTGTTTTTCTGGCTGTAGTTGGAAGCTTGGAAATTTTGAAAATCTTTGGAAATTTGGGGTACTTTACTTCAAACCTTTCGGACATTTTCAGGATTTTCTCAAAACGGCTCCTAATTTTCTGGTAGATAAAGTAAAATACACTTAGAAGGATGACATGAATTTACAATTTTTTCATGGTTAACTCTAGTTTTCGAAAATTTTGAAAGTTTGAACATTTTGGAGCGTCTTCCTACAACTACAAAGTGAAAACAGATTTGTCTTTCAAATGGGGTATTGTCCATAATTCGTTCTTATAACAATCATTTAGGCTTTCTTGAAATGAAAAGCATTTTTTCATTCAAAAGTGCAAGCAATATTTACAATTTTAGAATGGTTTGAAATACAAACTGCAATGAAACCGTTTTTCTTTTCTTACTATTAAAACGTTCCAACCAATTTTGCGAAATCGTACTTTTCTATTTCTTTCGTTGCAAGCAACATTCCTGTCTTCAGCTAGAAACTCAACAAGTATCACTCGTCAACACATCCTAATATAAAAAACGTTGTATAAGTGACCGCGGGAGTGACGTCATATAGTTCAGGTGCTTGTTTGAAGACTGGAAGACTCGAGTTCACGTCTGGCCTGTTCATACGCTTTTTTATTTTTGACTATGTGTGAGATTTTAATTAATACTTTTCCTTTTCAATAATTTAAGGTATGCATTTACAGTTGTCGTTTGAGAGTTTCAAAAACGAATGAAGTAGTAATAGTGTATTTGTTATATATTAAAGAAAACTTTACCAATAACGAGAAAATAAGAGTTTATTTTTATATAAATGTGAGTAGATGAACAAAAAGATAATAACTTCCTGCATGCCAGTAGAGTGATTTTTTCTTGAAGTCAATAAATGTTTCTTAGATTATAATGTATTTACTTGTAATTGGATTCTGAATGTCGGGCCGTGTCGAAACGTCCGCTAGCTAACGTTATCACGTCTAATAATCTCACCTTAGGCAGAGGCGATAAGGGTTGAGCGTCAGGCTAGAGGCCAGGCGCCTGCTAGGAAATGTACATAGTACTGAACTGAAACATTCTTAAGTAGAATTAACTATTTTATAGTGCCGCGTAGATTTCTTGCTTTCTTATTGTCTCTTAGAGTAATTTATTTAATATTTAAATTGCAGAAGTGCGGAAAAGCAATGAGTTTGAAGACAAAATTTGTAAGATTCTTAATTCCAGGTACGTTCTGGAAATGCTTACGTACGTCTGTGTTGGTAGCGCAATCGCTTAGGTGCGTGGCTTTACAATAGAGGAACGCGTGTTCAAATCCCGTACGATATCAGCGGTTTTTTACTTGACGAGCAATGAAAATAAATTCCTAATAACGATGTCGAGAATGTTCTAAACATTCCTTTTCTTTGCAAGAAGATACCGTTACAAAACTGCGGAAAGAATTTGATGTACTTTCGATTTTCAATTTGTTTACCAGATCATTCACTACTCCGCATTTTTCCTGTTGTTGTTGTTTTGGTTTTACATTGGTACGTTCGTTTCCTTTAATCCCTAATGCAGGTATTACGTCCTTTGTAATTAACTTTGTTGTGTCTCACTGTTCTTTTGTCAAGTTTTCTAGCTGAAATTTTTCTTTGCTTTTAAAAATTAAGAAATGCTTACACTTCTTCTAAAATGAAGAACTAGAGGTGCTACCAAATTAGGACAGACTTTCTCATGTAAATGTTTATAATTTCCTTTGTGTGGACTGGTTTTAAGGGTTCTTGCCAGCTCACACATGGGGTTCTTGCCGTTCTCTTGCCAGCTGACATCTATCATACTTTGGAAATACATTTTTACAATTTTCTCAACTTTTCAGTTTGACAGCTCTTTTCACAGGAATCTATTGAGTTTTGAAAAACTTCCTCTAAAGTCATTTGAAGCACTTCTACTCACAAGTTAAATAATCTATACAAATCTATTCAAATGCTCATATTAACAGCGAGAGGTATTTAAAAAGTACATTGTAATTTTTAAAAAACAATAGAATAGAGCAATATCATTTATGTCATCGGATAGGCTGCATTTGGCATTACCCCAACCAAAAATTTAAAGAAAAATTTGGAGCCGTTTTTGAGAAAATCTTGTTTATGTAAATTTTAAAATTACCGCAAATATTGCACGCCATATTGTGCGAAATCAACTAAAAACTTTTAAAGTGCATGACCTTGTTAAAGATCTAATTATAAGCAACACATTTCATTTGAAGCAAAATCTATCTTTAGTTTTGTAGTTGTAGTAAGACGCCGCAAAATATTTAAAATTTTAGCGATTTTCAAAATTCAGGTTAGCCGTGAAAATTGGACATATTTCTACCTTTATTAGCGTATTTTACTATAGAGAGTAAACAGTACTTACAAGAAATTTACAGAAAAAATTGGAGCCGTTTTGAAAAAATTAAAATGTCAGGCTACAAATAGTCCTCCAAAATTAATGGATGTTTTTCAAAATCCGCATAGCTTCAGCTCAGGCGAAACGACGAAGTTTCTTTAATTTGAAAAAATCGTATGCATAGTTTAGGCGCTAGTATTTGTATCAGACGGACCCCAGACGGACGTTTTGCTTCAATTGTTTTTGCTCTGGATCAACAGAAACTGGAATTATGGCTACACCGCGGGTTAGAGGTCTTTTCTCTTAATTTAGTAATTTTTTTATTCGTTTTTCGTCGCAGAGCGCTGCAATGATTTTTCGCAGAAAATGCGCAGTTTTTCGCGCAGCATTATATAATATTCTCTATACTACGTATATTTACTCTGTATATACGTAAGTATGCAAGAATGTAATATGTATTGTTTGTTAACAACCGTCACGCAGATAAATTTTAAAGGAATAAGTTAGTGATGAAGTCAGAAAAATAATTCTTGGTTTTAAAACCATGTATTTTATATAATAAATATTCGATTATTGGTTAAGTAAATATATTTCTCCATGCCCATTTGATAACATTCTAGAAAGGCTACATTATTTGTGAATGATACTGATTAATAAACAAGTCCATTATTAAATATTCTTCTCAATCCCATTCATTCAAGAGTATGCTACAACTATTTTCGAAACCATCCCAACCGCGGATCCAAAATAAAGACTCAGGGTCCCGTGCCCTCTCTTCATCTAGAAAATATTCATTTCTCTCTCACAATGAACTAGTGGTAAACTAGTAATGAAGATGAAGATGAAGATCTTTTATTTATATAATATTATTTCATCAAACAGCTCTTTACCTTAACTTGACGTTTGAAATACTCGTTACATTATTTTAGGAGACACCCAATAAGTTATGCAAGACTGGTAAAACAAAATGTTGAAAGGTTTGATTAGTGCATAATCCAAATAACTAAAAAATATTGGTGGATATCGTTTAAGACTTCAAGAACGGCTGCAAAACCTTTTGAATTCATACATAAGCGATTTCCCGCTTTTTGAGTCAATATCACTTGAAAAATAGGTAGAAATATTTTTTTGTATCTGTAACATTTTAATCAGAAATTAATAAAAACATAAAAAATGGGCTCAAAATAAATAAATGTAAAGTCAAGACACATAGTTGTAGGGAAATCTCGATATGATCTAGAACAGAAATAGAGTACTTCCAGTAGGAAAGATTTAAATATATCGGAGTTATTATTAGAGCAGGGGATCTAATAATGTTGGCTTTATTAAAAAATAACATGGAAGGCCAATTGTGTCAGACTTCATAATATTTTATAAAACAAACATTTTCGAAAAGCTAATAGATATTATAGAACAATGGTGAGCTGTGTTACGTATGAATCAGAGTGGGTAAAAATGATGCAATAAACTCTCGGTTAACTGCTATGAAAGTAGATTTTTGGAACGATGTTGCAGCATGTTTTGATAGAATACTAAACGAAGAGATTAGACAGATAATAATAATTGAGAGGCAGAGTGATTGAATGTAGAGATCAAACAACTCCATTGGTATGCTGCAGAATGCATGCTGACAGAATATCAAAATTATATTTGGTAGATCCTTTCGAAAGAAGAAAACGAGGAAGGCCAAGGAAATCTTGTAAATTCGTCATCGATTTGACAATGAAGGGCCCAGAAGAATGAGGAAGATGCCAGCGGAATAAAAAACATTAGTGTGAGTGAAAACGGTCATTAGAGAGACTGTAAAATACTCGGCAAATTAATAATAATTACCTTAAACCCGAAGTGGAAGATACCCGGATAAAGCCTTATTAATGTGTACTTAGCACAAGTAAGCCAATACCAGATATAATAAAACAAAGTAACGTTCTTATTTGAAAGATTAAGTAAACAAAAAAATTTGATTATTTTCTAGAGTTAGATCCTTTAGATAACAAATATCAGATATTACTCTATTTGGCATTGCACCGTAGTGTTGTAAACTTTGTCCATTTATCAGCAGTCACTTAGCACTATTGAGAACAACTATTCTTCAGATTGACAGGTCGAAAAGTAAATATTGTATTTAGGTAAAAAAGATGATTGAATTATGTTTTCCAGAAAAATTGACAGAATTTGAAGTAAAAGAAAATTGCTTCACAAATAGTAAATTCACATTTCTTGTATATTTACCAATGAAGTAATATCAGTTACAATTAAAATCTATTTTCGATCACCAATAACATATGTAGGTCTCTTTAACCTGAAATCTTTTCCTTTGTAGCGATAGCATAATAATTCACCCGGAAAGTATTCGGCAGTTTATCGACGAATGACAGAAACTGTAATTACAATAGCCAGTAGGACTTCTGATGCAGTATTCCAAAGGCAAGTTTTAAAAACTCAGACATTTTTATCATTTCTCTCATGGTATGCAACATGTATTCTCAAGTTAATGTTGAAATATCTAGTATCAGCACCGGAATCCTAAGACTTAAGTAAAAGGAACGCAATGGTGACCCACAGAAGATTTTGGTTACAGACCCAACAGCGATAGCACAGATTTCTCCATGTGACCTTGCATTAAAGTGAATTGCTTGAAATTAGTGACCAGTGTAATGAATTATAAATTTGGTGTTCAAGTTCTCCACCAACGCTTAGCAGACACAAACTAGATCAATGGGCAGTACATTTTAAACGTTACATTTAATATAGTAGCAATGCGTTTCAACAATAATAAATATTGTGATTATAGTTTTAAAAATTCAACCTTAATTGTATTATGGTACTTTAATTAAATTACTTTATAAATATTTATAACTTAAATGGAAATTTTAAATAAAAAAATTAATTGCTTATTTTGTTTTACAATATTTATTATGATTAGTACAAAAATTATAAATAAATTTGTGTGCTGATGAATTAGTGAACACATATCAATAAATTGTGATTTTGTATGAAATGTAAAAATGTATGAAAATAGAGAAAATTTTATTTTGCAGCAATATTTACAGAAGAGGATCCTATTCATTTTCTAACGATTATCGTGACACAGATTTCAGTTTGACAAAATTTTGAAACATTAAATTACAATTTTGAAATAATTCTGTGGAGAGTCTCAGTGATTCTTAATGGATTAACCAAAGCAGTGTTTACATAGGTCTGTATAGAAGAAGTGGGTGTAACATTCCGATGATATAAAAAACTTTGTGTGCATTGCTCGTCTCTCGAAAATAAAATTATCCTTAAATATAAAAATCATACTTGCTATAATAATATAATATATTGGCATTCATTGCGGAAATCATACATAAATTACATGTAAGTAATATATTGATATGAGTGTATGTGTTCCTCAATGTTCACCAATAGACAAAGCTGGTGTTTCTACCTTTGCAAACATTAAGATATTAAAAGTATATATAAGAGTCATATATCAGTTTTTGATTCTCACGAAATCCTCAAAGACTGAGTATCACATATGATTTTTAATATTTGCGGTAAAGACTCCATGTAAATGCAATCACCTAACGTTAGATCGAAGAGAGTAATTAATTACTTAGTCCCAAAGCCAAAGATCAAAATCATTCGTTTAGCACACAGCTGCACTTGCAATCCATAATGTCTGCAGTAGAAAACTTTCATTGTGACTAAATGAACTTTACGTACTTCAAGTTTATTTGGTATTTTACATATCAAAACTATTTAATTAATATTAATATCCGTGACATATAGTATTTTTTAGTGGGTCATCTGAGAAATTGATGATGAAGTATTTCACAACTGAAAGCTGCTATCTCGGAGACGTGTTTGTGAAACTTACTCTAAAACGTATTTCTTTAAGTTATTAATTTTTCTAATAAATACTTCAGATTTAGACAATGCATACAATGCAAGTGTTGCATTTTATATTAAATATTACAATAATAAACGACGAAATGCTGAACGCTTTGAGCTTAATAGTCGTTGTCAATGTTATGTTTTGCAAAATACCCTTTTTATAGCAGTTTTAAATATGTTTTTAGGTACATGCCTTTATTTATGTAATTAAATGTATATACAAAAATTTATGTAAAACTGTTGATTTGATTTAATATTTATATTTACAAATATTTATAATATAACTCGCCATCACCGCCATTTGTAATGTTCCAAGATGGCAGATAGTCCCGCCTCCTGGGAAATGAAGCTAAAGCCACAGTTGGTCAGCTCGATCCCACCAAGAGGGTGGGGCTTGAGGGTCAGAAAAACTCTAGTAAAAAAGATTCAACAGGACATCGCCCATTTTTGTACAAGCAGTACTTTGAAATGAAATGAAATAAAATATATTGTATTTTATTAAAAAAACAATTATATTAAAAAAATCCCAAACATCTGCTTTATATAAAACCAATGATCATTTCGTCTTTCACAAGAAGTTGGATAGGAAAGATTTCAGGCAAGCCAGGTATTTAGATAGTTACCCAGATATTAAAATACTTGAAGTTAGTAGTAAAGAAAACTATTCTATTACCATGATGTGTAAATACCTATAAGAGGTGAGAGCTCTCAGGATGACATTTCAAGTAATGTGTGTTAGTGGCATTCTTTAATAGAGTATACTCAGACGGTCAAGGTTGTAAGTTCAATCCATACTCAGCATTCTTTTATCTGTCTCTCTCCGTCACCTCACCCCTCTTCCGCTCTCTCTCCTTTCTGATCATTACAACGTAAAGTATTTAGAACTGTTGTAGTAATTGCTCAACATTCTTCTTAGGGCACCTTCAGGATCACTTTGCGAGTATTTCCGTCCGAAACACGAGGATGAAAATAAATAGCTTGGCGCCCAGCAGGAGCGGGAAATAGGCCTCGCCTTCCCGGGGATCTTCCCAGAGAAGGCGAGGCCTTCCCTTTCGAATTGACCCATTTCCTCTGGCTAAGCCCTTCACAGATTTTTGATCCCGAAATAAAAAGGGAGACATTTCACGGGTTTAGCGAGCGGCGTCCGCGAGCGCCCGGAAGCAGTATTTCATCGGCCGGAGGGAGGAGTGGAGGGGTGGGGTCGCGGGCGGTGGTGGTTCCCACCAGCAGCCAGGGAGGGGCTCCCGCGGGCGCCGCTGTGCCACGCACAGCCCGGTGGCGCTCGCCGGCCACTCTCAACGCGGTGAATCGGAACGGCACTGCGGCGCGGCGAGGCGGCGGCGTGCAGTGGTGGCAACGGCGGCAGGGTGGCGAGGCGAGTGGTGGCGGCGGGGATTGGAGTGGAAGGGTGGTGGCGTCGCGGGGGGTAGAGGCGGGAGGTGGATGTAGCGGGGTAGATGCGGCGGGGGGTGGATGCGGCGGGGTGGATGCGGCGGGGTGGATTACGGTGGGGGGTGGATGCGGCGGGGGTGGATGCGGCGGGGGTGGATGCGGCGGGGGTGGATGCGGCGGGGGTGGATGCGGCGGGGGTGGATGCGGCGGGGGTGGATGCGGCGGGGGTGGATGCGGCGGGGGTGGATGCGGCGGGGTTGCCGGCGGCGAACGGGGTGGCGGCGGGGGCGACGTTGGCGAGGGTGATATCGGTAGGGGTGGCGAGTCGGAATGGCGGGTGAGGGGGCGGGGTGGGGCGGGAGAGGGGGTAGCGATGGCGGGGTAAGCTTTGACGGGGGTAGCTGCAGAAGGGGGTAACTGCGGCGGGGGTTGCGACAGGGGGATGATGGCGGGGTGTTGCGTGGCTGGCGGCGGCAGGGATGGTGGCGATGATGGCAATGGTGGCAGAGGTGGCGATAGCAGGATGGCGACGGCCGAGAGGTGGTGTAAGGCAGGGTGGCGTTACGTTAGAATACCGAATTACAGACATTCCATCAGGATTTATAGGATGTTGCAACGTGTGCAATAAACGATTGAGCAATATCACGGAAGCTGAACGCCATTCGTCGGATGGCAAATTTCTGACTTCGTTGGTTATACGTCTTGGCAATAGAAATAATAGGTGTAATTTATCATAACTTATTTCCTCGTAAAATGCGGAATAAATTATCAGCGAAACTAAGCCGTCACCTTTATCGGCCTAACAGCTCCTGTATAAACGGAGTTCATATTGTATAACAGTTTTGTGCCTGGGGCGCATCACGTTTCGTCTTGGTTGGTTGGCTGTCAGCAGGGAGGCTGTTGTGAGTGGAGTACATAGGAATTTCATGACAAATGCATCCACCTATTAGAATGAGAGTAGTATTGGTTTCCGTGCAAATGAGACAATTTTAACTATTTTTACGCTCTGCCTAACGGTTCCTTAGATATTTGTAAGTTTGAAGTTCACTTTCGGGAATTTAAAACCTCACCTATTCCTTTTCTTCCTAATATTTTTCGGTGCGTTACAAGCAAAAGTTTTCGTAGAAGACGATATGTATATGATATGAATATATATGGTAGCATTCACTAAACTGCATTATGTTTGTGTGAGTAGAGTACATGCCACACTTATAAATGTTAAATACTATATATCAATAAATGCTTTTGATGCCTTGCCGGACACGATGTCTCAGTGGCAATCCATTGCATCTGCAATAGCTTTGATCTGGAAGCTCTAGTGTTCGAGAGTTCCCAACGGTAGCCGATTTTGGACACTAGCTGCATAGACGGGTCGAATTTAGCGTGTGCCTTGAGAACAACTCTAGCGGCATCTAGTTTTTCTTGGTTTCTCCGATCAACAGGTGAATACATGAGCAGAACAATCGGGCAACGGTGACGAATCACTGGCGATATTTTCTTCACCATTCTCGCCCCCCTGCTTTCCTTATACACACACACAAACAGACTTACATGAACTACATTATTGCACATTTAAGAATATCAGCCGGGAACTAAGAACTAGTCTCGTTTGAGGCGGTGTCCTAATGGAGGAGATACCTGAACGAGGAAAACTGCACAAATTGATCGGCACCGGATCTGACGTTGCAGGAGGAGGATCTCTGTTTTGTCAGGTATACAGCGTCTTCCCACACTCGCAGGCATAGACACGTAAGTAGTTGACGCGGGAGGAAACATATTTACATGCTTACGCGTTCTTGGGGAGAAACAGAGCGACCCGTTTGCAGCCCTTTTCGTTCTTTTCCCCATCTGACTGTGAGCATCGTTGCTTTCGTTATCACATGTCACTCCGGCACACTCCGCAGAAATTTGCTCTTTACTTCCCAAGCGACATTCTGATGCGCCTGACTCAACTACATAGTTCCACGCTGGGCCAAACTCATTAGCTAAAGACCCCGAACGTGGTGGCAATCGTGCGAACCAACCGGAAGCGGGACCGGTTCTTCAGGGCAATCGCCATCCCCCTTCCAGCGGCGCGGCGACCTCCCTCCACGATCGCCCGAGTAAAAGTTGATTTATGCCCGGGGCCCCCGCCCCGCCGGAGAGCTGCACTGCCAGCCGTGGGCCCCGGGGCACAGGTGGACGCGCGGTGAGAACGGAAGCCCAGGCTCCCCCGGGGAGATCTGCGCCAGGATTCCCCGATCGCAGGATCACGCTTTTGTGGGCGGGCGGAAGACTCGCGCTCATTGTGAAAGAGTCTGCCTAAAACGCAAGCATTCAAAGGGCGAGACGCGAGAAGACCTTCGCGGTGGAAATTATTCCTTTGACCGGAGTGCATGGCATTCAGAGAACGATTTACGTAGAAAGGTTTTCTGACCTTCATCGGGAGTAGTGAGTGCCAGTACAAATTATTATTCTGGGAGCAACGTTTTCAGATATTTGCAAATGCAAAGAAAAAATGGTAGAAGAAATTGGTTGATTGATTCCTAAATGAGCATTGACTAGTATTTTTTTCAATTTTTATTTCATTTCTTAGCTCATTTTCGAAACGAAATAAAATTGGGAGTATTTTCTGAAACTAATTCAACTAAATCGCCAATAATTTTCATTTGTTTACACAAAGTTTAGGAAGGTTTGCAGTTATTTACAAATGTAGCATTGATGTACCTGTCGATCAGACATTGGCACGACAATTAAACCCATCAGACAACTGACTTTGATTTTTCATAGCAAGAAAAAAGTAAACGTTAGAATCTCTATAAAATTGGAATACGTATTTTTAAACCATCTTTAAAAACCTTTCAGATGATGCCGTATTCACCATTCATTTCATATCAGTCAATAATATTGAAATATTCATTCCAAGCAGAAAACACTGGGCGCGATGGGAACTAATTTCTCTAATCCTAAATGATTCGGGAGCTTGGGCGGTCGGCCTGTTTTATTTCCGCCTCTCGTTTGAGCCGGGCGCAGCGGCCGGGCGCGGAGATGAGGCGCGGGGCGAGGGCCCAGATAAGCATCGCGTTAAAATTCCCGTCACACGCCGACGCCGCGCGATGTCCGCGGCGCATTGGACAGCTCGCCCACCGCTCGGAGACGCATGGCGAGCGGAGGAGGTGCGGAACAGGGGCGTTAGGGCGGATGGAGGTAGAGAGAGTTAGAGGGGAGAAAAGCGAAAAGGGTAGAGGGAGAGAAAGAGTGGGATGGAGGAAGGGGGAAAGAGAATGAGAGAGAGAACGAAAGGGAGAGAAAGATGGAGAGAAAAAGAGAGAGAGCGCGAAAGAGAGAGAGAGAGCGCGAAAGAGAGAGAAAGAAGATGGAGGAGAAGGAGATGAAAGAGGAAGAGATGGCGAAGGAGATATGAGGAAGAGGTGGAGAAGGAGGAAGCTGTGGAGGAGAAAGAGATGGAGAGAGAAGAGGTAGAAGAGAGAAAGAAAAAGAGAGGGCAAGGACAGAAAGACAAACTAGTGGTGCTACAGTAACACACACTTTCTCACATTATTTCTACCTTTTGTAATTTTGAAAATTCAGGGATTTTAACGAAAATGAACCTGCACCATTTTTAAGCGTCCTTTGCTCTATCCGTATAAAAAAATTAAAGAAAAATATGGAGACATTTTGAGAAAATATTTTACTTATAAATTGCATTAACGTCAAGCAGAAATTACGCGAAAACTATTTTTGTTCCCAAAAAATTTGTACACGCAGGTATATTTTATAAGACATTTTATCTAAGAAAAAGTCTTTATTAGCAAAATAGTATTTTTGCAACATAAATTCTGTGCAATTTTCGAAAATACGATACAAATCAATTTTCGAGTGTTCGTCGAAATTAGTACAATCGGAGCATAACCTTTTTTTTACAGTCCTTTGTAAAAGTTTAAAAGAAAATTTATAGATATTTTGAGATAATTATTATTGAAAAATTGCAGAATCGTTGGCAACATTTTGCAAAAAATTGTCACATTTTTCAAAACCTGCATATTATTTTTATTTCCGCTGACTTGGAACAGGTTGCGTTGAAAAAATGGCTAACGATATTATTGTGTAGAAGGCGCCGGAAGGAAATTTTGAATCTGCAATTATCGAAATATCAGCAATTTCCCACAAAAAACGAGGTTCCGTTTTTTAGACTTCTCCACGCTCTCCGAGAACGAAGTTTAATAACAAATTTTGGAGCCACATTTGAGAACATTTTGAAAATGTTGAGGCTTCATGTAAAATACATCCAAAATCCGACCGACCGACCGACCGACCGACCGACCGACCCACCAACGAATGGACATTTTAATTTTAATACTATATACTGAAGGCAAACTAACGTATTGATTAAGTAATGAAATGGAATTAAGATTTGAAAAATGCAACTCCAATCTTATTTTTGTGATTTTCAGATATATCATTAAAGATCATTTTATATTATGATTCTTGATTATGACAATAGAAAGTGCATTCACTGTATCTTCTTATTAATAAAAAATTGTTTGTCACACTTGCGGTAAATTCCATGTTTTGTGTTGTATGCTTAATATTCCACACGGAAGAAGTGATGGACAATCCCAGCACTATTCCGAAAGCCATGACGACAATCTGCTCGAGTTGCAACTTGAAATGCTGACGTAAATCCCCAATCCCCAATTTTCAGATTTGTACAAAAGAAAATTTAAGATATTTCTAGGGCAATACGAATCTATAATACTTGAGCATACTTGAGCCTTCTTAAGTTACTTTGCGATGTTTTAAATACGTATTTCGTAGATCTATTGAAAAAATATAATTAATGTCATGTATCACTATTTCCTTAATATTACCTGACCGAGGTGGTGACAGAAATGCATCTGTATACCGCAGCGGGTTACAGACTTGCCGATAAATATGTACGATATATTTGAATTAGTATTTTTGTTCCAGAGTGTTTTTATTTGTCCATCACAATGAAAAATAGATTTTATAATGATCAGGTGAGGGTGATGGTGAGGGCACGGTTTAGGTCGATGACGAGGGTGAAGGCGAGTAGGAGGGTGAGGGTGAGCTTGTGATTTTTTCGTGTTTCCGGGCGCATCAACTGCTTTGGTCATTAGTCCGGTAAGTGTAGTGTATGTTTTTCCCGCAGCTCCCGATGGCGGTGATCTTCCCTGGATGGCGAGATCCGGCTACCGTCGGCTACCTGATTTCCCTCTAACCAGGACCCTCTCACCAGTGGGGCACCGCCCCAGCCGGGACAAGCTCTAAGCTCCCGACCTGTATACCGGAATATGCGATAGTGTAGTGCATGTTAGTGTAACTGTGTGTGTAAGGGGAAGGATATAGGACAAGGAAGAGGAAGGAAAGATCGCGCGCGGTCTGTGGCCCGTTTGTTAGAGTACTGCTCCGGCATTCGCCTGGTGTTGATCGGAGAGAAAACCGATCAGAGCAGCCGGCCGCTAGAATTCTCTCCTCAGACAGCGACTGAATTCGACCTAGCTGAAAAGCTAGTGTCGAAAATCCTGCCGCCGTCAGGACTCGAACCTAGGACTTCCCGGTCAGAGGTGCTGCAGTGACATCAGTTGATGCACTGAGCTACCACTCCGGTGTGAGCTTGAGTCTTGTGGCAGAAGGCATGCAGCGGAGGAGAGGTCAAAAGAAGGATCGAGAACTCTGCTGACGATTCACTTAGCTGTGCATATTTTACGAGGGACGGAGCGAACGAGCCAAGGAAAGAGGGAGGGAAGGTAGCAAGATGGGTGAAAGGGTTGAAGGAAAGAAGGGCGAGAGATGAAATCAGGGTGAGAGGTGGAGGAGGGAGGAAATGAGAGAGAGGGAGAAAGATGAAAGAAGACAGGGGGACAGCGAGACAGAAGGGGGGAGGGAGATGGAAAGGAGGGAGGGGGGAGAAGGAGGGAGGGAGAGGGAGGGAGGAGGAAGGGGGAGAGAGGGGCGGAGAGAGAGAGAGGAGGAGGAGAGAGGGGGAGAGGCGGAGAGAGAGGGAGGAGAGAGAGGGGGAGAGAGGGGAGAACGAGGGTGAGTACTGAGGAGGAGGGAGGACCAGTTAGTCGGGGTCGTGGTAGCGTCGGCCGGGTGCAAGCGGTCGCCGCCGATGAATTGTTAATGAGCGCGAGGTGCGTGTCAGCGCTCCTCCCGGAATGCGACTCGTTGGGCGACGCGGGGCGGCCGCGCTGTCGCCCGCGCTCACCACCTCACGCTCCACACGCTCGCATGCTCCGCGCTCGCCCACCGCGCCAGGACAACCACTCCCTCTCCTTGCCCACCCACCGAGCTCAAGCAATTTTCAGACAAGGATCGCTGAAAACAATTTTACTTCAACTTCGCCCCATATCTTACCTGGGTTATACCAGTCGTTTTTGACTAGCATACATAAAGTAATTTTTATCAATGCATTTTATTGCTTTTATTGATCTATCTCGAGGCATTGCTATTTCGCGCAGTATGAGAGCAATATGTGCTTGCAATAGAGACGTATCGTATTTTAAAATATTTTTATTTTATCCTATTCCGATAACAGAAGTTCTATGAAAGCATATAGATGTATTACTTCTTCTCTCTTCCCAAATAAATACAACTTTGTGTCTCCTTGGATTGTGATTGTGGCTGTGTTTTACATAGATTTTACATTTTTAATGCAAGCAAATGATTGATGAGTCATGTTCCTTCCTCATGTAAGTCAGCCAGTTCTGCCTCTCAAAGTCGCAAAAACTTGCCACAGAGACATGGCGCTGACAGGTCACTGCCCCGGCCGCCATCCCTTTGCAGCCTTCTGAGAGTGGGCGAACTGCTGCCATCTCGCAGCCACCACCGCCCTGCCTCCATACCTCAAGCCTCCGTGAACTGCCGCCAAAACTCAAACTCATGGGGCAGTCAGTTTCATTAATTCACTCTTCACTCCTTTCTAGGGTTGCCAACAATGTTCATGTAAAAGGGAGGACACTCGATAAGCCAAAAAACTAGCGCATAACACATTCTTTTTATAAATATTTAATTTAGACTAACATCAGCTCTGTTATTTCTTTTCTCCATTTGCGATTCAAGTGAAAAGATTCGTTCACAAAATTGCAGATGAAGATGTCGAGTGTCTCTTTGCTTTCTCATCACGTCCATATGTCTGGGTAATATGCGTAGTATGGGGAAGTTATGTGCTGCGACGAAAACGGCGAATTTTCCTCAGAAAAAATTTATTTCCGCAGCCTGAAAACGAAGTGGATAAATCAGTGGCTAAAATAAGAAAAATTCCTCTAACAGAGCAGAATCCCAGTTTTGTATCGCGATGCAAACAATTGAAAGCAAAACGCGCGTCCGTCCGTCCGTCCGTCCGTCCGTCCGTCCGTCCGTCCGTCCGTCTAATGTCGTCCGTCCGTCCATCCGTCCGTCAGCCGCGTCCGTCCGTCCGTCCGTCCGTCCATCCGTCCGTCCGTCCGTCCGTCCGTCCGTCCGTCCGACCGTCCGTCCGTCCGTCCGTCCGTCCGTCCGTCAGTCCGTCCGTCCGGCCGTCCGTCCGTCCGTCCGTCCGTCCGTCCGTCCGTCCGTCCGTCCGTCCGTCCGTCCATCCATCCATCCATCCATCCATCCATCCATCCACCGTCAATCGTCCATCCATCCGTCCATCATCCGTCGTCCATCCGTCCGTCCGTCCGTCCATCCGTCCGTCCATCCGTCCGTCCGTCCGTCGTGCCGTCAAATCGTCCGTCCGCCGATGTCATCCGTCAATCCGTCCATCCCCGTCCGTCGTCCGTCCGTCCGTCCGTCCGTCCGTCCGTCCGTCCGTCCGTCCGTCCGTCCGTCCGTCCGTCCGTGCGTCGTCCGTCCGTCGTCGTCGTCCATTCCGTCCGTCCGTCCATCCGTCCATCCAATCCGATCGTCCGTCCGTCCGTCCGTCCGTCCGTCCGTCCCGTCCATCCCGTCCGTCCGTCCGTCCGTCCGTCCGTCCGTCAAATCCGTCCGTCCGTCCGTCCGTCCGTCCATCCGTCCGTCCGTCCGTCCGTCCGTCCGTCCGTCCGTCTGTCCGTCCGTCCGTCCGTCCGTCCGTCCGTCCCGTCCGTCCGTCGTCCGTGCAGCACAACTGGCGCCCTACTCGACTGTTCGTACGATCTTTCCAGAGTGAAGAAACCTAGTCAGTCAAACTTTAGTTGAAGCTTTTGACATTTTGAAAAACATTCTTTAAAAATTGAGGTGCCACTTTGCCAAGCCCTTCGGACATTTTCGAAATTTTTCAATAAAGACTCAAATTGTTTGCTTTAGAGATTTCTTATAACAATAGAATAAAATACACTTATAAATATGATATAAGTCTGATTTTCATAGTTTAACTTTGCCTTTTTAAAAATTACAGAAGATGCAATTATGTCCGGCACCTTCTCGCTACAAATTAAAGATAGATAAAGAAAAATTAAAGATAACGAAATGTTTTGTTTCATAAAGTTCGTTCATGAAGATCATGTACATTTTTAAACTTTCAGTGGTTTTGTAGTACAATATAACAATATTTCAATTTAAAATTACAAAATAAGATTTTCTCAAACCAAACAGATTTTCTTTTAAATTTTTGGTAGGGTTGAGTGTCAAACAAATCCTATTACGATGACATAACCGCCTTATTGCTCTATTCGTTTGCTTTTTTTTCAAACTTGCACAAATGTAATTTTTATTAACATATGCCTCCACGCCGTTAATATGCACATTTACATCGGTTGTATACATTATTACCTTTTGTGGTAGAAGTGCTTCGGTAGCTAATTGGAAAATTTTACGTTAACTCAATGATTCCTGAAGAAGGCAATATTTTACATTTACAGTAATGCTTAATCGTCATTTATTTAAAAACAACACATTTTCAATGAAAAATCTATTTGGACGACTTTTTACTGTTCTTTAATAGTCTTGAAGTAAAATTTCGGTTCTACTATTAAGAAACCGAAAAGTTGAGAAAAAGTGAAGAAAATGTGCGGCTTGTGACGATAGGCGCGGCTACAATGGGTGTAGGAAACTTGACGTGACGATGAGTGACGATCAGACTGACAGCTGGCTGAAGAATGGAATAGACATTAAAGCCCAGGTCGCACGAGAATTACAAAACTTTACTACGAGAAAGTCTGTGCCATTCTGTAGCACCTCTAGTTTATTTTAGTTGCTAGACAGAGACACTATCATGCATGCGTGTGTCAGCGTTCAGAAAAAGGATATTCATATTTTCTATTCTAAATTAAACAATAAACGATACAACGTAGCAGATATTAGTCATGTGATAAAATAAATGACAAATGTTAAAAATTTACTAAAAGAAGGACATTTAAAACAAAGGAGGGCGAGAGGACAATTGACGTCAATGGAGGACGGTTGGCAACCTATATCGCCAAAGTTACATAGTTTAATTTCTTGCAGCTTCTCCTGGCGCTAACGGCGGTCGGTCGCTTCAGTCTCTGTCAGACCTCCTTGGCGCACATACGAGATCACGAGGCGCCTGTAAAGCTTCGTTCACAGTAAAGTCCAATTCTAAATTTCAGTTCAAGCGCCATGGTGGGTCGACTTGTTTCGTCGTGCAGCTTATCATTTATGCTAAATAATGTGCAATCTGTGCTGCGTGGGTTCGTGCAACGGATAAGTATTCAGCTGAACTTTGTGGTGGTGATGGCAGCCGCATTCCGCTACGTATAATAAAAGTGCGTGCTCTCATCCGTAGTGGTCAATGGCCATGAGTGGTAATCAGGTTCCTGTTGTATATTTTTAGGATCGATAGAATGAGCGCGTGGTGTCTGTAGCACAGAAGTGAGTGTTGAGTCTTATCTACCAGTCTGGAAATATTTCACTGGGCCCACTATGTGTACAATTCTTTTCTTGCATATTATTTATTAATGTGTAATTTCACTTAATATTGAGTACTGTGCGCGTTCATTGTGTGTGTATGTTTATAAAATGTGTCTCATTCATAATGAAAAGTACGGCTATTTGGACCTTCCCTATACGAGTTATGTTTGACTTCAGTCTGTACTTAAGGTGGTATATTCCTGCCGGGCACAGTCAACACTCAGCCATTTAATCGACCAATTTACATGTAATGGCTGCTTGTATAGTGAATGGGACAATTGATATTGTTTATTTAATTAATTATTTGTAAATAGTTAAAAGAGAAGTATTGAATAGTTATCGTAGAAAAAGAATATTTACTAATAAATTTAATTTATCTTATGATATTTTAATTTCACCAGTTGGTAATATCTAATATTGGTAAGGTCAACTTCGGCCGTAGTTTATTCTTTCTTTTGAATTGAATGTTAGTCCATTATTTACACCGAAAATGAATAATCATCAAATAGTTTATTAGTTGTGTCTGATAAAATTGTTTTTTCATTAATGTGGTTTTTATCTCACTTACCCCAATAGAACCGAGTGGTGACAATAGCATGATTTCTTCAGCAAAACTCGTAGACCGACAGCCAGTATTTCCGTTTGCGATGAATTTCTTTGCAGTTTTTTATCAATTACTCCTCAACATGCCCGGTAAGGTATGTTACATTTAATACCATCTGATTCCTAAGAAAAGTTACTACGTATTGAATAAAAGAAAAAAGTACTTTAACCGTATAACTTCTTCAATAACTTAAAAATGCCTGTGCCAGCGAAAGATTTTCCATAAGAACCTGTACTAATTTAAACTTATTCAATTTTTACCATCTTGGATAACAGATATTTTGCTTTCATTTTAAAGTGAGTACTCTCAGGAGTACTTCAACGTGTTGATCTGAAGAATTGAACTATGTGGTAATCGCAATGCACTTAGCCTGAACAGCAATTCTAAAGAAGTTGGCGGAAATGAAAACTTTTATAATTGTAATTGGAATGCTGACTACTCGCAACTTCTCAGGTTTCGTAAAGAGATTGTACACAGCAATATTTCTCAGGGTTATCTAAATTTTCCTCACCTCCACCCAGAAAGGGTTATTAGGTTTTAAAAGTATATCAAATAACTGGCAAGTTGTAATTTTAAATATCTAAATACTCATTTAAAACATAAGAGCACAATGGCCGGGAGTAGGCATTTTTAGGTTAATCTGGAAATGTGAAATCACCTTTTCAATAGTTTATGGGAAGTTAAAACTATTAGTCTAGTATATTTACTGCTTTCACAGTTTGAATTTGAATTGGAAGTAATTGTAGTTTCAATTGTTTTTTAAATTAAGACCAACATTAAACAAGTAAACGGTTTCTGTTCAATGGGAATTTGGAGCGCTAATGGGCCACAGAGTCGGTAGAGGAAGTCTACCGGCTGGAAGACGCGAACGCGATTTTTCTCGTGCGGCCCAGAAGCCAGAAATTTTACATCCGGGCCATTAAATACAGCAGTCCGCTGGCGGCGGCTATTACGCAACGGGCAGCCGTTGCGTGTGCAGAGCAGCGCGGGGCGGCGCGCCGGGCGGTGTTCCCCACCTCGTCGTTAGTTCAGCGAGGCGCGCCCTCTACGCCACCGCCGCCCCGGGGACACAATAGCAGGCCGGCCGACATGTGCCAGCATCGCCGGCGCTCGTAACGAACGCGCGCCTCTATCAGCCTGGATCGGGCAGGGCCTCCCGTCCCCGCCGCCCTGCGCCTGGCCGCCAGTCATCAACCTCGCCCAGACTCCCGCGCCTCCCCGCCGTCCTCGGCTTCATCTCCACCCGCCCCACTCCAGCCTCGCCGTCCTCAAGCCTCCTCGCCGTCCATCGCCAGCTCGTCCTCCCCGTCGCCATCCACAACGTTCTCGCCGTTCACCCCGACATCGCCGTCCTCTTCGTTCTCCCCATCCTCGCCGTTCATCAGGTTCTCGTTTTCCCCGTCTCTCTGTCTTCGCCGTCCTTGTCGATCTCCCCGTCCACCCCGTCCTAACTTCCCTCGTTTTCCCAGTCTTCCCGTCCACCCCGTCCTCGCTGCCCTCGTTTCCCGTCCTCCCCGTCCTCCCCGTCCTCCCCGTCCTCGCTGCCCTAATTTTCCTCGTCTTCCCCGTTCTCCCCGTCGACCCTGTTCTCACAATCCTCGTCTTATCCCCCATCCTCCCCGTCCTCGCCTTTCGTTCTCGTCATTCCACCGCCACCATCACCCGCTGCGCTGACCTTCGCGCCGCCGCGCTGTTCAGTTCATCAGTCTGCCCGGCCGCCGCTATCATGGCGGACCCATCACTACTCCAGCCTACCTGATAGTGCTCTCATCGTCGCTCTACCATAGCGCTTTCCATCGCCCCCGACTATCACTGTCGCTTTCCTTGCCCTATCGTCACTTCATCCAGTTCCTGTCATTTTCCAATCCCTGTGCCTCTTCCTGTACACCTTCTTAGTACTCTTTAACCTTATTATGGTCCTAATCAATAATAAGTAAATTCGTGTATCAACAAATCTGTTAAAAAGAACACAAATACTGAACAAATATCAAATCATGAGAGTGGTGGAGTGAACGCGTTCATAAAAACAAACATTACGTACAAGCGAGGCGGTGTCGATTTCTTGATTTAACATGCTTCTCTGTTGTGAAGATACACAGCACAGTAAAATTAATTAGGTATAATGAACGATTCAGCAATATGAACATTGGCATCCATATCAAATTAATTTAACACTATAATGCATGTTAACAAAAGCACCATTGCAGATGCAATTACCGTGCTGATGACAAGCAATTTTATAATTGAAAATGAAGAAATAAGGGTCAATTACATACGAGATACTAGACAAAAATTGCAAAACAAAAATCCAGAACTTAAAAACTGGCTGTACGAAATTCAAAAGTTAAAACCTGGCTGTACAGAGATCAATTAACATAAAGAAAAGCAATATGACCCTTTCCTCTCAAATCTTATTGTATATGAAGAAATAAAAGAGATCATCTTTGAAAACATAATGTTTTATGGAGACAAAAAATACGTTTGACAGACGACTCTCTTTCTTCATATAAAATTTTAATCAACAACACCCCAATCAGAATTCCCACAATTCTGCAGGTTTCCACACCTCCGCAGAAGAAAAATATTTTTGAGCGCGGTGCCGTTATCAGTCAGATTCTCCCTTAGAGAGCTACCTTCGGCAATTATACCGTACGTCTGGGCAGACTTCTACCCAGTGTAGGACGACGTGATCCGTCTTACATGTGTAGCAGATGGGGAGGAATCGCCTCACGGAAGATCCATGAGGAAAAGAAGGCAATGTTCAATGCACAGATTCGTTAAAATCTGTGAGTGTACCTATGAGCATGGATAGGCTTGAAGCTTTAGAATACCAGGCTTTACAGAATGCTTGTGCACTTAATTGTTAAAGTAGCACTCTGACCGAGCGCAACATAGCGCGTTTATAAATGCCTTCCGAATCTATTGGGGTTTGGTTGGATGAATGATTGATGGTTAATTTTCGGGCGTGTCGCTGCTATCAGGTTTTAGTTCTGCCGTGTTGCTTTCTCGCGGGAGGAGGGGTGATCTTTCGCTCGATGAATATAAGCAAGAAATCGCGCCGATCACCACGTCGCAACGTGTATGCGGGGATTCTCCGCAATGACGTCTTCACAAACCGGATACCGCCTCCATCCGCGATGACTCACTCCCCAGCGGTCTTCCGGCATGTGAAGTAGTGTAGTGCATGGACGTTTATGGGTGTGTGAGTAAGGGGTAGGATAGGACAAGGAAGGATATACACGCGCAGATGGTTCGTGTTAGGGTACTGCTCCGGCATTCGCCTGGTGTTGATCGGAGAAACCACTGAGAACTACCGATCAGAGCAGCCCGGCGTCATAATTCTCCTCCAGACAGAGGTTAAATATGACCTAGGTAAGAAGCTAGTATCAAAGTTTCTGTCATCGTCGAGACTCGAGGCCTTGGAACTCCCAGTCAGACGTACTGCAGTGGCAAGAGTCGATGCCCTAGGCCACCTATTCGGAGTATCTGATGAGGATGTCAATATCAGACTTAATAGCAATTATCAACTAATTCATTGCCTGTTATTTCCACATGAGCCGTGACCCAAAGAAAGTAATAGATAATAGTGACCAGATAGGCGATAAATCAGGTGTTTCGCTGATGATAGTCTGAGAATGAAACACGGATGCTTGCTGGGAGCTAAAAACAATGAAACAGAAATCTGTTCGATGCAATAACACTGGCTCGATATATTTCTTGCTTTGCAATTTCCTACTCGTAAATCTCATCAGTCACTGCATAGAGACCGAAATCGAAATGGTTTAGTGAGATTAATACAATAAAGCTAATGTTGCTTGAACATTGAGAGACGAAGTATTAGTGGTACGAATATACGTTCATGGTAATTTGCCCTCATTTCGTAAAGCTGTCTGGTATACACGGAAGCAAGTAGTGTTTGGAAAAAGGTTGGGGTGTCCGAGATCGACACGAAGAAGTTATCAAGGAGGAATGGGGCTGCTTAGGGATTTGGCGGTGAGAGGAGGACTTGCAATAAAGATCCCACAATAAATTTTGGGAGTCAGATACCTGGACGCTGGGAGCAAAGTTCAGGGTATATTCAGTCTGATGTAAATTATGGATGAGGTTAGGCAGGATATATGGTTCGATATTTCCCAAAATTTAGCGCCCTAAGGTCTTAATGGTTTCTCGCCTTATTTTTGAAGTTAAGGTAATAGCTTTAGCTAGAGGGCAGTTGATTCGCTTAATAGAAATTAGGAAATGCGGATATCAATGTTTGGATTCTATTGAAGGGTCTAAGAGAGGAGGGGAAATGCCAGACTATATACTATACTGCGGTAATCCAGACCTGTGCGGATAACTGGTCTATATAGTGTAAATACAAAGACAAATGCAGTTAACTCCCCATGAGGTTACTTCTCAGCGCCATAGTAGGGTGAAATTACATCACAGGTTTGGGCTATGGATTGCGAGAGACCCGCGAGACTTTTATCAAACGCCAGTCCCAACATGAATGGATTCAGCGGGTGAGGCTGATGGCTAAAGCAGGGATTTGCCGCGGCTATGCAATATGTGCATACTGAACAAGTGTTTACCAGTATATTTTGTAGCAAAAATGTTGTCTGGCAGTGGAGATATTCTATTCGTATATTTTATTAAGGCGAATTCGGTTACCTTTGTATCACAATGATCTGAAGCTAGAATTTAAATAAAATATTTCAAAAACCTTTACAAGCAAGTGGCGGTACGTCGGACTGACACCTTGCCGTTTTATGTCAATGGCAATCAGAGTGACCTGGCACTGATCCTTCAGGGATGCCGTTTTTCAGAAGGTGACTGCTAGACAGCTCATTATCAACACGAATCTGTCGAAATAAAGTTTCGGGCTTGACATGGGCTAGCCTGCCGGTTAATAAGCACTAGATCCTATCTATGAATGATCGGTCATATCCAACAAGCAGATAATTTGCCTGGCGTATGGCAGTGTATCACGACTCCCTTACGGTCTAGATTGCGTCCGCCAATGGTTTTCGAAATGTTTGATTCCTTATGGAACGACTTGACGTACAGCTGAGTGATCGCCATTCCAGTCTGCTTGCTAAGCTAGCCTCTACCGTCGCCAATTGACAGAACCGTCTCTCAGTGCACGGTTGCCCAACAGTTCGATCATTAATAAGATGACATTTGCGCTATCAGAAGTCACCGCAACGGCCCCACCAGGCTGCCTGTCACCTGTCACCACTGCTGCTGTCCATACGCCTATTCTCCTCCCCCTTTATCTTATTAAAGAATTGAGCGACCCAGACTCCAGGAAATCACGCGGACCAAGGGCTTATGAGTAAAATAAAATGTATCATGAATGAGCCTTCTATGTTATTTATGCCCGCCCCTAATACATCATTGTTTGAGCACCACCTAGAATGTCCCGTTAACGACACCCGTAATAAGAATAACCCGAACTTTGGCCGCTGACTGCCTCCGACAGAGCGGAAGGCACCGAAGATGACGTTTCGTGCCGAAAATAACCAGAAGAGTGTGCAATTAGTCCTAGGCAAAGTCATTGTCCAATAAAATTTGTACTGAAAGGATGTAAAGGGTTACATACATTGCGTCAGGAGGTTGGGAGTTACACCTGCACACGCTTTGAAGAAGGCACATGAATAGTTACCTCCCTATAAAGCAGCGAAACGTGAACCAAAGTACACACATATGCCATGAGAATGGAACCCGACATCAAAATCGACCCCAAACGGGGTAAAACCGCAAAAGGAAAAGGGGCAGTTTGGGATAGTGTATTTCTCCTGTAAATATATTATTGGAAGGGAATAACGTAACGAGAGTTTTTGATCGTCCTGTCAGGAGAAAACGTCATTTAGGCTCCAGGGTAAGCAAACCAAGCTGCATTTCACAAATACATCTTTTTCATTTCCTTCTTAGCTTTTCGGCGTTGTTGCCCCAAAGGGACGAGTGTTCTTCGCGGCTGGAGTTTACTTCTAAGCACTGTTCTTTTGGGCACTGCTACAGAGAATCGGTTCTCACCCAGAGCTAATTTCGAGAGTAATAATACGTGGTCGGAGATTGAAAGAAGCTAGGTTTGTTGGAAGCGAGTATGGAAGGTATAACTGGCATTTGTGCAGATCTGACTAGAAGCGGAGTCTTGGCTGAACTTCGACGGTTGGGTTTTTGTATTTTGTAGAATCACTCGCTATGCAGGAACGGTATCTACATAAGACACTGGCAACAAACTTGCGTCACTGGGAGACGCAGTAAATAGTGTTTAGTAGCTCGTTATTTCCAAAGGTCTTGGTCACGCCACAGATAAAAGACCGTGAGGTATCTAATGAGTTCTTTGCCTAGTATCGACGTTTGCTCTTAAGGAAGGTTACCGCGGCAATTCATTGCCTTGATCTTCCTCTTTTTGAGAAAGGTATGGCACTTTTAGTTAGGCGCAACGTCGCCTTCAATTACACAGTGCGGTGTGGTGCAACCCAAGGTTCTGATTCGCTCATTGATTTTCGCAATTTCAGGGCAATGCAGCCAATATCAATTTTCCGCAATACCAGACTCTCTTGCATGCAACTCAATGCCTTTGTTGTATGGATGAGTGAGCATGCAGAGACCTCAATTCCCCGCTCTTCCATTCCGTTAAATATGGTTCGTCATGCACGGCAAACATGAGTGGGAGTTCAGCAAATATAAGAAGGACAGTGTGCAAGGAGAAAATGATAAAAAAGAATGAAGATGTCATGAAATAGGGAATAAGAGAAAGGAAGATGAAGAAACTAACGCATAAAATCCTCTGCATTCCCCGGAAGAATGCGGCCCAACCCACCTCGACGGGCCTTCAGGAGGCGTGAAGCGACTGTCCACAAAGTGCATTTTTGGCCTACTTGTAATGCATGTAAAATGCACGTCACGATATTTCTCGCGTTTTTGTTGGGTACATGCATTTCTTATTATCAACAACTTTGATAATAACTTTTAGAAATATGTTAAGTGAACGCAATATTAACACTACAAGTTTTTTTATGTCAATTCTTAAATGTCAAGCGAATGTCCGTTTCTCTAACGATCCTATACCTTCTGAAAGACAGGAGGATATTGCGTAATGATGCTTTGGAAATAGCCAAGAGTCAGCGGGGACTACGGAAAATTAAGCTATGAGGTGCTGTTACCACGAGCTTCAGCGGATAAATACATTCCGGCTTGTTTATAATATACACTTCATTCTCCAGTTGGACAAAGAATAACTTCTGAATCTTGTTAAGTATAATACTGTACGACCAATGCTGAATAAAGTTCCAACACCTTCATCACGGAGTACAACATTTTACAAATCATCGTCATGAACGTCTCACAGCTGCAAAGGAATGATGCTGACATTCAGCCGTGTCTCAAACTCGGTGTGACGTCGTCAGACCAAGGCCCACTGCAAACCGAGCTCAGCAGCCGCAAGAAGAGCACACGCAAAGGCATCGTATAAATCACCGCAATTATCGCTGCGCGCCGCTGCTGCCGCCGCCGCGGTGAACGCGAACGTCACAGAGCTGCGTCGCGAAGCGCGATTAAGCAGCGGAGGAAGCGAAGCAGCCGCCTCGGCGCGCAGAAGAATACAGCGACGCCAAGCACAGAGCGCGCGCAGTTGAAAGCACCATTAAATTCATTGCCGCTGCTAAGTTGGGATGCGACGCCGCCACCGCCGTGAACACAGAGCAAACTGTCATAAAGAGAATCCTATAACGCAACACGGGCGTGGCCTCCGTTACCTCTACCGCCTCTGACTTGATGGTACACGAGTAGGAACGGAATGCAATTCTGAGCAAAACAAGTTTTATGTCAAAGGTTTATTTGGTTGTTAGTGGATGATTCTGCGTGAAGGGCAATAACGAGATCATTTGTCCCGTAAGTGCATGATTTTCATCGGGAGGTGGCGGTATCTTCCCACGCTGGATGGCGAGATCTGAAGCCGACCTACCGTCGACTAGTGGGGTTTCCCCTAGCCAGGTCTCTCCCACCAGCGGGGCACCGTTCCAATCGGGATAAGCTCTATCCTCCCGACCGGTCTCCCGGCATGTGTGGTAGTGAAGTGCATGTTAGTGAATGTGTGTGTGTGTGTGTGTGTGTGTATAAGGGGTGAGGATAGGACAAGGAAGAGGGAAGGAAAAATCGCGTGCACGGTTCGTAGCCCGTTTGTTAAAGTACTGCTCCGGCATTCGTCTGGTCTTGATCGGAGAAGCCACGGTAAACTAACGAACAGAGTAACCGACCTCTACAATTTGCCTCCAGACAGAAACAGAATTCGACCTAGCTGACAAGCTAGTATTGAAAATCTTGCCACTGCCGGGACTCGATTCTAGGACCTCGGTCATGTTATATTAAAAAATGCATGTTTATCATTTCCCTTCAAAATAGTTTTCTAAAGGTTATTCAATGACCTTAGACTACTTATCAATCGGTTCAATAATAATATTTGTGGCTTATATAAATTTTGAATTCCTTAGTAAATTTTTTTCGCGCTTTTAATTACATGCACAGACAATTTTATAAATGGACACGGAAAGCGACGTAATTAAGGATATCTTGCACGATGTAACGTAGTTGGGCTTGTAAGCAATACCCGACGCCAAACAAGTTATCTATCGCCGAGATGGGCTTAAGTGGGACTTCCGCAATACCGCATATTCAAAAAGATTGACAGAGTAGGTACACAGGCCACCATCGACAGATGAGATCGACGTCCATCCCGGAATAAAGACGGAGGAAATAAGTGACAAGGACTCGTAGTATGGCAGGATGCTGGGTCGCTGTTAGGCCCGTAAGAGCTCTAGAGTCCTGATACAAAACGGACAGTACAACACAAACACATGAAACATTTAATATGAACGTGAAAAGTTTGACAGTGATAGGAGATTTTTCTTCATTCTGAATTTTTAAAGCAGAGAACAAAATAAATGTCATATTGCACGAGATTACGTCGGGTGACTTTAAATTAGATTGAGTAAATAACCAATGTTGCACATGAAGTGTGAGTAGAAATTACTGGAATGGTAATTTAGTGGTTAATGTAATATTCGCATACGTTTCAAATGTTTTAAGATAAAATTGAAATACAATTCTAGTATTTAGAAGTGTTCCACTAATATTTCACTGAATATGAAATTGCACAGCGTTATAAAAGCGTACTTATGAAATGAATACTTATGAAATCAAGCTTATAGAATAAAACGTACTAGTCTGTGGTATCAAACAGTGGAATAAAAAAAGCTTTGGAAACGAATATGCGTAAATAAAGTACTCAAAATGCACATGTGAAGTTCCAACTACCAAATTAACAAAAAATAGAATAGTAATCGGTTAATACGATGAGGTAATATGACAAGGAATGAATGCATCTAGCACAATAAAAACTATATTCAAATCAAATCATTCAAGATAAAAACCTATACTGCAAGAGCAAATGTTGACTGTATTATTGTTATTATTGTTTATTATTATTATTATTATTATTATTATTATTATTATTATTATTATTATTATTATTTGTATTATTATTGTTATTATTATTCAATTATCTCATTAAATTTATAAGCAGTTAATTATTACAATCTTGTTATATTTTCAATTGCTCTATTCGTACAACCTTCTTTAAAAGAATTCTTTTAAAATAACCTTCAGTTGCTGAATAGATACCACGGCAACCTCTTCAACTCATTAATTTTTCTTTCAAACTGAAACCGATATACATAACTTCTACCATCTATAACATTTTAATTAAATAACAAGTGGGTCTCAAAATTCTTATTATAATGCATACTTACCAAATAACTTTGTTATGAATATACATTTTAATGTGAAAATTTGTTATTAGTGCCTAGAAAATTGTAATTCATTCAGATAAATGTTTATGAAAATATTTTTCAGTACTTAAAATGACGAAATATTCGTCAAAACGTTGTACGAATTGAGCAATTGAAAATATAACAAAATTGTAATAATTAACTGTCTTTAAATTTAATGAGATAATTTAATAATAATAATAATAATAATAATAATAATAATAATAATTAAATTATTAGACGGCTACTACTAACAACTAAACATCTGTCTCTTGAGAATCGCGCCTGTGCCCACTGTGTGTCATCGCCACCGCCTCCATCGCCCCCGTGGAAAGATTACAGATCGCTGAGACCGGCAGCGAACACGGCGAACTACTCCGTAAAGATCTAATTAATTTTGTTGCTTTGAGAAGCAACAACAGCGGCGACGGCGCATCAACATTATTTCATCAGTCGGAGGCGGCTGCCGCGGCGCGGGGTCGGGAAGGGAGAGGGGGTGAGGCGAAAGGGCGAATGAGGTTTGTGCCGACTGAATGAGACGCGGAGGTCGACGATGGGGAGGGGAGGGTATGGTGAGGGGAAAATGAGGAGGGTGGCGGCGGCGTGGGAGGGGGGGCGTGGCTGGTACGGGCACGACCTGGTGAGTGACGGGCCGTGACGAAGGTTGAAGAAGCGACGGTGAGGGCTGGCTAGCAACAGCGAACAAGTGGAAGGGGAAAAAGAGGGAGAAGAGGATGTGGCAGGGAAGGCAGATAAAGAGGAGGAAAATAAGGGAGAGGAAGAAACAGGAGGGGAGGAGGCAAAGAGAAGGTGGTGGAGAAGGAGAATGAGTGGAAAGGGCAGGAAAAGAAGGAGCAGAAGAGAAAGAAGAGAGGGGCAGAAGAAGGAAGAGAGGAGGAGCAAAGGAGTAGCAGGAAGCAGAAGAAGCTGGAGAAGAGCATGAAGAAGAGAAAAAGAAAGAGAGAGGAGGAAGAGAAGAGAATATGTGGAAGTGGAGGAAGATAAAAAGGTGGAGGCGGAAGTGATGGAAGAAGCGGAGGAAGTGGATGAGGAGGAAGTGCAGTGGAGGTAGACGTGGACGAGGAGGGGCGGAAGTGAATGCGAATGATGCGAAGGAGCAAGCAGAAATGGCGGTGTATATAGAGGAAGCGGAGGTGGAAGCCGGGAGGTGAAGGTGGAGGGGTCGGGGGGAGGCGAAAGGAAGGTGTGCTATTAAGAAGCGGTGGCAGAAATGCAGGTGGGCAGGGCGAGCAGTGCGGAGGCGGGGCTGAGTCCGCGTCATACCATGACGCCTATTAATACAAGACAAAGGGTCAGGAAAAGCATCAAGATGCATGAGAGACGCGTAGAGGCAGTTCGGCGAGAAGAGATCGAAGTAGCATCAGGAGGGGAGCGGCGCTAGAATTGTGAGCCGGAAGATAACCGACGAA
Source organism: Teleogryllus oceanicus (assembly GCA_964035755.1). Taxonomy (NCBI): domain Eukaryota; kingdom Metazoa; phylum Arthropoda; class Insecta; order Orthoptera; family Gryllidae; genus Teleogryllus; species Teleogryllus oceanicus. The sequence goes on from CAXIVR010000002.1 coordinate 113,900,430, forward strand.
TAAAACAAGAACGTGAATTTATGAAACGGAAAACGCGAGATAGAGTAGACGATTGCTTTGAGTACGCTAAAAGAGTAGTATAGTCTGAAAAAATGAAGAAAAATTTGGTTTATGAAGTCTATGACTCTCGAAGTTTATGAAAGGAATTTATTATATTCACAGTAATTGAGTAGAATCTCAATATTCGAAATGATACGGCAACAATTTTTTACGGCTCAGATTTGACAATCTACACTCAAGGGTGAGGTTTGATTTGATTGGTTTTCGTGTTTCCGGGCATTGTCTTCTCTAGTCAGTAGTCCCGTAAGTGTAGCGCATGTCTTTCATCAGGAAGTGGCTGTGATCTTCCCCCACTGGATGCCGACCTACAGTCGGCTAGGGGGGTTTTCCCCAACGAGGTACCTCCTACCAGGGGCACCGCCCCAGCCGGGACAAGCTCTAAGCTCCCGACTGGTCTTCCGAGATATGTGGTAGTGTAGTGCCTGTTAGTGTAAGTGAGTGTGTAAGGGGAGAGGATAGGACAAGGAAGAGGAAGGACAGGTCGCGCGCGGTCCGTGGCCGTTGGTAGGTACGCCGGCATTCGCCTGGTGTTGATCGGAGAGCAAGAAACTGCCGATCAGAGCAGCCCGGCCGCTGGGAATTTTTGCTCCAGACGGCGACTGAACTGACCTGGCTGAAGGCTGGGTGTCGAAAATCCTGCCGCCGTCGGGACTCGAACCTAGGACCTCCGGTCAGAGGCGCTGCCGGTGTCCGCCCCTGCCTCCCCGGTCTGAAGGTAGGGACTGCGATGAAAACTGGCTTGGCGAAAACAAAGAAAGAAAAACAGGCAGAAGTAAGGAAGAAGAAAATGAGTAAAGCGTCTCGTGAGTTTTCCGAACAGACCTAGAAGAGTAGGAGTAGTTGGGAAGGTGGAATTACAATCTCACAAGAATAAAGCAAATGAACTCTTGGTAGACACCCACGAAGATATTCGGGGTGCGACAGGTGATGCGGAGCAAGGGAGAGTGTATACCTCGGGCATTCGTCACCCTCCACACCCGTCACCACCCTCCACAACCCCCTGCCACCGCCCCTATCCCTCCCCACCGCCATCTCCGACCCCCGCCCCTACCTCCGCACCGAACGTAATGAATTATGTTTTGGAAGTATCTTAATTAATTGCTCCGGTAGCCCTTCGCGAGCGGACCAGATCGCCGGTTAATCAGGCGAGACGAACCCACGCGCGCGGGGAGGAGGGGCGGAGCCCGTCCACGCCTCGCCACTGCCACACCGCCCACGCCGCTCCTTTGCCTTTTGTGGGCAGCTGCATACTCGTGTGACGCCCAAACACGTGCGGGCGGACGCACACGCGCCAGGAGCGCGCGGGCACGCGGCACCAGCCGAGCCAGATCCGCTGGCAGCCCCGCCCTCGCCCGGCGGCGAACAATAGACAGCTGCGTCGCCGCCGATTGCCGCTGCCGGCCGCCGGCGCGGTGCGGCGCAGCGAGGCTAAGCGCGGGCTAATGGAGCACTTTTGCGTGCGATTGTTGGCGCTGGAGGCCGCGCGTCATTAATGGATTTGCTCTCTGGAGCATTCAGGTGGATTCAAAATAGTTTTGTAGATTTCGGTTGATTAACATTTTTAATGCATGTTTTTATTGCCGAATTTCGAGAACCAATGGATACATTGACCGACAGCTCACTGCCAGAATATTCAATGTAAAATTATTCCAATTAAAAAAGAAAACGCTACATGTGAATCTTACCTTTTACAAGAAATTAATTGTCGGTATTAAGGTTTAAAATATTAAATTGTAATTTATCTGTTCGATTAATTTATTTTCATGTTTATAATAGAAAATACTAATTTTTTCTAATCAAATACCAATTGATTTCACAATACATGATAACTTTACAGAAATATAATTAACCATACTTGCATGAAAGGAGAGCCTATAAAATGAACGATAAAACACTTCAAGTAAGAAATGTCACCATTTTTCTATTACGATCGTACAAATTAATTGCCGAAGATAGAATTAGAGATTGTAGTCCCCAATAGTCAAGATTAATTGCTTCCCATCATTGCTCCAAGTTGTACGATTATTGTCAATGCTTATACTAACTCCAAATCATCACTTCAATCACATGGCAAAGCGATCTCTGACATCTCTCAGCCTCTCTACGCCTGCCTCCCCACAGGTCCTGCCCGCTCCAAGCAGCGCAGGTAGCATTCGCCATTCTACGTTAATTACCACAGGCATAAACGTGACTCTCGTTATGCTTGGATGAGCCCCATCAAATATTGAAAAATATGATTTATTCGCGGATCGCGGACGACACAATAGCCCGAGGCCGCCCGTCCACCTCTCGCGCCACAGCACGTGTTCTGCCGCCACGCCTCAATCCCTCCACCGCCACACCAATCGCAACCGCCACCGTCAAAACCATTGCCATTGCCCTTGTCATAGACAATGACAATGAAGCCACCACCACCACCACTGTACTTCCATCCGCGCCTTCCCCTCCCACCCCTCGTCCCACCCCTCGTCCCACCCCTCGTCCCACCCCTCGTCCCACCCCTCGTCCCACCTCTCGTCCCACCTCTCGTCCCACCTCTCGTCCCACCTCTCGTCCACCTCTCGTCCCACCTCTCGTCCCACCTCTCGTCCCACCTCTCGTCCCACCTCTCGTCCCACCTCTCGTCCCACCTCTCGTCCACCTCTCGTCCACCTCTCGTCCACCTCTCGTCCACCTCTCGTCCACCTCTCGCTCCGCTCTACTCCCACCTCTACTTCCACCTCTACTTGCACCTCTACTTCCACCTCTACTTCCACCTCTACTTCCACCTCTACTTCCACCTCTACTTCCACCTCTACTTCCACCTCTACTTCCACCTCTACTTCCACCTCTACTTCCACCTTCACCTCATCCACCACGGCCGTTCCCCGTCAACCATCCCCCTCCGTCCACCCCTCCACAGCTCCACCGAATCGCGCGACCGCAGCGCTGAGCTCATCAAGCAGCGCGTTTGTGTCTGCAGCAGCTGGCACGCGCAAATGTTGTGCCTCTTACTTTTGAGAAGTGGCTGAGTCCTCCTCCATCTGCCATGTAAGTGCCGGAGCGTGCAGCGGGCGAGCCAGTTGCCGCAGTACTACCTGTCATCAGGGTCATTGGCACATGAGTTCAGGTCTTTTGTAATCATCGCTACAGTTGATGCTGATGTAATAGTAACTGCTCAAGATTTTTCTGTCTTGGGACAGTCGATGACAGCCATAGTATAGCGATAGCGTTAACAATAACGATAGTGTAGTCATAATAATGGCGGTTATTATTTCGTATTATTACCATCATCTCCGTTTGCACACCGTTTACTTGGTTTTTTACATTTGGTTGAACGGACGGAATGGCAAGTTTAATCAAGCTCGTCTCTCAAGTGCTTTTTCCAATGAGACAGGTTCTTAGTATCACTATGTTCTGCATTTTTGACAAATAAAATTCTTATTTTAGAATTTCCATTTGTTTCTTTGTGCTAATAGGAATGAGAGCAGAGGCTAAAATATTAATAGGTCAAATTAATGTTTTCTATGCTTTTCGAAGTTTCACTACTTCATCTGCTAGGTACTTGTATATACTAATCCCCAGAATTGGGTAGTATTTGAAATTCTGTATTTTAATGTACTTTAAATACAGATGATAACAAGGATAGTTTCTTTTTCTTTGATTCTGCTTGTAAATGGACCTCATTGAAACAGAAATAAAAGCTCCTTTCAGCTGTTAAACTTGAATTCCCTTCATTTTTAAACGATAAATATTAATAATTATGTCGGAAAAATATCCGACAATAAAAAACAGTTTATTCCTTATAACATTATTTTATGTTCATCAGCGCGCGTTCAACTGTGTGCCTTTGCAGGTTTTATACATTCACCACTTTCACAAACTAGGGGTTTATTGTCTGATGATTTCTTTCAAAAACTAGTTGTTTTAAATAGAAATTCCGTTTATTTGAGTTAAATATGTTTTTGATGCCCTTTTTTATATTGGAAAGTATTTTCGTGAAAGTGTAAGAAAAAGTGTTCTATATTTGCAAGTTTTTAGGTACTGTTCAGACATTTATGATTGTCAATTTAATAATTTATTGCGATTGGCAATTACAATATATTGTTGCAATTATGTTATTACGCAAAATTATTGTATTGACAGTAGTTGAGTATTTTAAATATGTATGTATTTATCCAGTTGTGTTTATCTGTATCTATGTATTTAAATACTTATTTACAAAGTATTTTGTGTGTTTAGTTACTAGTTAAGTATTTTCTGCAATCCTGCTGATCGTGTTGTTATAGCATTTGCCGTTTTATAGAAGGTAGAATGGCTATGTCAGTTAGATGGACTTCTTCCTTCTTTATATTTACCAGGTGATGTGAGGTTTATTATCTGGAATGGTGAGGTCGGTTTTGATTTCTCTATTCCAAAAGAATTTGAAGACGCTTTTATTAAAGACCGGAGGTGATTCGTACATCTAACACAGTTTTCCGATATTCTTGGTATGTAAGAATTATTTGCACTGTTATGTGCACAGTACTATTTTAATTCTGTATATACCAGTATTTGCTAATAGTTTGTATTTGTAACAGTGTTTGTGAAGGAATTTTATTTTGCATATTTTTCTAATGTTTTATAGTTCTTATTTTGGAATATAATACATGTACATATTTTACTTTTTGATTACAATAAATTCCGTTTCCTATTCGTGACAGATTAATTTGTTATTAAAAAGATGGCAACGGTAAAGATGTTTTTAATTCAAATTAACGTCCAGTGATCCCATTAATCTTTTAAAATCCTTGATGAAGTAGATCGTAATGCATACTATTTAAATTCTTGAAATTTCACAAATCATGCTAAAATTATTCGTGTGTTGTTCATTCATGATTTTTTTTGGCTTCTTTCCAAATAGTTCAGCAATTTCTCCCATAAGCGTTACTCCAATTATTTATTTGCATGTAATAAAATACTGAAGATCTAACAGGCGTTACAATTTGAAGACCAATGTAAACTACCGAGTATTTAAAAAGTCGGAGAGTGTACTTTAAAGTTTCCTTCCATATTGTGACTACTTGGAGAAACAACTACGTAGGTAAAAGTCTTACGGTCTTTCAAAGTGGTTAAAGGATACAAAAATTTCTCCTGGTTAGAATCACGACGAAGCTTGCCAAGGTGTCTAAGATAATCAGGCAGCCATTGCATTCGACAGAATTTCACCGACGGAGGCCGACTGTGACCTTCAACGTTTCTACAGAAGACCACAGAATGTCGGTCAGAGCAAGAGACTTTGGGAAGTAGAGCAACTGATGTTTTTTCTAATATGATTTATTTTCTTTGATTGGCAGTAGCAACTGAAGTGAAACAATAATATATCCACCTTTTATCTATTGAATTCCACTCTAAAAATAAACAACGTTTTCTTTTACGAAAGAGAATAAATTTTATCCCAGCAAAAGCTGTTTAGACACGCAAGGCATAACAATGGTAGAAGATAACTCTGATACCATTCTCCGGGATGTCTTTTATTATTAGCGTGAATAGTTTAAAGCAAAATGTCAAGAAACTTGGTAGGAGGAATTTGCTCTATAAGATCAATGAAACTTTTTACCTAGTAATAGTATAATTTCGGTGAAGAGTATTTCACTCTACCTTAAGCAACGATTTGGTGAAAAAAGACAACGATATAAAAACTATCGAATCTGAGCGAGTGTACGAAACGCAACCAACATTTAAACGCATAGACCGGTTTTTGAACAAGCAACCTTTCGAACTAACGCAAAATCCTTCTAGCAAGCTCGCGAAGTGTTACGTTAACTAGAGGTTTCCAAATTTGTTTTTGTCTTCAATGATTTATTTAACTTTCGTAAAGGCCATGATGTAAAACAATTACAATCAGATTACTTCCAGAGTGCAGGAGTAACCAAGCAAGCAAGTTTTGATTCATACCGCAATACATTGTTAAGTTTCATACTACTTGAATTTTGAATACAGGAATATTTTTTATTAACACAATGAAAATTTACAATCTATTTCAATTCGAAATAATAAGTAAATATGATAATTCAAAATAAAATGATCAATGAAACAATAAATTACAGAAAAGTCCCCCATTGGTACTTTCCAGGATCAATATACAAAGACTATAACATAAAGAGAAAAAATAGAATAATAAGAACACAAAACGGAGAATTATTTTTGTTTTGTATATGTCAAATACTAAAGCGGTAAAGAAGTTGCAAAGAGGAGGTTCTATTGAGGCGAGATATTTCTTGGCTATTGTCTAAAAGGTTTAGGGCTAGATGGTTTGGATTTGTGTTTCCAGGCGTTTATTTATGGTTGGAAACAATTTCTTGTATCTTCTCGTGAATTGTTTGAATAATGAGGTCTCGATGGAGTGCTGCAATAGACATGTACCAAGGTGCTGATGAGATGACTCTTAAAATTTTTGACTGGAATCTTTGAAGAATTGATAAGTTTGTTCTGCTGGCTGTGCCCCAGATTTGGATTTCATATGTCCATACAGGAAGTAGGATGGTTTATAAATTAGCAATTTATTTTTCCGGGGACAACTTGGATCTGCCGCCAGTAGGATTTCCTTGATTGCAGTTGGAGCTATTTGTTTCTCTCGGCTTGTATATACTTTTTCAGGTGAGACATTTGCGCAATCGGTTTGCGGTATTGTTTTCTGTTGAATTCTACTGGCGCGCACGTTTTGCTTTCCTGAGTAAATGTAATTTGGGCGACTTATTCTCATTTACTTTTATTCTCCACTTTTTAAACCATTCTTCGAGTGTGATGAGATGCAGGTTATCCGATGCTCTTCTAGGATCAGGGTCTGAAGATAAAATGGCTGTATCATCAGCAAATGTCGCAATTATTGTATTGTAAAAACCCTTCTATTTTCATTCAGGTCGATGTCTGAGTTCGGTCGTTTTGGTCGAGCTGGGGTTTCCTTGCGTTGCCATGCGTTCTGGGTCAGATCCACGGGTAAAGATGAATCTTGATCCGTAGTGGCTGCCGCTGCTTTTTGATTCTTCTGTTGACATTGCGTTTTGGAAGATGTAGCTGACCGGGTATTGGCTGCAACGACGTTCTCATTACATGTTGCCGTGCCTCTAATACCTGCAATGTGGTGGATCCACAATATTAAATAATAAGAACACAACATGTTGTCTTTACTGAATTGTTATAGACAATAACACTGCTCATGTGCACAATTTTAGATGTTTAACACGAAGCACAAGTTGTTATATCTTCGCCTCTCCTTATCTTAGCGCGTTCACTGTCGAGCAAGGTAAGCCTACGGACACGATCCGCACACCACGGCGTCCAGGCGAGAACTTATAGATGTATTTTCTTGTCGGCAAATAATAAGTCAAATATTATTACCGTCTAGAGGCCAGGCAGCAGCTTACAATTATTTCAAATAGAATTAATCAGACGGAGCTAACCTCTGAGAACTTGTTTATTAGACAAGGCCCCCCATGCTAAATATAGTATTTAATTTTTAAAATTTTGAACAATGAAATAAATTTATAAGAACGAACGAACAAACAAGTTTGAGTCTGGTTTGAGTCAAGTTTGATTTTGAGGTATTCATTTTTTTACTTTTGTTGGTGTCACTTCTCGGTATACTAAATTTCTAAAAGATAAGTAAATACATTTTCACTAAAACTTATAGTATTTGCTGGTGAAGAGAAGGGAAAATCATGGGAGACGAATACGGCCAATACCTGGGTATTGTATCGTCTTCATTAACATATACAGGAACAAATGGATGATAAATAAAGCTGGATGAGGACTGCGAGCAAATGTACATGAATTACTCAATATTCATATTTATAAAAAACTACGACAAAAAAACTAGATATTGTATTCTATTTGAAAATCTTTAAACAAACGTCATTACTACTTTTAAATATTTTTCAACGAAATACTTGCTTTTGTGAAATGAAGTAAGCTATTATAACAAAAAATTTGCATTTCAACTAGGAAAAGACACATATTACACACATCTGACAAACAAGGAAGTTCGTTGGAAGCGAACGTAAAATGCTCGTTCGTATTACTCTTGCTCGCCAACAAAACTGGGATTTGGCAGTAGGTATACTCAAAATACCACTTCTCAATACTAACTACCTGTTAATATATTTTATCAACCATAAATTTTATAATTCATGCCTTTTTTGAAGCTTTCTATCAAGGAAATCTCTAGGTAATAAGAACACATAAATTTTAGTGATATTTATTACATGCCCATGTATATACATAGTAAATAAAGATGAACATAAAATTGGAGAATATGGAATCATAGTGTAGTGAAATTTAGATTCGTCAATAAATTTTTGGAAATAGTTTTCTTAGAGGCACACACCATGTCAGTATTTTCCGGTTTCAGAAAACACAAAAATTCAATCACACTGCGTATTTAACCAGAGCAGGTTTTGAATGCTGACCACTGCGCGAGATACAAACTAAGCGTGCAGCGCGTTATAAATCTGTAAGTTTACTTACTAAGAATTGGAAAGCATCCTGTTTGCCATGGCGTAGCGGCCCGAATGATGAGAAAAGGGTCGACTTTTCGTGCCTTTGCGACATCAGCGCTATCTTTAGTTGCCGATCATAAACGACTCCAGTGCATGTCATTATGGCCAAAGAAATCGAATAGAACTTTTAGAAGAAAACAAATTTTAGAAGTGGAACTGTGTAGTGAAAATAAAAAAAACAATCGTTTAAGTATTCAATTAATTTATATTACGTAGAAATAAGATATTACCTCAAATGTGAAAAGAACTAAAAAGATCTCAGATGTTCTTAGATTGGAGATTTATTTTTTGTGGAGAATTCGACTCTTGACTATTTTAATTTTCGTTAAGATCCGAGATCTTTTGGTTATGACGCGTCTGTATCACCGATAATATGTATAAGAGTTTTAATAACGATAATTATAATTGAAGAGGTCTCTGTAATAAGGGCGTATACTGGGCTTTCATGTTTTCAGAAAAATTTGTTTGAAACATTTACATGTCTATAACTTTTACAGAATACAATAAATTATTCGTATGTCTAATACAACTTTCGTATCACAAAACATAAGTTCTTATTATAATCTGTAGAAATAAAGCTAAGAATTGGAAAGATTGCGATGTATATTTCATATTTTTCCAAATTAATAAAGAAAAATGTGAAATTAATATTAAGATTGTCGCCCTTTTTAGAGGTGAGAGCCAGATAAATTTTCTCTAGGAACGAAGGAAGACAATGTCATCCAAAATAAAAGCTTTTCTGATAAAATTTTAAAATAATAGAATGAAAGTAAACTGATATTAGTTGTAAAGCGTTTCATTGTCTTTCATGAAACATTAATAAGAAAATGGTTGTTATTAACCACACCGTTGCAAAAATCATAAATAAGTAAATAACATGAAATAGTAAATGTACAAACTATAAAAACAATAAAATAATAGTACGTTATGAAACGATGATGAAATGATGGGTATTAATACACGAGTATCGTAAACTTCACATGAGTGTATTAATACCCATTATACCGAGTTTCATATGGTACTTATTCTACGACTTTTATAAGTTAAACTTTTACATTGAATCGTTTCGTGGCAGTTGGCGTGCAGGATTCAGTCAAGGCCACCTTGCGGACAGCTACAATACCTGCGGCAGGTGGCTTTGGTTTACCAGTGCGAGAGAATACAAATGTTGCTCTTACAATAATTCCAAGGCCATCATTTTCGCTTTTTCTCTGGTTTGGTCTGGTTCGATGGTTTACCAGTGCGAGAGAATACAAATGTTGCTCTTACAATAATTCGGAGGTCACCATTTTCGCTTTTTCTTTTATTTCTGAAGGTGCCAACTCCTGTGATTCCCTAGATATTTCACACTAAAGAATTGTCAGCCAAATGTTCCCTCTACCACTATCACAGCGCTAGTCAAATAGGATCACAGTGAAATTACGATCAATGTATCTATATATTTTAAAAATAAAGTATTTCTGCCATGGCTTCGTTTAAGAACTTCTACTGAACCATTTGTTGTATTTTTTTCTTTTAAATGAAAGAATATGATCCTAGATGTGTTATCAGATATTATTTCTGTTGATTCACCATCATTTACGGTATAAATTAATTAATTAAATCATTCTTCAAATAGTACGCTTATCAATAGTCAATTGTTTTCTTTTCAAAGGTAGCGGTTTAAAATCGATATACACGAGTCCATAGATTGTGAGTCCACGCTGCTTGATGTTTGTTTTGCGATTATTGAGATTTGTTACATTTCGTCAGTTTTATTTCAGTGTAATAATTGCATTGTAGTGTTGACAGTTTGCATGTATTTGCTTCTGTGGTGTATTTTAGCGAGAACATTTCCAGATCATTGTCCGCGCCCCAAAATACGCAAACGTATTACATTAACTAGAACGCAGGGAAAGAGAGGAGTCAACATGGTGTCATGATAGTGAGTCATTCCATTTCTATTAAGTCATTATCTATGAGAATGTATCAGTTTTGTTCTGCTTTGTACTTTCCATGTGAGAGAAATTCTGTAAACGATTTACTCTGTGTTGCTTAAATGGGAAAATAAGTATACCTTCGAGCAATATGCCAGAAGAAATCAAACAGTTGTTTATAGGAGATGATAACACATCAAAAAACTTTAGAAATAATATCCTTCAGTATAATAGTGCTATATTTTTTGTGCCGGTACATTTATATCTGGTCATGGGTCATACGTGTTCAAACTTTTGGGAACTGTCACAGAATATCTTCGTTATACCCTCAAGATCCAAACAATGCAATATATTGTGAACATTCGTCTGGGTACAGTATTTTACATTTATCTCAGATCTCACCGTCAAATTTTGACGGGTTCTCACTAGTTTTATATAATATTCCACTTACAAATTACTGATAATAAAAGAATTAAAAACTGATAAACATAATGTAACATTAAGTGGAATTTTAATGTACACAATCGAACAAAACATTCACTAGAACAATTCTCAAAGATAAATGAAGTCTCAACACTTGGTTTGTAAGCTTCTCTGTGATTGGTCAATAACCTGTATAATGAAATCTCTATCGTAATGTGTATCATTGTGCAACTAGTTGCAGGCATCAATCATTATACAACGATTAGAAAAATACATTTGGCAATATATTTGGCACTAGATTCATCAAATTATTTCATCGTCATACTCAACCACATACGTAAATAAGTTTGTAACATCAATGTAAGAAGCCAGACTTCCCTAATATACCGTTTTTACTTTTACCAGAAACCAGAAAAGTCTGACTGACAAAGCATCTCTGTCTGTTGTAAGCTAGCATCTAAACATTCAGTTCTCTGTGAATTGATATCCTCTGATCAGTTTAAACAATTTGAGACCTCTAGGTATTTCAATTGAAACATCATTGATGATGATTCAAAATTTAGAATGTGCGAGAAAGTACAGTCGGCTTCTGTTATAGTGACTTGAGGGGACTAACACTTTGGTTCACTATATCCGATGATGACAAAATTAAACGGAATTTCTCATAACGATTGATATTATTAATAGAATGCAGCAAAATACATTAACAGCACCAACTGAAAACTTCAATACTTTCATTTGTTAGCAAATCAATTTCTTTTCAATTATTTTTTTATTAGTAATTTCTCTCGATCCGTCTCCAAAGTTCCTAATGTAGCCTTACTTGATTCTATATTGTTTACTGTATCTAAGTAGCTTAATGCAGTCGTGACATCCTTCAAAGCGTCTTGCAGTGTTGGAATACCATCCTACTCTCGAAGGCCCTTTTACCCGTCTAATAATATACGAGATGCTTTCGATAGCGGGATGGCGCTAGCGGCTAATGAAACTGATCGATTTTCAGCGCGGCACGGCGGGTATCGCCAGGCTGTGCTTCGTGCTTCCAGTCGCCCACGTTAAAATCAGTGTACTTTGTCCCGCGGAATATAAAGTAACACAAAGATTAAAACTGAAGAAGCAATCGCGCGTCGCCGCCGCCAATTGTAGCCCACGCAGGACACGGCCTTTGTTTTCGCAGTGACACTGAGTGGCGCGGGTCATCAGTAAGATTACCCATTTCCAGTCTCTTACCTTCACTTCGGGAAACTTTCAGTATGGTCTTTGGCCTGACATTTTTCGAAGCTGCATACTATGCGACTTCTGGCACTGGGCTATATTTCTTTTCCAGGTGGGAATTAATTTCCAGACGTATTTCCTACGTTTCCTATATACCGACATTCAGATTCCACTATAACCGAGTCTTCTTATTTCTTCTTTGCCAATGTAAGAGAAACCAGACCATTGACTTAAGTTGTAACCAATGGTTCACTATATCCGAATTCACTATAACTGGAGTCGATTGTATTTGGCTGTAGCACCGCCAGATAATTTTTGTTCCATATCGACAAGTTACGATTTCACTGGTGAACGCATATTTGAGAAATCTCCATTGTTTTAAAAGCCTGCAGAGACAAAGTAAATATAACAAGGTTAAGAATAGGACACACCAATGTAACTCACCCCTATCTATTTTCCAGAATATCCAAACAAATGTGTGAAAACGATGATAGAGAAATTACTGTAATACATATTATTAGAGTGTTCAAAAGTTAACAAAGTTTGAGATCTATTAGTACATTATTCAAAAAAGACTAGTCGAATGTTTGAATTCTAAAATAAATTGTATGAACACAATAGCACTTTTAAAATTTATTGAATTTTGCAATTTTATTTGAAGATTGCTTACAAAAGCATTATTTGTGTTATTATACCTTAAGGAAGACATTAATACCATTGTAATCATTTCAAGTGTTAATATTAATTTAAGCTAATATATGTAGACAAGAAGCCGCTGATGACCTCGATGTTCAAAAGCTTCTTAAATAAAGCAATTAAAAAAACTGGCGAAACGAATGCCACCTTACTAGAAACAAGTGTTTTACCCTGACGTTAAACCTCATTCAAAACCAACGATAAAAAATCTTTACTAGAAGATTTTTGTTTTGTTTTGTTGCATCCGACAGGAAGTGAATTTACTGATAGGTATTATTAGATTTTTAGTTAACATAACAAAAAAAGTGTTTAGATTCTTCTTAGACTCAGTTTCTAGATGATAATACACACTACTGTGTACAGACCTTTTCTTGGGCCAAAACCTCGCCATTGATTTTTGCTTGGTTGTTTTAATTTCTCTGCCCTGTGAATACGAGAAAGTAAAAATATAGGTGTTTATTAAAGCTGCTCATTAATGAGATGTAGTGTGAATCTCATACCATTTAGTAAAAAAGATGATAAGAAAATATAAAATCCTAAAACCAAGAAAGAAGCAAAAATCATCTACTTGTATAAAATAAAAAGGCACACCAAAAAGTGAAAACGACAGAATTGAATTATTTGGAAAGCAACGATAGGCAGACCTTACAATTTTGCAGTGTCATTCCGAGAGATAACACGTACATTTCGGCCAGTCCGTGCTATCAGAGGACTAGGGAACAGAAACGTAAAGAAAACTCGAATAGTAAGGACATGCCCCTTCCCAACGCAGCGGCGTTCAGCGCCAGCCCTGTCGCCGTACCGTCCACAGCAGGACGTCATGCAGGCAGCTGCCAGCACCCCGCTCGGCGCCCTGTGCGTTGCCCTCGTCAGCACCCACACCCCCCCTCCCCTCCCTCCCCGTCCCATCCACCCCCTTTTCCTTGCATTAGCGGGGGCGCGGGGACAATTGACTCGCGCAAAGAGGGCTAAGGCGGCCGGCGCGGGCAGAGCGAAATTCGATTTCACGGCTCTTGCGCGCTCTCGGAGACCGCGGCGGACGATCAAACGCCCCTCCAATAGAGATCCTCGCCCCCACAACCCCGCCTCCCGCCACGGCGGCTCCTGCTACGTCACTCGCATTGGCTTGTCACTGGCCAGCCTCCTCCCACTCGTCATGCGGTCTCAAACGGTGTGCCGAAACAACACAGAGTAGTGAGAAAGCTCAAAAACTTGGTTTTTAAAACGAATGAAATTGATGATAATGTAACAATAATTAGTAATTTACTAAACAAGTCGATAAGGAGAAGATATTACCTTTTGAATGAAGATACGAGCGATGGTAATATTAATTATTAATTAGTAAATTCAAGATTAAAAAATGTTGATTTACGCAGGAGAAATTGCTGCGTCACCGCCGAGGAACGCCCAGGAGCGTAGATTTTTTTTATCGTCAGTAGGAGTTAAAGAGCTGCAGTAGCATATCATTTATATGCTACTGTAGCTCTTTAACTCTTACTGTATATCTTAATAATAATAATAATAATAATAATAATAATAATAATAATAATAATAATAATAATAATAATAATAATAATGTAATTAATGAGAAATTGCGGAAGCACGTACTCTAACATTTGCATCTTTCAGTCAAAATTTAAACCGTTTCATTGTTTTTGTATTTTTGTACTATTAGTTACATAAGGTTTGAAATCTGACCTGATTTTTTCTATTGAAAGATATTCACTATTTATATGTGCTGGTGAAAAAATTAGCTGCCGTCGCGCACTGGAAGTTACTGAAAAAAATGAAGAATTTGGTCAGTTTTGGTCACGCTGTTTTCGCTAATGCCATGGACAACCTTTGTCGCAGCGAACGACTCACATAGTCCTGTCATTGCTTGCTAGATCTCTATTTATCGGATATGTCTGACGACGGAAAACAGAAGTTCATTTCGGATAGTGTTGTGCCTCCGTGTACTAAATCTGTGGATTTATTTTGTATATTCGTTAATTAGTTAAGTGATTAATCGGAGTTAGAACGACAATCGATTATTTTATACGATTAGCGAAACACAACTAAATTGAGTATATTTAGGTCTATTAATCTGCCATCAATTAAAATTTACGATTATATAGTTCGATCATTTTCCATTAAATTTTGTTTTCTTTTAAATTCTAAAGTATTTAGATTTTTAATGCTACAAATTACACAAAAGCAGCTATTGTAAGCACCTATTGACAATGTGTCGTATTTGGCAAAGCGTCTGTGAGCGGCTCCGAAGGCGATGGTTAACTCATTCATTGCAATAATATAAATCAACCAATCATTGGTTTCCGAGTCACTCGGAGCCGTTTTGTCGAACGAAACATTGATAGTCACAGATGTTGTTTTTGAGATAATTCACCAGGAGAAACCAGCAAGGATAAACATTAACTGGGGTATACTGAAAACACATTCAATTGAAGCATCATACGATTACATTGACGAGTCTGTATCAAAAATAATAGGTTGGCAAACAGTGGTAACTATTCTTGCCGGCCTCGAACTACTTCAGCATCAAACCGGGTTTCTGTTTCTCATTGTCGAAGAGCTAGTGCCCGGAAAAACAGGCGTTGCGCCGCGCGGCTTTGCAGGCTTGTCAAGGGCGTGGCCAATACTATTAGCTTAGTGTTTCGCTGCCCTAAATTGGAACTCCTGCCCGTGGGAGTGTTCGTTCCCTCGGCGAACATTCACTGGAGACAGCCTGCACAAGTAATGCGGGAACGACGATTTGCGTAGTGAAAAGTGTGGAACAGTGGCCATGTCCAAGCTGGTAACCACCATAACACAATCACAGAAAGCAAATGGAATATTTGTTACTCATTTATTACTAATTTATTACCAAAATTAAATTTATTACTCCTCCCGTTTCTGAAATAAAGGTGGTTGTGCTGGCCTTAATATTCAAGCGCAACCCAATTCAAAAAATGAGCACAATCGATCAAACTATATAAAAATGTTTGAAACATAATTATTACTAATTTATTAGTCTAAAATTAAATTTATTACTCTTTGATTTACGAAAAAATGCTCAAACACAGTGAATTTATGTAACAACATTACGACATCCCATATATTACTGAAATTGCCAACGACCTCAAAACACTAAAACATATTACTAAAATACATATACAGAGGGTAGTCACTAACTTTAACTCTATAACTTTTGAACGGTTGAAGATATTGAAATGCAGTTTTCACACGAGTGCATGAGAAAATAGGAACTATGATGCATTATGTTATTTCTATTTTATCACTTGTATTTTACTGAGATATTTGGGTGCTTTGTTTTTAAAGGAACAATACATATTTTTCAGTCTACCATAAGAGCGTAAAAGACGAATCCAATGATATACATAATGTCATATATTTAAATAAAATTTTTGAGAAATTTTGATTCTTTTGAACTTGATTCTTAACGGATATTTTGAATGTAACCGACCGCCACAGGTCACGCACCGCTCAACCAGCAAGCGCGCTCTCGAGGAAGGAGGATCTTAGTATATCAAGATATAAACATCTTCCAAATATTCACAAAACTGTTGTAGTTTTCCCTGAACTCTGCGTTCCATCCTTCCCATTTCAAGCAGCTTTTAAGAAATGGAGGGTTAAAAATGAGGATTTATTGTAAGTATGTGTTATAATGAAATTGCTTATTACTTCCTCAGTTAATGGGTTTTATATCACAGGAGATTAATGAGATCTTGAAACAAACATAATAAGAATAAATACAAACTAAGAATAGATTAAAAATATTGCATATTCTGGTAAACAATAAGCGTGAATAATAGCACAGGGATGAAACATGCATTGAATGTATTCAATCACTAAAATAAAATATATTCCCAAATTATAGTAAACAATAGTAATAAGGTAATCAGTGAGAGACGGATAGAACTTGCATTCAGTCTCTCGTATCTCGTCCGGCCTGTGAATCATTCTCACCTGCCGAAGAGAAAGGAAAGGGTCGTGAGGAAGCCAAGGCCAAAGGGAGTTCACTGGCGAAGGAGATTCCTCACTTTCTACTCTGCGGGAGGCAGCGAGACTACGAGATTCTCTCGCGTCTCGTAGGGACAGGAAGTATTCTCTAAACAGTCAAGCCAGCCGAAGCTCGGAAGACTCATGATCAAAACTGCTTAGTGTAGAGCAACGATTTCTTTCATTGGTGATTTAAAATAAATACTCTCTAGTAATAATGCAACGTTTCCTTTTACTTTCATAATATTGCAGTATTACATATCGTCGTACACAAGAAAAGTAATAAATAAATTAATTATTAAAAAATGAAAGGAGATGGCTCACAGCAACAACTGTATTAAAGTGTATTCTTATTATTGTTTTTCTGTGTTCGGGTGTTTACATTTTGCATACGTTGTATGTAACCTCACATAATTTAAACTGAAAATTGAATTGATGACTAATTGTGATTCGTTGAACTTTTTTAGTGTCCTTCATCAGGCCTATCTCACATCTGACAAGGGGTGATCTGGCTATCTTCGTATTTTTGCACGTGGAGAGGCTGTCAGCGTATACGCCGCGCCGCAGGCATCTTGACGTTCTTCCCTCCCCGACCCTCGTACGGTGAACCGAAGAGAAGCTTGGACACTTCGATATGATAGAGACGTTTTAGGCACCAGGCCCAGTTTTGTTAATAGTTAAAATGTTCTTTTACTTCATTTATACAATTAAATCTAATTATACATTAATAAAAGCGCTAAATTATGTTATTTTCCTACGCATATTCCAGGGTTTGTATATTGTGACATTATTAACTGCAAACATTGAGAAAATTTGTATAAAGTAAATTATTATGTTATTATTACTGTTATTATTAGCCATTAACATCGCATGTGAGGTTCCCTGCTAGGCAGATGGCTGCATTGTAAAAAGCATCTGGAGGAGCCCTTTGAGAAGAGTGTCGTCATTAATATTAAAGTTTGTACTAACATTATTAATTAATATGGAACAATATTAAAACTTTACTTACAAAACTTACTAAAAATTATTTTAATTAAAATTAACATTAAAATAATTATAAATTAACAATCATAAAATATTAAATTGGTTTTACAAATTTAATGCAAACATTTAACATTTAATTAGTATTAATATTTAAAATATTTATTAATATTATATAGTACTCATAATATATTTTCTTAATGAAATTTCTTAAATAATACTTGGGTGTCAATTAAACATGTTTCAATCATTAATTTTGAATGAAACATTACGCTTCTATTTCCTCGCCTAAGAAGAATAGTTAATATGTCTATTAGCGTTCAATGTCAATTTTTAATACATTTTTAGTTATAATTATGGTGCAGAATAAGGAAACTGGCCTGAGATGTTAGTGATGCGGTGATTTGCGGTATGTTTCTTGATGACGTCGTGCAAGAAGGAAATTGGGGATGCGTGGGAAGACTCATTTATGGGTAAGAAGACACGTTTCTCCATTCTTTATGGCTACTAGAAAGGACAAGATTTATACCGATAAATACGATAAATTTTCAACACTGTATCACGTGGCGCCAAGCTCTGCGCCCGGACTTGAGGTCCAAGGTCAGCGAACAAGCTCGTGTTGATGTCTGCGAAAGACCGTTGGCTGCATTAGGGTTGGATTCGAAATACATTGCCGCATTTTCCCTTGGTTCTGGAAAGTTGGAGTGAGAAACGGGTGACGACACAGTAGAGAGATTGATTTATGTGAAGATTCAGGTAATAACAAATCATAATTCATGAAGCAATCTTCTGTACGAATCTTTCCAGTATTTATAATTTTGAGTAATATAATAGTAGTTTATACAATTAGTTTATAATGTTAAGCTTTATTGCACGAGTACATGTTTCGAAAACGAGCGACGTTAGGCGCGAGTTTTCAAATTTGTACGAATGCAATAAAACAACATTAAACGAGTTAAATACGTTTTTTTTTAACAGCATTATAAATTTAAAAAAATGGCTTAATTTCGCGAAACAACTGTCTTCCCGACGTCTCCAGTATGACATCAACGCCCTCTGAAAATCAAATTCAAGATGGCATTGTTGACATCCGATGCGAAAACGGTGGTCAATATTCAATCTTCTTCTACCTCCCGATTCTCTCGCTACTGTGGCTGCAGATGTGTAATGACGTCATGTCGCGTTTAATAATGGCGATGACGTCATATATAGCGTCTGATAAAATACTGGATTATGCACGATTCGGGGTATCCGAAAGGAGTAGTTAATGATGATATACAAAAAATAAATTTCTTATTAGTATTGAGTTGGGTATTAGGATGTTTTGTCTTTTGCAGGCAATAAAATAGCATTTCTTTTGTCAATCTTTTATCACCAGATATTTCTCAGATAAAGAAATGTTGGACATGATGCTAGTGTACAGATTAATGTGTTAAGTCTGTATTTATTCTTATTATGTTTTGTTTCAAAGATCCATTAATATCCTGTGATATAAGTATTAACTGGAGTAAGTAATAAACAATTTTATTACAATACGTACTTACAATAAATCCTTATTTTTAACCCTTCCATTTCTTAAAATAAACAGAAAATGGGGGAAGGATGGAACCGCGGAGTTCAGAGGAAAGCTACAACAGTTTTGTGAATATTTGGAATATGTTTTATATCTTGATATACTGGTCCCTTCATGCCTCGAGCGGGCTTGCTGGTTTGGAGGCGCTGCGTGACCTGTGACGGTCGGATACATTCAAAATATCAATTAAGAGTGGCAAAAATCAAAATTAATCAAGAAAATTCTTATTTAACATATGACAACACGAGTATCATTGGTTTCGTCTTTTTACGCTCATGATAGACTAAAAAAAAGCCAGTTACCTCAGTATCTCGTAAAATACAAGTGATAAAATAGAAATTAATACACGTATCAATTAGCCCTATTTGTTCATGCACTTTCGGAAAACTGCATTTCAACATCTCAACCGTTCAAAAGTTACAGGAGCTGCTAAAGTTACATGACTCACCCTGTGTATTCAATGTACACATTCAGTTTCTAATTTTAACACCTAGAAAACAAATAATGAATGTAAAAGCGCATTTAAGAAATATTATATAAACTGAATCATAATAGATGCAAAACATTGCAAGAGATTCGGAATTCAAAATGAGAGAACCAGCAGGCACAATCGCATGAAACCAAACACATCATTTAACAGATGTATGACACTACTACTTAACTTTGGAACATAAATTTATTGCTCTGTTGTTTACGAAATAAATAATTTTGTAGAACGACATACTTATACTAGAAAACGCACATTATACATGAAGTAATTTATAAAGTATAGTACAAGCCACAAGCAAATAAAACCTATTCAGTACCAAATTAGACATTCACTTCTAATTTTTAACACCTGGGAACTAATTATTAACGTAAAAACGCATTAATTAAATATTGTGTAAACTCAATCGAAATGGTCAAAACGTGCAAGAGATTCAAATTCAAAAATAGAGAGAACGTTGGTGTCTAAAAACCCGTTTTCTCACATTTCTTACACGGTCAGTGGCTACTTAGGGTTCACTCAATTAACGGGTGTATTAGAAATTTATAGTATTAATATTTAAGCGACACCTAACCTTTTTCTATGAATTTAAAGAAAACATACTAATATAATAATTTATTTGCGTCTGCAAGCATTTTGACAATGCATCTGACGTTTCGGGAAGACTGATGGTATATTAACTGTTGAGAAGCAAGGGGCCATCCTAACATTCTTTTTGATCACTTGGAAGCTGGACGGAAATCTTGATCTTGATTACGGTCCTGCATGTATATGTAATTCTTCTTTTTCTCTTCTTCTTCTTCTTCTTCTTCTTCTTCTTCTTCTTCTTCTTCTTCTTCCAAGGCTTCATGCCCTTAAAAACTTGCTTCTGCATTCTTATCTGGGCCTACCTATTAAATTGTCAATTTAATTATACAGAAATTTCGAGATTCTGATCACGTGCTACAGAGTAGGGATATCTGGAAGGTCTACCCCATATGAAGTATGTCCAAAAGGTCTCATTTTTATAAATTTATCTTAAAAAAAATCGTTCCTCGCCTCCTTTCCATATTCCCTCGCATTTTGCCCCACATGTTCCTCGTTCGCACTACATGATCCTCCTATTAGGAAATGCAGAAATACATGAAATTGTCGTTTTTATTACGGAATACTATCTTAACCTCTCGTAGATTAAACTAGACATTTTAAATAGCTATAGTATTCAAAAGACTCAACCCCCAAAAAAATAATAGGACCCAAAAGATCTTATTTTATTAAATACAGATCAGGAAATATGAACATAACAGTTCATATTATAGCAAAAGATATTAGACCAACTCCCATCTTTCATCGTAATTCCTCCGATACATATTTTGTCTTTAATTCTTGCATTATTATGTTTTAGAAGGCTACAAGGTGCCAACTCAGCAAAAACTTCTTTTTCAAGAATTGACTTGGAATGTTCTAAAATGATCCGGAAATAGTGGGTTTCTCAGAAGAGAAAGACGCAATGAATGACCCCGCACTTTCCCCGATTTCTAGACTCTAAGCAGTCTAAATGTAACGAACATACGCAGGTTACGCGATTACTATAAGCAGGATTTATTTTTATTCATATTTAAGATGTTTACAAAAATAATATATTAATTTTGGGAAAAATATACTTCTTTATTTGTAATGTTTGAGATCTTGGAGATGTAACCATTGGCTCACCTCCGACATGAGCTGAAATTGCTGGGAATTTTTTAGTATTTGGTATTGGCTCCCAGCGTTGTCTGTAAAATTCACCGACACAGCAACGGTCTCAGATTATATCCATCCGATTATTAGAGATGTTTTCGACTAAGTGAATACGGGATCTGATTAGGACGGGTATATTTTCAGGATTTCATTTTTCTGGATTTTTAGACAAGGTGCTTTTAAATACCAGAAGTATGACATGGCCGCAGTGTATTTTCTGCCCTTCGAAAATCCACACATTTCAGTCAGAATCGTACTCCGGGCGTTGAGATGTCGGTAAGCTAACCACTCACCCATCAATGGGCGCATTTTCTTTTTAAATATTTTTTGAAGGTCAATCAATCCTTATTTTTAGAGTAAAAGAAATCTTTTCGTAAGCCCAGAAGAAGCTCCACAAGCGACAAGTGCCGGTGGCAGGGGAAGTCGTGACTCGCAGCTAAGTTGGAAGCCGGCGTGGCGCGGCGCTGCGGGAGCAACTCCTTTCGGCGGCGGCGGTGCGGGGGCAAATAAGTAATGCGCTGGAGCACGGGCGCCGGCCCTGGTCATGAATTAATGGTCGGCGCTCCGCGGGCCCCGCGCCGGCCGGCCCCGACCGCTCGTTCGCTCGCTCGCACGCGCGCAGGAAGCGCATCGATTAGCCTCCACCCGCACCGGGCGCCGCCGGAGGCCCTAGGTGCAGAGAGAAGCGCGTTTCTTTGCGCCACCGATTCCGCCATTTTATATTCAGCTGATTGATAATTTCGTGTTTCCGGACGCCATAACTGCTATGGTCATTAGTCTAGTATATGTAATGCATGTTTTTTATCACCGGGGGTCATGGTGTTCTTCCCCTGCTGAATGGTTAAATCCGCCGGCCTATATGTCGGCTTGATTTTCCTTCCATCCTTCTTCACGGAGATTGACGTGTTGATCGGAGAAATCCTGCAAATTACCAAATCAGAACAGCCCGGTCGTTCTCTTGCAGACAGAGCTGAATTCGATCAGCTATCACAACTAATGTAGAACATCATCCACGTCGTGATTCAGATCGGACCTCCAGTCAGAGAGACTGCTGGCCAGCACATCCAATTAGTGCCGTAGGCCACCTCAGCCAGTTATATCCATATATATATATATATATATATATATATATATATATATATATGTGTGTGTGTGTGTGTGTGTGTGTATAAATATTACTAACATTTGAAAGTTCTCGAAGAGACTAATACAATAGTATAAGTACAGTAAATATTCAGAAAGGAACTGCTGTAGAAAAAATGGATTCTGTATACCAGAAGCCACGCATTCCCGGAAGGGATTTCCGGAACGGTAAAAGTGTCTGTCCTTTACTGGGCGTTCCGTTCTCTAGAATTTTAGGGGATTTTTAGTTTCAGGGGATGTCGATTTCGACTATCCGCGCCGTCACTCATGGGGACACATATTAACCTTTACACTAGACAAACTTGCGGGTTCCTCTGTCTGTGGTCAGCAGACTCACAAGGCCTTCCTCGACAACACATGTACATGAAAGACAAGGGACAAACACCATGCATATGGCGGGATTCGAACCCGCGACCCTTCCGACCGAGGCGCTGAGTCATCACACGCCCTACCCACCTCGGCTATCCCAGGTCTGCGAGTTCCTCTCTCTAGATAAAAATAGAAATTGAAGAGTCGTTTTTTCAATGTTTATTATACTTATTTTCATTGCTTTCATGCATTGATCTCCTATTCATAGATGTTTATTTCGTATTGGCTTTAAGCACAACAAACTAATTATTTTTTGCTAACTTGGGTGGCAAGATAAATTTTCCATTCTAAAACAGACATGTGAGTCCAAGTAAAGTGTGAATTACATCGTTTTCTGAATATTTTGATTGTCCTGTAAATGCATTTCGCATAAAATAGGAACGATTTAATTGTGACATTCGCTAAAGTGTCATAATGAATGTTTCGAGCTTCATCGTTACTTATGACGACAAATATGGGTTTTCTGAGTTAGGAGTGTGTAATGCAGGGAATAATACCAGCGACAAATCTCAGGATTCTACGATTCAAGAAATATAAGTTAACGCACAAAAATTGGATGCATTGATTGATTCATTGCATCGTCACCCATATTCTTCATTAGCGCAAAATCTTACGCGTTCGTGCTGCGGTTTACTAAACACGGCCTGTGAACCCCAGTTATATTGATTTGCGCATATTGGCTTGCTAAATCCGAATTCGAGGCTTCCAATACGATTGTGTATTTTTGAAATTCAGTGAATTCTATCACTCTTGTGGGGAAGGAAAAAACAACCCAGAAGGAGAGCCCCGTAAAATTATTTTATTATATTTGTTCAGTTTCAGGGATGAGATGCTTCCTTTTCATATGCAATTGTTTTATCCTTAATAGTAATTTTATGATTTGGTATATATGATGGTTTTATATTGGGACACCACGCCACAATTACAAAGCCTCCTGTTCATGAACGGGATTCCTGTTCACGAACGGGATTCCCGAATCCACAATCTTATCGCAGTGGGTTACCGTTGCCCAGCGGCCTCCGCCATTAAGCTCGTCCAACCTCCATTAAACGGCATAATAAAGTCGTAGAATCAGCGTGCTCACAAAGTAATCCACGGAGGAGCACGGCGGCTGCGTGAACCTGCCGAGGCCACGCGGGGCCCCAGTCGAGAGTGCGTAGAAGGGCTGAGCTACGCGCGCGCGCGCTAATGAGCCAACGGCAGGCGCTTATCGCCGCAGGTGTCGCGTGTCGTGCGCGCACGCGTACACCGCCGCCCGCCGCCACCGCCACCCGCCCCCGCTGCCACCGCCGCCGCCGCCGCCTAATTAATTTCTCGAATGGCGGGGCCGCTTGCCCGCCGGCGGCGGTGGGCGCAGGGGGCGGGGCGGCCACGCACGCCGCCGCGGCTCCCGTGGGACAGAGGGCGCGCGTGTGCCGCTCACCCCCCCCCGGGCCTGGCGCTTTTCTGGCGCCGACCAACTGATTCGTCCTCCCTCACCGACTACCCAAATTTAGCTACGCTCACCCTGCTAGGGATGCGACATCCAAGTCGAGGTTTTCAATGATTGATTACTAGTGATACCGGGCGCGTCAATGGATGGGATGTTAGTCCCGGGAGTGTAGTGCATGTTTTGGACGGGAGGTGGCAGTGATCTTTGCCCCAGTGACTGGAGAGATCCAGTGCAGACCTACCGTCAGCTAGTGGGGTTTTCCTCAACTAGGTATCTCCCACCAGTGGGGCCCGCCCCAATCGCACAAGCTTTAAGCTTCTAACCGGTTTCCAGACATATGTGGTAATCTATGTAGGGGTAAGTTTGTGAAAGGGGTCGGATAGAACAAGGATTGGGAAGGAAAGATCGCGTGAGGTTCGTGGTCTGTTTGACAGGGTAGCGGGGTTTCCCAGGTTCTCTCCAGCATTCGCCTAGTATTGACCGGAGAAACCGCGGAAAAGTATAACCGTTCAGAGCAGCCCGCTGCTAGCATTCTCCTCTCGACAGCAACAGAACTCGCTCTACATATCTGGATAGTGTCGGAAATCCTGCTAAAGTCGGGACTCGAACCGCAGATCTCCCAGTCAGAAGCACTGCAGTGATATCAGTTGATGCCCTGAGACATCTCTCCTGGTCGATGTTTTCAAAATATGTTTTGTTGAAATATCGATATTTTAAACATCGATTTATTAAAGTAGATGTTTTTTAACACCTATATTTTGTGACGATGTTTGTACGTTTTTAATATTTTGTTTGGAAATAAAAGATCCATAATCACAATTTCTTAAGAGTTAAAATGAATTAATAAAAATAAGTTAAATATAAAATGTTAAAATAATAAAACAGACAGCGCACAGTGTGTAATTTTTGGCCACCTAGCAGGAAAAATTAAATTTTCTATTGAATTGAAACAGTAAAATTGTTAGGTTTCTGTGCTTATTAGTATGTTCCAGCTATGTAGGAACGTTTTGAATTTTCTCTTGAAGGTCATGAACCCCGTGGTGCATGTTAGAGACACGTCCATCACCGCTCCGGCAGGACTCAGCTCCGAATGACCCTTTTCAGTACGCAAAGTTCCCTTGGTCGTGATACACCTCTTGACTGATTCTGTGATTTGTGTGCCAACCAGAAGTAATTTTCATAGTTTTACAATCATTTTTATGTGAATATTATTTAGTTATTGACTTTTGTTGTGCCTAAAAACGTTAATTGAAAAGGTGAGTGATTTATATGATATGTTGCGTTCTCCTAAATTACTTAGAGTTTTAGTGTATACACCATTATACACCTTTCTGGCAATATACATTTTAAAACTAGTACTTTTAGGTTCTTCATCGTGAAAAGACTAGCTGCTTATATCTCTGCTTATCGGCAGATATAATTTTTTTAGAGAATGGCTCCTCCAGTTACCCGTATGTCGTTATTTTGATGCATGGGTAAAAAAATCAATTGTTGAAAAATTTGAAGGTGTATTAACTGTTTTACGTGAATTAGGTATTATAGAACCTGAAAAGACATTATTTGGATAAAATTAAGCCATATGTTAGATGTATTTTGTAAAAATTTAAACCAGATGGCAAAATCAAGTGAGTAAAGAACAGTTCCTAAAATACAATTCGTCACAAAAACACGAAACCCATATACCTGATTATATTTTAGAGGCAGTCCAGGCCCATCGCAAATTAATATATAAAGAAATTAATGGAGTTGTAAGATACAATAAGCCTTCAGCTAATGGAGATAAAGCTAAAGCCTAAAATTGAAACCTGCTTTTAAGGATACTACTAGTTCAGAAGAGAATTATCATGGCCACTGAAATGAAACTAAGGAAGGATGGCAAGATTCGGTAGCTATAGTTAGAGCTCTCTGAAGCCTCCCCAACAGAGAACTACAGTGAAGAAAGCCCGAATCCATTCTTCAAAGCCATACATCATTATCGATTGATCACGCACTTGCTTTCTGGCACTTGATACCAGTAAATCTCAACCCGCCAGTATGTTCCGCATGAGCCAACAAACTAAAAGACTCAAGTGTTTTCTATCCCCTATCATAAAATGAAGGAAGCGAAACTGTTATGCTATCAGCAGAGTACACAGCTACTTAAAATCAACAAATTCTCCTTCAAAGCGATGGTCAATAAATACCATGCTTTGGACATTTCAAAATTCAAAAAAAGTAAACAGAGATTTTACATTCCTTCAAACAACACCTTTTAGTAAATAAATTAAGGATGATGGAGTCTAGACAAAACAGATATAAGCAAAAATTTTCTGATGAACAACACTGACGAAGTTTATTTCAATGGTCAGATACAAATTTACAATGGTGCTGATGAGATTAAAACTATTGTTTGGGAAAATCCAGCACCTTTTTAACTAAGATTTTGCAATTAGTCAAATTTCATTTTTGCCAAAAACTGTAGATTTAATAACTGAAGTTAGGAAAATAGAGGCAGCAAGTGAGACTTTGAACCGTTGATTCATTTTGACTTAGGCGCTAAACCTGTAACTGTGCCCACAAAAGTGAAACCTGAACTCTTAATGTTACTAAAATAAAGGAATGAGGCAAAATAAATATACTCAGAAAAATCAACATTAGAAGAATACGCGAGTAGTGATTCAAATTAATTTATATTTGTTGTTTATTCATTTAATTTTATTTTTTGGTTTCATTTTGTTATTTTCGACTTTTTATTCTTGTATACTTTCATTTTATTGTTCTTGCAGAGTATGTTTTGTAAAATTCAAATATTATGTCCCATAATATTCAACAAATGCAACGTTTGACAAACGTATACTCTCATGAAGGCTAATACAATTATTCAAATTTCCTAAATATTTTAAAAAATATTTCGTAAAAATTTAAGTTCTACAAGCAAATTTGTTTATTTGTACATTGTTTACACAACAGACTTCCAAAAACTAGGAGAAATTCATTTCGAAGGGAGTTATTAATTTTTTCTTCCTAGATCGTCAAAATTACACACTGTGCGGCGTTTGTACTATTTTCTTTGATCACACTTTATCTCTCTCGCTCGAGAGATGACTGATGATCTGATTTTTCCTGACTAACATCGAATTTCTCATAGAGAATCGCACGTCATGGATGACGATATTTCGTCGTTCGAACACAGACAATGGTATCGTAAATTATTTTTTCGTGTTTTAATTTTTATAACATTTTGATCATGAAACTGTTTCATTCACAAAACAACACATGAAAATCGTGAAAACATAGAGATTATATTATCAATGTTAAACAAACATCGGCTTCAATCAATCGTTGTTTTGTCAGTTAAATCTTAATTATATATTAGTAAACACGACAACTGCCAAATTAATTTCTTCCCTTCGTGAACATAAATGTTAGAGATATCTAAACCACTTTTAAAAACATTGATGGTTTTTAGTGATGTTTTATGAATTCGATGTTTTAATTTTGAATTTATACGCGTTTAAAACATTTATTATTGTCGATGTTTTATTGTTTTATTTTCGATGTCGCCTTCCAGCTGCCAATCGCTATCCCGCCCCGTTCACTAACACAGTTACCAAATACACACAGATTCTCTTCATAACTCTAGTATATTTTATATTAATACTCAGGTGATAATTTCAAATGAAAATACTTAATTGTAGACCTTAGAACCACATCGACATAAGAAGGTATGACTATTTTTATATTTGTGCATTAAATTTAATTGTAGACGTCCATTAAATTTAATGCACAAGCACAATAAATTTATTGCACATGTGCATTAAATTTACTGTACATGTACATTAAATTTAATGTACGTACATGATAATTACTTTCATGTACTTTTACATTAAAAGTAATGCAGAAATTTCTGACAATTGTATTTCTCGTATATATCCATCAGTGGCTAAAGACTCCGCCTTCCTTGATCAAGTCTAAATATTACTCAGATGTTGCCACCGTGGAACTTTCATTCCACGGTGCCATTGTGGCTCCGGGATCCCATATCGATCACTGGTGCGCTCCGCCAGTTGCCACTTAGAGTGAAGCAAGGTGCTCACACTGACTCGTTAGCAGACAGATATTGGCCCGTTCACTAGAAGAGACATACTAGAAGGCGAGGTTGTTTTGTTTCGTGATGCATTGATTTCAAGATGCTTAGTAAAACCTAGAACTGTTTCTCTAGCTTGGAGACCGGGGAGAATAAAAAATCACAGCTATTTGCTAAAATACAATTACGTTCGCGAATTTGAGATCGACTAATGTGATTGGTAGTGAGCGAGGGATTTCGATTTGGTATAGTTAGTTATTCCTGTATAGAATCCAAAATGTGTGGATTCGCTGTAATTTCTCCATTAAACATCCAGTAGATATGCATGCAAGTGCTGATACCGGTTGACTCAGCAACAATTAATTTTCCACATTAACGAGAGCTATATTATTCTTGAGAGAACAGCAGCGCGTTCCAGGAAGTGAACCAGTTCATCCACTGCCTTCCTCTACAAGCGTCACTGTCTTTGATCCTTGGCTCTGGAGGAGAATTCTAGCGGCCAGCGGCTCTGATCGGTAGTTTTCCGTGGTTTCTCCTATCAATCATAGGCGAATGCCGGAGCAGTACCCTAACAAACGGGCCACAAACTGCGCGCGATCTTTCCTTCCCATTCCTTGTCCTATCCTCACCCGTACACACACTTACACAACATGCACTACACTACATATTCCGGGAGACCAGTCAGGAGCTTAGAGCTTGTCCCGGCTGAGGCGGTGTGCCCAGCTGGTGGGAGAGACCTGGTTGAGAACCCCGCTAGCGACGGTAGATGGCGCCGGATCTCGCCATCCAGTGAGGGAGTATCACCGCCATCTCTAGCGAGAAAAACATGCACCACACTAACGGGACTAATGACCAAAGCAGTTGACGCGCCCGGAAACACGAGAAAACCAAACTAAACCAATTGATCCTTAGTGACTGTCAGCCACAGTCCGTGCGTCTGGGGCGCGTCTAATGAGCAACCCGGGCGGCGACGTCCCGCGGAGGGAGCGTCTGATTAGGCCGCGTCCGACAAACGAGACGCCGCGATGTGCGCCGCCGCCGCCGCGTGGCGCTGCGGGCGGGGACGGGGGCGGGGCAGGGGGGATGGACTGTGGATGCGCGAGGGGCCGTCTCCCGTGCAGTGGGACAGACCGACTGATTGGCGAAATTGGCAGCCAGCACGCACATACGATGGCGATTCACAGACGAGATTCATTGATTGATATCTCCGGGGACGTCAACTGTCATTGTCATTGTCATTAGTACTGTTGGTATAGTGCATTTTTAATCCCGGGAGATGTCTGTGATTCATTTTTCCGCTATATGGAGAGATTCATCTTACGCGTAACGTCGTGGTGGGATCCACACCACAAAACAGACACAGTGAGTATTTACAGATTTGTACAATAGAATTATGTGCAGGAACTAAAAACCTCACTACAAGGCGTTTGACAGAGCTACCTGCCGCAGCCCCTCTCCCAACACGCCTTGCAGCCGCGCCTGCAAGAGTAGCCAACTCAGCCGATTCGCAGCTGGGCTCATATTGCCTCGACAGACAATTGCCCTGAAGTATAAGGCATATACCGTGTCGAACCTCAACACCTACTCGTACCTTCAGCACTTCCGCGCCAGTCTTGGCCGGACAAGTTTGCAGTGTTTTGCCGTGAGAAACCAGAAACGATACTCCCGAATGGTCCTGCGACGCGCCTTAATATAGGCGAGTCACGCGACCTCCTACGTCATCTGCCCCTCTACGCACTCGTCTTGAAGAGAGTGCCACCAACTCCGCCTTTTGTGCCCAGGCGTCGCAGGATTTCCGTGAGGTTGGCCTTTGTCGGAGCCTATATTTGGCTCCTCATTTATGCCTTGCAACCAAGAGAGAGTCAAGTCTGTGACGCTACAAACCTTCCACCCAACCGACACGTGGATTTTCCTCTCCAAATAATTCCCCCAGCAGACCGATACCCTAGGATCCCGATTGGTCTCCTGATATGTGTGGTACTGTTGTTCAGTGTCGATTAAGCGTGTAAGGAAGAGGAAGGAAAGATCGCGCGCAATCCATGGACCGATTGTTAGGGTACTCTTCCGGCATATGTCTCGTTTGGATTGGAAAAACTATGGATAACTACCGATCAGAGCAGCCGGCCGTTAGAATTCTCCTCCAGGCAACAACTGAATTCAACTTAGGTATATAACTAGTGTCGAAAATCCTCCACCGTGGGGATTCGAACACTAGGACCTCCCGATTAGAGGCACTGCAGAGGCAGCTACAGTCAATATACACAAACTATAAACCCAACTGGTATGCACAGACAACGGATGGCGTTCATCCATATAATGCCGAACAGTAGTCGAACTTGCTGTGATCAAACGTCCCCTTTTTCCAACTCTGGATCGACCGGGATGAAATCCCGGACATCAATCTGTAATTTGGTAGACAAAGAGGATTGGTGGCAGTGCTCTGCGGGGGTCTTCCGTTTCCCTTTCTTCTCAGTTCACCATCAT
The DNA here is from genome assembly GCA_964035755.1 of Teleogryllus oceanicus. Lineage (NCBI taxonomy): Eukaryota > Metazoa > Arthropoda > Insecta > Orthoptera > Gryllidae > Teleogryllus > Teleogryllus oceanicus. The sequence goes on from CAXIVR010000002.1 coordinate 113,931,509, forward strand.
CCATCTACTCACATCGTATCTATATCACCACATGTATTATTCATTTCGGAACATGGCCAAAAGGGCTAAGTATTGAGAATAGTCACCTCTATAAAATAATACCCTAAAGAAGTTTAAAGTTTTGAACGCGCATCGTTACCAAACCCCGTAAGTGTGCTACTACTCAACAGCGGATTACTCTCCAGGACTGCCTCCGACAAATACAAGATGAAATAAAATGAATTTCACATATTATGTGAAATCACATAAACTTCAGGCACACATGCAACCTGCAATACACGTAACTGCAACACACGTTTCCATCGTGCACAAATCGAAAATGGTGCGTCCGTAAAACCAGTTCTTTTAGCTCCTAACAGGAAACGACTCCCAACGAGGTACTTGGTCTGTAATCTACAAAATATTTTAACCTTCTGTTTTTTTTAAGGTAGTCCTACTTGGCAGGATTATCAGGAACATTCGAAGTTGGCCCGTAATTTTTTTCAAATGGCATGGATTAAGATAGACTGATCATCCCTGGCTCTAAATTTAATAACAGTATATGAGAATACTCATCTAATAGTATTGGTAAGTGGGGGTGGTACATATTAATGAACTGATGAAGTTAACCGAAGAGAACAGTAAGGGTTATATTAAAAATCATAAATATTAAGAGATGAGATAGAATCGTAGAACTAATAATTAAAATTGTATAGCGTTTGGTAACAATAAAAGTACTTAAAACAAGAAATCATGAGAAAGGAATGCACGTCGGAAATCTGTAGAAATATCCAAATTCCATAACATTTAGAGCAGAAACTTTACTGTTGTGCATAAAATGTGAAATAGAATCTTGCTGAGGTAAGCAAAAAAAAAAAAGTCATATTTTGGATATAAAAGAAACCTGCCTAAATGCCTGGGAAAATTAAATTCTCTGATAATATCCATTCAAATATATCAATGTAGCTCTGTCAAAGAACGACACAAATAACTTACAGTTAGCCAGTATCATTAGTTCTAAAATGATCTCTAATGAAAAATATGGAAGTAAAAATTTCTTGCTAGCGTTGGGTGCCAATATAATACCAAATTGAAGAAAAAAAAACATCATAAAAAACAAAACCACTAAAGCACTTATCAGTAGTGGATAACCAGTATATAGAGCCTGGGGGTTAGACAATAATGTGTATTATGTATATACATTTTTTTCATACTGACACATTTTCAAACGTTTCTGCAATACTCTGCAGCAGAAATTCACAATTCTCAGAGGAGAAAGTAACCTCAACGACAGATTTCTTATATAGAAATTTGCCCCTCACCAGCGCACATTTAAACGCAGACCTGACGCGCAGCGGAAGACCGGCAAACGAAGGCAGACGGCGCGGCGGCGAAGTCAAAGTGGCGCGCGAGGGGGCCGCGGCGGGGAGTGGAGGGGAGTGGGCGAGGGAGGACGCACCGCCGGGGAAGCGCTCGCCGCCACCGCCCGTCGAAGTACTTAGCCGCCGTCGCCGCCGCCGCGGGGTGTTTGACGAGCCCGCGCCGCTGCGGCCCCATCCATTACAGCCCCGCCGCCACCGCCGCCGCCCCCGCCGCCGCCCCTGACGTTCTCCTTGAGAGCGGGCGCCGCGCCGGCTTACCGCGCCCCCGCGTCGGCCGAGAGACGGCGCTGCAATTCGCGGGAGGGGAACGGGAGAAGCGCTCGCCAGCGGCGCCAGGTCGCCAAGTACAACTCTAATGGGCACAGTCACTTGCCTTTTCTGTGGTCGAATGAGATTGATTAGTGTTTCCGGGCGCGTAAACTGCTGTGGTCATTAGTGTCGAAAATGTAGTGCATTTTTTTTCTCGGGAGATGGCGGTGATCTTCCCCCGCTGGATGGCGAGATTCGGCGCCGACCTACCGCCGGATTGTGGGGTTTTCCCTAATCAGGTATTTCCTACCAGCGAGGTACCCCCCTGCCGGGAGAGGCACTAAGCTCCCGACCAGTGTTGTACGTGTGAGTGTAAGAGTGTGTATGTAAGAGGGGAGGATAGGAGAAAGAAGAGGAACGAAAGATTGCGCGCTGTTTGTGGCCCGTTTGGTAGGGTACTGCTCCGGCATTCGCCTGGTGTTGATCGGAGAAACCACGGAAAACTACCGATCAGAACGGCGGCGCTAGAATTCTCCTGCAGTCCGCGACTGAATTCGACCTAGCTATGCTAGTATCGAATATCCACGTCCGGACTCGAATCCTAACGGTCCTCCCGGTCAGAGCGCTGCAGTGACATCAGTTGAAGCACTGAACTACTGCTCTCGGTATATATACAATTAGATGTATACTATACTGTGCATCAAAAGATCATTAATTATAACAGTGATGTTTAATGTATTATTCACCATTTGAACTGTATAATTCGAAACAACCTGCAACAAGTATTGTACTGCAGTTTCCGGGTCATTGATCCCCATCTCGATCAGGTTTGTCGTCCAGTTTCCCTGATCCTTTGAGCAAATGCTGAGAAGGCCCGTGGTTTTGCTTCCGGACATAAAACTTCATTATCTGTGCACTTCTTCTAGAATTCAGTGAAAAAAATAGTTATTCAAATTATTGTTCTCCGTGATGTCGTTGCAGGAAGTATTATTGCTTGACGAAGGACATGAGGAGGGATAAGAGCCCAAATTAATTGATGATTTACCCTTGAAAATACATTTTATTACATTGGAGCGAATGTTTTTGTTAACAATCCCTGCCAAAACGCTCATTTCTTTCTGCATTCACAATTCAACTTGTATATGGTTTAGGATACGAATTCCGGAATTAAGAAATCGTGCCCAGAATCCACTTCTCCCCACAGCTTTTCACACACAGTTTTAAATTGTTCTTGGCGTAAAATAAATAAATCTTCCCCATTATGAATGATGAGATCCGGAGTCGACCTACACTCCCCTTGCTAGTTATCTCCGACCATTAGGCACCGCCGCAGCCAAGACTAGCTCTAAACTCCCGACAGGTCTCTCGACGTCAGTGGAAGTGTAGTGCATGGATGTGTAAGTGTGTGCTACTATGGGGTGGGGTTAGGGTAAGGAAGATGTAGGAAAGATCGACTGCGGTCCGTGGGCCGATTGATACGCCACTGTTCGGGAATTCGCGTGGTGTTGATCGAAGAAATCACAGAAGACTACCGAACAGAGCAGCCCGCCGCTGGGATTCTCCTCCAGTCAGTTGCTGACTTCGACCCAGCGATGTACGCAGTGTCGAAAACGCTGACACGGGACTCGAACCCTAGAACCTCCCGATCAGAACTACTGCAGTGACATGAATTAGGGCCCTGAACCACCTCAGTCGTTATTTTTCTGCTTGGAGACGTTTATCCAATTGGAATGTTTATTCATTATTACGTTGTTGTATTTAAGTTCAAATTAAATTGCACCTCAATGTACATAAGCTGTTTACTGGCACCATAACCAATACCCTTAAATAAGCTTAAACAATAACAAAACAATTCGGATAACGGCGTTCTTGCCGTGCAATGTCTTTATCTTTGGCAGTGTTCGATAGCGAGCCGAGGCGGCTCGTAGGGTCAGGCGCCGGCGGTTATCACCGGCTGGGCGATAATGTTCAGCTACCGCGAGGTAGCTGGCGGCGACATTGAAGTCCAGTCTTATCGCTCGTAATGATAACGCCACGGCTGTGACGCGTTGTAGAGAGCGTCAGCGGCGTTGTAGCTGGTGCGCTGCCCAGTTACAGGCAGAGCGCTCCACTCCCGGCCTGTATGGTTTTATCTCACCCGCCCATGAAGGAAGGGGAGGGGCTGTGCCCCTCCATTAGCGGAGCGGTGGAGCGTAACCCCAACTCCTCTTCTAATTGAGGGGATACCACAACGTTCACTTTCAAAACTATGTTTACAGTTTCAAATAACATTTGATAAATTCATTGGGTATGGGTGAAGAGTCAAAAGTCTCTACATAACATTCTTGCTCGTACATTCTAAAAAAGTATAACAAACCGCTCTCCGGCTCTAGGGCTCATTGCTACGTTTCTGAATTCGGGCTCCCAAAGAACCAGGAACTCCAGAAGTACTTCAGAAAGTTGTGGCACGAGTTCCCTCCTTCGTTGTTGATATGATGCTTTTCAAACAAGGTTTAGGTGGTCACATCAAATCGACGGCCGAATGGGTTGCTGAGATTTAACGGCGTCGCATTCGCGAGGAAGCATGGAGGATATTTACAGACGATGTGAGATCGCGAAGTATAAACCGGGGAGGCACGAGCAGTTTTCTTGTCCAAGTACATTTTGGTCTAAAAGTGAGCATTTGAGCATTGCTATGTGCACTTTGCAAAATGTATCAGAACAATATGTGTGTTAACATATTTTAAAATGGCTGCAATGTTCTAAAGGTGGCCACATGACGAAGCTTCGATGTCGCTTACAAGAGTCAGCCATTCAAAGGCACGTAATGAAAGGTAATTTATGTATTCAAAGTATTAATACGAGAAGATAAACAAGTTACAATTCCGTCTTTCATTTTCGATCCACCCCTGATAAAATCACAGTGAATGAATTGTTCAACTAAGCATTTCTGAGATATTATGCTATATTGTTCACCCGAAAGGAAATAATTTCAATCTTTGCCATTGTTTCACTAACTAAAGTTATTTCTATCACCATTTACAACAATTTACTGTAAACCATCTCCCTATACCTCTAAGTTTGAGTCGGAAGGATTTTTAAAGATATTTGAGGTAGCTAACTTAAGGGGTTTACCCTACACAAACATGACAGAACATTCAAAACTAATTTAAATTATATAAAAAAGCATGAGCCTCAGCCTCATCAATATGTCCATTATTTTAACATTAGACTGCAGCAGCCAGATGTCAATTTGTAGAAATTTTCAAATTCTTTTTAAAATAATTAGACTGAAAATGTAATGAAAATCAAAGAAGACTATTGATAACATTTCTTTCTCTATGTCATGTCATAGCAATCAGAGACATCACAAAATGGTCAATACCAGAGGTTCTCAATCTTTTTTTCGCCTTGCTTACCTTTACGTTCTTTAATTAGGTCATGTCACCGCATTCTACTGCAAATATGTAACAGTACAAAATGTCGTCTTTGCTTTCAGGTTCATGGTACATTCAAGAAAATTTTAAAGTATTTCATGTGCATACCGTAATGCTTCATTTGCTAATACAAAATGGTTAATCAAAAATACTTAATAAGTTCTTGTTTCTAAGGAGTCCCTTAATATTTGCAGTTCACGTTATTAACGTTACATTATTTGGTTCTATTTATCAATAATATGCTTTGCACTGTCTTGAGTACTTGCATTGTCTTTCTAGAACTTTTTTAAATGTATGATTCCAATTGCGGTGATGCAAACTTGAGAACATTTTCAACATCTAGTTATACTCGTTTTTTGATATCATATAGAGTTAATAAAACCAGATTTACATAAATTCCTTTCCAAAACTGCATCATCCATCTAGCATCTTCCGTATCAAGTTGTGGATACACACAGGTTAACACACAGACTGTTCATCAGTCATACTTGGAAATTCTGTTTTCTCTTGAATATCGCATTTAACGTAATCTGCCAACCTCGAAAGTAGATCACGATGCATGTAAATTACAATTTTAGACATACTCATTACCAAATGAATTGTCAGAAACTGAAAAATGTAGAAAAGGTTCCGTTACAACGTGTTGCGTTTATAATTTAATTTATTAATATTTTTTCTTTCATTAAATTTGCTCTACATATGTATACAACTAACAGACGTTGCTATATTCTCAGCAACTGACGTAATTGTAGAAATGTACCATATATAGCATACCAATGAAACTTATTTAATTGTAACTCGCTTATTTTTTCGAAATGAACTTATTAGCTTCAGAGAAATCTGCAATATCTAGACAACCATTTATTGATAGGTAAATAAGATCGAAGTAGAAAACAATAATTGAAAGTTGGGTACATTAGAAAGATAAAACTTTGCTCTACACCAAGCGCACGATCAGAAACAGTTCAACCAATAAAACTTACTGGAACATTATAATTGCACTTCTACCATTTGTTTCACTGTAATAAACTTCATGTGGAATCTCGAAACTGGGTTGTGTAGTTTTGTTTCTAAAGATTCTTTTGCTTATTAGTCTTTCCCTACCCGTTGTTGAAAGGAAAATTCTGTAGGAAGTAAGAATCTATGTTCGTGAGGACAATTATAATATTTTATTTTGATACTTTAATAAAATATTAACAAATAACTTAAATAAAAATTAATGTGTGTAAAATAAAACAATCATTTAATGATGCTGAGTTCAACATTTGAAATAGTTATTAAATGAAAAAATCAAAAAAAATTATTTCGCAAATTTAATTCTTACAACTACTTCATAGTCGATTAACATAAATATTATAAACACAAACATTTTGCAACGCATTTCAACTATCTCTCAACACTTGAACAAACTCATAAGCTTTCGACGCTCTTCTCAAGAGAAAAGACCCCCAGGCAAAATTCAAATCTCAATTTCTGCGCCCCCTCGAATTTCCAATTACTTGCGACGACATTTCCCTGTCAAAGTTTCTGTCGTTTCCACTCCACACCTCACCTGACTTTAGTCACTTAAAATGCAAGAAGGGAAAGAGACTGTATTCTGACAAGGGTTCCTCTGCTTGTCCGAAAGTACGGAAAACTGCGTAGGGGAGCAGGAGAACGGGAAGGGATTAACCAGTTGGGAGGAAAACTTTGCAATTACCGTTTGCGTTGAATATTCAACGCAGTCAAAGTACTCTGCAATAAAACTTCTCTCTTTTCGCTCTGGCGCAATACTCCAACGCGGCGTGGAGCAGCGCGGACGCCGTGAGTCGGGGCGGGACGGCGCGGTGTGGGACGGCGTGGAGCGACGCCGAGCTACGCAGAGCAGAGCAGTGGCAGCCAGTGCAGCGCAGCGGCGCCGTTTCAAACGCGCGAACTGCAGAGCGAGCGAATTCGCGAAGATTTCGCTTTTGCGGCGTCGCCCACACGTAAACGGGCCGAGGGGTGGAGCGCCGGTGTAACTGCGGCTGGCGCCGCTGACGCTATCTACGGTCGGGGCACGCCTGCCAATCCGAGCGCAGCGCCGCCGACCAATCCGGGCATCCCGCTGAGCGGGGTGCTGCATCTCCGCGTTGCCATCCTCTCAGCCAGGGCCGCGATCGGCAGCACCGTTTGAAGCGCCGCCAGGGGCTTAGTGCCGCTCGTGGATGTTGTCGTCGGATAGGCTGCTGCGGCGCCATTGCCCGACACAATAAAATTGCAATGAGGGTCTGTGGGAGATGCGCTGCTTGAAAGTGCCGACGCGATCCTTTACCGACTGCCCCACAGTGAGGAGCCGCTGCCGGGCGCGAGATGCGGATCACTCCCGCGCCGGCGTCTCGGTACCGGCCCCAGAACTCGCGTAGGCCGTGGATATTCTCTGCGGCGAACACTCCTGCCATCTCCATATCCTCGGGGTAGTTAGGGCGGTGACGTGCTGGTGGCTGCTGTTTGGCGCAGCGGCTGCAGGGTTCGCTGCGGCGCCGGCGTTGCCGTTGTCATTTTCGCTTTGGAAGCGGTGATGGCGCCGGAATGTGGAATTCGACGGTCGCTGTGGCCGGAGGTCAAAGTCACACCAAGGACGATGTCGGAGCAAAGCAAAGGGAGCGGATGGTGCTGCGACCTCGGCGCCCTCGCTGTCGGCTGTATGCTGCTGCGCTTGCTGCTGCTGCTCTGCTGTCATCTGCGGGATAAACTTGGTGTTCAATCAGTGCACATTTGAATGAGCAAAGTAAAAGAGCAAAACTATAGAGGAAAAAATCGGTGCACTCGGTGAAGCGCGAGCAAAGCCGAAGGTGCGCGAGAAAAGTCTCCGTGCTGCAGCCCTCACTCGGCTACAACCGACGCGTCGGTCGTCTCAGCGGATGTGGAGCACTGGCAGAGACCCCACCGGAACAAAGCACATCTCCTACGAGCAGGAAGCTGTCGCGCCTCTCCTTCATCGGCAATAGAGAAGATCTAATGAGATGTAACCAGGAAAAGTCTACAGCTGAAACTACTTCACCAATCATTCGTGAGTTACATTGACGAATACGCTCAACTAAGGAGGTAACTAGGCTTTCTCAATTTAAACCAAACTCCAAATGCATTAGGCAATCCTTCTAAATTTACTAAAATGGCCAATAGCATCAATACTGTAGCCTCTAATGACATAGTAAGTCGCCTTAATCCATCTGGAACAGATGCAGGTAATTATACTGAAGTCTCAATGTAGGCTATGCTACTACTAATAGAGAATAGTTTTGAGTATCTTGGTGGCAACATTTGCTTTAGCAGTTGTTTTAGAGTTTGTAGTGCTAGTAGCCGCAGAGTTATTTACAGATTTTAATCTGATGATTGATTTGAATGGTTTTCTTCTGCATAAATTATTGCGTCAGGGTCGACAGGAGTTCACTGAACCTACTTGTGAGCTTAATATTGTTTTGGGCACTGGTCCGCCTTTTGATGCTGAGTAATTTTTTTGGGGGGAGTATGAAGTTGTTTTCTTCGCTGATGGTATGCGTTTCCTGATCTAATGAATTTAAATTTGCTTCAACGCCGAGTGTTGATTTGCTTAAAGTGGCTTGATTTGACGGCGGGCTCAGAGGGTTATCAAGTCTGTTAATTATCGCCATATTCGCCATTACATGTTCTGGATTTGGAGATTTTCATCTTTCTGGGGTTAAATCGCTGTCTACATTGGGAGCAATGTTATTGTTATTTAAAGGAGGTGCACATGAGCAACTTTCTTGTTTATTTGACGCTAACATTTTGCTGCTATTAGCCATTGTATTATCTTTTGAACTAATTTCTAATGCGTTTGGGGTCAGTAGTTTTAGTTTAGTCTAGAATGAGTGAGAAAGCATAGATACCACGAAAGCATAGACTTGAGCGTAACCGTCGCCTTAACTCACCGATAACTAGTGATGGATTTTTGCTGTGGATGTGTTCAGGTTGCGTAGATCATCTCCTCTAATGCTGAGGAAGGAGAGGCGTGGCGTCCTCCTCCTTGAGGGCTCCGCCAGGCGACGTCTGCTGCACATCCACTTGGTCGACCGACGGCTTCAGCGGAGAGGCGCGCGCCGCGGCGGCTCGGAGATTTTTCTCGCGCACGCTGGTTAGCTCACTCACCACCAGGCCAGCAGCATAGTTTTTTTTGCTCATTGATTTGCTCTTTCAAATGTGTCCAACTTAATAGAAAGGTAGAAACCACATGACGAAGTATAATCCGCACTAAGTAAACAATTTTATCGCGCGCGAACAACAAATTAAGGAACGAAGTAGCTTCCTCGACATCGGAGAATGCCAGAATGAGCCTTCTGGGGATTTAAGTGGTGGCTTATTTACGTACGGCCGGCGCCGTGATTGGCCTCTTACGCCGAGGTCTTGGTGGGGTGCTGGTGACCAGGTACGAGGCCTTGAAAAACTATTAATTTTCAATGGAAATATTGCGTCGAGAGACGCGACGGAGTTGCTCAGAGCGGTGGTAACAATTAAAATAAATTAAATATGAAAAAGTGAGTTGTAGGATTTGAGGAATGTTTTGTGAAAACAGTAAGTGTAGAAGAATGACAGTTTCGCTACTCCGCACCTTGGGATCTAAATGTATTCTTTTGATAGTTTTAATATGATTTGATATAGATTAAATAAGAAGGTTGGATATAGCGAGCGTCGGAGGAGAAGTGCTAACGTCCGGCTTATTGTAGCTTATTGCTACTGCTTATTGTAGTACTGGAAATACTGTTGAAATAAGCTATTTAGCGCTGGGTTTGAGAATAAGTTTTCGATCTGGTTTTAGCTGTTTCAAGTATGAAGCTTTTGATTGGGGGAAAATTTAGTTTTTGAGTTAGTGGTTGAAGGGTTGGCCTGGTTCAGGTCGGCATGATGTTCCTATGAATCTGTTTTCGGATCAAGTTAAATTTTGGATGTTATCTTGTCATGCTGTCGCCCAGGTTACGCACGCATTCGTGTCCGCGCTTCGGATGCACGCTTTGTAAAGCAGTGCTTTAGTTTTGATGCTAATATATTTCGCAAGAAGGATAGGGACAGCCTAGTGATGCGGGAACCCATCTTTTTAGCCGCTTCCTTACACTGAGGTTGCCACAGACGTTTTTTGTCGAAAATTATTCCTAAATATTTAATTTGCGTTTTCTAGGGATGGCGAATACAATTTATGCTTATGGGAGTTTGGAAGTGCTTCTCTGCCAGGTGAATACGATTGCTTGGCACTTGTTGGGTTGATGGTGATACAGTTTAGACGGAACCAATTTTCTAGGTTGCTGTTGCTTCTTTCGATCTTTTGACGGCACTTCCTGTGTAATTTGTTGCAAGCCACTCGTCGGCAAATGATACTTGTTACGTGGAGTGATTGGGGACGTCGAATGTATAGAGGAAAGAGAGAATCCTTCGAAAGCCGGCTTGGATATTTTTAATAGAGGTTTGTGAGCTTGATATTAACATGGAAGGTTCTATTTTGAAGATAGCTGAATAGGAGGGCGTATGTGTGGGAAGAATTTTGGCATTTTTGAATGAGAATATGGTGGTTTTTCTTTATCGAAAACATAAGAAAAGTCGAAAATCTGGCAGGTATGGCGCAGTGGAGTGAGAGGGTGAAGGCGATTTCCATGGAAGGCGAAAAATTTGCATAGCCGACGAGTGGAATTTGCGAAACCCAAATTGTGTTGATCTTATTGCTTTGCTTTATCTAAGTGAGAAGTGATGGCGGGAGAAGTAGCCGTTCGAATAATTTCAAAATTTTAGACAGAAAACTGATAGGGCGGTAATTTTCTGGGTCGGTGGCGCTTTCGTTTGCTATTGATCATAATGATATGTGCTATTTTCCCGTTTTTGGAAAATAGCCAGATTCTATTGAGACATTCATAATTTGTACGAGAGCAAGGACGGCGCTTTTAGGTAGATTTTTAAGTTTTTCCGCTTACTAGGTCAGGGCGGACGCTTTCTTGTCGCTTAGTAATTTGATTGTTTCGACAGCTGTTCTTCTGTGGTTTTAATTTTGTTCCTTCCGATTAGCGATTGTTGACTTCGTTGTTTTCGAAAATGCAGTCTTCATAGCAGTTTGGGAGGTTGTTTGGCACGGACAATACTGACTGTTTGAACAGTAGTATGAATTTGTGGGGATAGGCCTAAATATTTTTCGAGCGTTAGTGGCGAATACTTTTGTTTTACGCGCAGGTCGTAGGTGACGTTTCAGCTCTTTCTTTCTTTGAGAGCTGATGTGGGCGCTACCGGTTTCTTAGTGTTTTTGAGCTTTCATTATCCGCTCATCTTTGACGTCTGCTGAACGCCGGAATTTTTCCTACTCAGCCTCTCTGCATTTGTAGCATTTTCGTTAGTTCTCGCGTAGTTTGAAATATTGCCTTGTCTATTGGGTCCCGAGTGGCGTAGAAAGGTCTTTGCGCTCTTCTACGTTCTTGAATTAAGGAGATAATATGCGCCGAAGTGCGTCTCGTCCGTCCTTTTGTTGGATTTTTATCGTGTTTTGAAGTAAGCATTTCGGAGCTGTTGCTCGAATCTGTTTAAGGCGATATCAATTTCTTCAGGCGTTTCGGGCGGATGAGTTGAAGTGTGAATCTAGTGGGCCACGGTGCGGTCATTTATCCAGTTTGTTTTAATTTTTTGATTACGTCGGAAAGAATGAGGAATGTTCCAAATATATAGCCGAAATGATTGGGAGGTGATCTGATTGAAGCTCATTGAGCGGGCGCGGTTAGAATGGATAATTATGTCGAGAATATCGTGAAGTTGATTTAAAAGGTAAGTAGGTCAACTGGGTGGATGGAGAACTAGGAAGCGATGGAAATCTAAGAATAATTGGAGCGCTTTCCTGGCTGGCGTGTTGATTGTGCAACCCCATTCTATTATTTTGCGTTAAGGTCGCCTCCGATTACAACCATGGCGCCTATTGATAAAATTTGTTCGAAATCTGTTAATGTAAGGGGTTGCGCCGGGCTTCTATTGGCGGATATAAAGTTTATTAGTCCGGTGGCCGTTCCTACTTCAACAATGGTCTCCTCGAGGTTTGAGAGTTGCGGTGAGGGTAATCTGGTAAGGATCTTCTGATAGCGATTGCCGTCCCGCCTACTCGCCCAGAGAATCGATCGTCCTTGTAGATGCGGTATCCACGTAAACAGTATGTTTTTGAGCTATTGAGGTGCATTTCTTGAATGAGAATAATCGTGATGCTGTAATCTTCACAGAATTTTTCTATGAGGGCCTTCGATTTTTGTAAGGTTCCATTAGCGTTCCACGATTATAACGGCGATTTGCAATATGGGCCATTAAATAGATCTGCGACGGCTTGAAAAGCAAGAAGTGCTTTTGTTAAGGTGTCGCCTTCACCTTTAAAAATTTGGATGGCCGTTTTGCGGCAGTGATTAATTTCGCTAAATTCAGGTTTATTAAGAATATCTACAAGTTCCGTAAGTTCAGAAAAAGCACCCGTCGCGGAATGTTCTTGAATAGGCTGAGAGGATTGTTAGCCGGCCTCTGATTGGCGCGCTGGGGCGCCAGCGCCGGGTATTGCGAGCGGCAGGATGTTCGTGCGCTGCTGCGCATTGAGGGGAGCGGGTGCCTTGACGCATCCCCGCTCCCTCTGCCTTGCTGCCGACGCGCGTTGAGGTGAAGCGGAATCCCGCCTGCCAGTGCACTTATTCTAAAGAGCAAAATAAACTGTGCATACTGGCTCGGCCGTGCTGAGTATCAACGCGTTCTTAACTCGTAAAAAGTGCACGAGAAGAAGACCCCACGACGCTGCGACCAGACGGCAGCCCTCGTTGCCGTCGGCCGCCCACGCAGATGTGCGACCCGAAGGCGCCTTGCTGTCGACCCAGCTGGAGACAACACACCCGTAGTGCGGCCTAAACTGCCGCAACTCTTTCACCATTCCATCATCCTGGAGGACATCACCACCTCATGCGGAGCAACACCGCCAGCAGCCTCACCCATCATTGGTGAGATTCGACTGACTTTGGTGGAGACCGGCTCAACCGGAGACAGTGGCTCAAAGAATCTAAACAACGTAGGTTGCGCAGTAATAGCTTCATGTGAGGTGATCACCAAAAAATTACCTGATGACTTTTCAGTGATGTCCAATATATGCCATAGTAGCCATATGTGCCATATGGCTACTGTGATATATGCCATAGTAGAGGCATACATTACGAGGGCCAATCGAAAGAGATTTATGATAATAACAGACTCTAAAAGTGCTGTGTCTGCTATGAATCTATCTATTGATAATGTATTGTTCCAAGAGATAATTGGAAAAATCAACCAACTAAGCAGTGAGGGCAAAGAAATAGCGTTGAGTTGGATACCTTCGCACGTTGGCATTGAAGAAAACAAATTAGCAGACAGAAAAGCTAAAGAAACAGCACGAAGCGTAGTGTAGCGTCGCGTGGTTCGGCGCCGCGGCGTCGGGCCGCGCCGGGCCGCGCCGCTTCGGGGAAATCCGCTCTAAGCCGGATGCAAAATGGGGTGTAGCGGCGGCGCCTCGCCGCCGGCTGAAAACCCGTAGGAATCCCGGCTGGAAATTCCTGAAAGGACGCGCGGATGCGAGGCTAAGAGATGTCGGTTGCAGCCCTGGAAGGGCTGGCCAGCAAGCGTATGACGCCCGCTGCTTGTAGGGTGGGGCGAGCCACGGATATTTAAGGCCGCGCCGACAGGCGCCTCGCGGGATACGCTGGGTGTCGAAAGACGAGGTATCTCCAGTGCTATATTGCACGTGATCTTCCGGTCGAAGATCGGTTGGCGACAGCCATGTAACTGGTATAGTTACGGGACTCTATGTCCGACAGCTTCGCACCTCGCGTTGCTTTTTGCTGCTTTCGAAGCAGTGGTTCTGGGCGAGGCCTAGGGACGGTCGCGGGGTTTCGCGGCTAAGAGAACTGAAAGGTTGCCAAGGGTTAGATTTTTGTATTGTAATCTTTGTACATTAATTGTAAATATACTGTAAATATATTGTAAATATCAATCAGAACAGTCGTCTGTGTTTTTCATCCTAGTACGTCACAGTAGTTAGAAGTGATATACCAGTAAGTTATCAAGAATATCTCAAGAGAGTCCAGAACAAATTAGCTGATCTTGACACTAATGAATGGAACAACTTACAGGGGTGCAAATTAAGATCAGAAAGTTTAAAGATGATAATCCAACGGTCAGCTTCTGCAGAAACGATCGGGTTGTCTTGACAAGATGCGAATAGGACAACAAAATTTTCTACAGCCACTTACTGAACAGGACTGATGCTGATAACTGCAATTCATGCAAGATTTTCAGTAGAAATTTCAGCAGAACTTTCAGTGAACTTAGTAAATTCAGAGTTAACTGTGGCAATGGGACCTATGACGCCTTTATAAGTGTATTTTATTTATTCTTGAAGAAATTTAAAAGAAAAAATTTGGGAGTCGTTTTTAGAAAATTTTGAAAATGACGGGGGCTTCATGTAATATACCTCAAATTTTAAAGAATGTTTTTAAATCTCAAAGCTTCAACTAGAGTCACATCGACAAGGATTCTTCAATTTGAAAAATCGTACGAATGGTTTTGGCCCTAGAAGTGTTCAGACGGACGCACAGACGGATGACGCAGACAGACTGACCGAATGTTTTGAAATAATGCCTTTATTATGTTTTCTTATAGATTTGTGAAGAATCCCTGTAAAGAACAGAAGGTTCCTTTCTTATTGTATTTCATTTCATATTGTTAATAAATCTCATTTTAATATTTACTGTTATTGCCCCTTTTGGAATTGATTGAAAATTTTCGTTGAATAGAAACAATGAAAAACAATTTTTCTTCCTTTCGGGTAATTATGTCGTAAGAAGAAAAGTATTGTAATCATGCCTGAGAGACGGTGATTTTTCGACAAAACCTCTAAATTCGATCTCTGGTCACGACAAAGTTGATAAATGTTATTCCTGTATATAGTGAATTACTTCAATACGTTTGTAGACAGAATACATGTTTTGTGGGTCCTTCATAAAAATCTATTTACGACAAAACGTCTGTCTGCTCGTCTGTAGTTAACAAGCATCTAAACGCCGCACGTTCTTTTAGTCAAATCTGTGATACATGACAGTTTAAAATCATCGATGGAGACAAAGTAAGGTTTCTGGTAGAGCAGGAAAGCGCACTGTTGAAAAAGCTTAGGCACGTAGATCGAATCTACCCAGGGATAATTTTTGGGATGAAACAATTTTGCGGTTAATTGTATAGTAATAATCATTCGTATCCATTATAAATATCAATAAAAGCTTGTTTTTGAGGCGCCACTACTTATTTTAGTTTGTTAGTTCTTTAATAATCACGTAAAAAATTCCCCCATTGCGATTCTGGCTTCAGAACATCTGCACGCGCCCCGTATTGAGCTCTAGCGTTATCGCAACTCATCTGTGAGTAATTCAACCTTGGCCATAGTCGCCGAAAGATAAGACCGGGAACACTTACAGAGGTTCTAGAGACCACGGCTTTGGTTGAAAATAATTTTAAAAAATGAGCTATGTAATTGCGTGAGTTGGCGTTTGAATTCATTGCAATTTGATCCCTTTGACACATTAGAACATTTCTATATAAAAAAAATTTAAAGGGCAAAATACGTAACTATTCTTTTCGTAAAATGTGCTTGGACAGCACGTTCAAAAATATCTAAAGCACAGTGCGTTGAGCCAGACTACGGACTACAGGGATCGCGTTCAAATCAGTAACGCTGGAATTTTTTTACCTTACGTAAGAGAGCTACGTAGCTGTGGGGAAATGTAAATTTACGAAAACACGTTTTGTCAGTAGTGGTTCTGAAAAGTGATTGTTGGATTGTTCTTTTATTTCAATACAACTTGTAAAAACTTTCTTGAACAAAGTGATTTCCAAAAACCTCTTATCAATCCGTCTTCGTGTGAGTAATTTAGAGCCTAAAGTAAAATGATTTTCATCAAATGGATAGTCCTTGAACGATCTTGCTAATTTTAGGAATCTTCAATTGAAACAATCTTTAATTTTAAAATTTTACCAAACTCCATCATTTTTAAATAATTTTCTTAAAAGGAGCTCCAATTTTCTTAAAATCCATTCCTCGAAGCACAAGATGTTTAAAGATGTGCGTTCAATTGTGACGAACAATCTGAATTTTCAAAATTTCAAACAAATACCTATTAACATTGTCGAAAATTAACGCTCGAGATTTTTTTTTCGAAATTTTTTTTAAAATAGATAATGTATTAAGGTAAATTAAACACTCTGTTTTTTTAAACTGCAAATGCAAAAGGCGTCACTTTCTTTTCCCACCGGAAAGGAAATAGTCTTGCCGTGTACCTGGTGGTACAGGGGGAACCGTGTCAGACGAATTAACTTTAAGGACCCGTTCGAATGGGAGAGAAAATATTTGATGCTGCAGTAGGTGTTTTTTTTTTTTTTTTTTCAGGTTGACATAGTCCGTATTGAATATTGCGTAGCCATTACGAATAATACGTGAAAATACATTCTGTTGAAGCAACACTTGTTTTGAACATAAAACACTTTTTCAATAGTATGTATAGTAATATAAACTTTATTTAGGTGAGTAAACTTAGACCATTAACTTTGATTCTCAAAATTAAAACTTGACGTAACTGAGAACAGTGTCGTCATAAGAGTTATTATGATACATATACCCAATGTTTTATTTTAAAATCTTACCCCGAAACGCGCCTCAAATTATTATTAATATAATAGCAATAGTTATTTATATATAATTAATCTTATTTCAAAGAACCGGAACGCGTTCCGTCGCTTTCCGAAGAAATCAAACCTGTATATATAGAATATTCCGAGAAATGTCGGAATTTTAAGGATATTTTGTCTAATAAACTAACGGATATTCCAAATGGCTAAGCCGCAATAAGCATTCAAACGTTGGGTTTGGGTATATGTTTTTTAGGAACTATTTGGTTGTAAAACATTTATTAATATCTAAATGGTTTATTATTAACAAAATAAATGAAATTTTTGATCAGAAAAAAAAATTAACCTAGAAATAAAAACACCCAATTATCACAGTTCGACTGCTTTTTATTTCTCGGTTAATTTTTCTTTCTAAATATATTAATTTATATTTTAATATTAAACATGTTACATTTTCTGGTCTGTTTATAGATTCTAGAATGCACATTTTTTCGTAGAAACCGTATTTCAAACCAACATTTCGTGTTATTGCAGCTCAATTCAGCCATCTCACCATCATATCTTTTAGTATATTAGACAAAAAATGATTAAAATTGTTCAAACAGCTGTTTTTCAAAGTTTCGATTTCCTTCCCGACACTCTGTTTTCCATGCTTCTTTAAAACTAAAAAAAATAATTTGCATGCAATTAATTAATTAAACCCTGGTAGTAGAACTGTTAACATAAGAACTTACATCTTCGCAGGATAAGGAGTCAAAAACAAAATTAAGTTCAATGAATTTTGACAAATTGGTGTAACTTTCTATGATATTCAAATGGTAAATTTGAATATCCTAAAAGTTTGATAATTCTCCCAAATTTTGTATTGTAATAAGATATTTGATACTCTTTAAATAACTATTTGACAACTATTATGTTTAATGTATGTGTCTAGCAGGTTTTGTATTATTCTGAGAAACTGGATCTAACAATCACGTTTACTACGTCATTCAAACAGGAGCACATGAATCACAAAAATGTATTTAATAAGATAATCCTTGCTGATGAATCAACGTTTTATTGATTATTTTAATTTTGAAAATTTTCATTGGTTTGGATGTTTAAATATATTTATCGCATGTAATTACATGTTTATTAAACAAGATGGCATTATATGAAGTAGAGATATTGTTTTTCATTTGATCATTCAACTTCATGAATTAGTCACAGTTACTTTAATTTTCTCTGCTTATCAGTTTTTTTAATCTCAGACCTCCGATGAAGACATGAATCAAATAACATATTACATATTTACAAATTATAACGTGAATAAATGCTTATGTGTATTGAATTGGTTTTATAATAACCTGAAAAAATATCGGTTTTCTGTAGGTTTTGGGTGTTAAAAACATTCAAATAGTGAAAGCAATGTTAAGCTGGTGACATTTAACATTGTTTATTTGATTTTTTCTTAGAGGTAGTTTATAATGGTTAAACGTTTTCAACGATTGCACATTAGATACCTTGAACGGCCCGTTTTCGTTTAATAAACAGCTATGTTCTCCCCATAAAATGGTCGTCCAAACTTTAAAGGGTTTTGGTAGTTTCGTAGAATGGAAAGTAGCGTCAACAAACCACCTTCGAACTCTGGATACTGAAATGTAGTCTGGGTTGGAAGGTAATATTATTTACCACCAAGTTCTCTATGTATTTTCACTGGAAAATGCTACGGCTTTATATTACTAAACTGTAAACAAACGCTAAATCTCTTTGAATTGTTATAACATCTCTTTGTTTTCTTTTTGTTGTAACAACTCGTTTTACCAAGTACGTGTCTTTTTTATATTTTAGACGCTACAATAATTGGAATTGAGATATTCAAACATTTAGGGAAATTTATGGAAAATTTTATTGAAACGTTCGCCAATCTGAAAAGCTTTTAAATGTATATTAAATACACATTTTTTCTGAGGGAGAGTGTACGTATATACGGTCTGATTTGAATATTATACAATGAAATCATCAAATTAACCGACATTTTTTCTGAGGGAGAGTGTACGTATATACGGAATTATATACGCAGTATATAGAAAGTTATATAATGCTGTGGAAAGCTAATTTCAAGATTTCAACAGAAATACACTTTTTGGGATCCCTTCATATCAATTTTTTTCTTTTCTTTCTTTTTTTTTTTTTTTTTTTTTTTCCTTCCAAAACGTCCGTCCGTCCTTTGGTGGAAACCACTATCGCGTAAATCGTACGTTCAGGTAAATAGCGTTTTTTTCAGTATTTTGCACTTGTGTAGGGTGTGTTCATAGTACAACTATCGTTTTCTTTGCATCATCTCGAATTCGCTGTTGTGTTGTTCATTGGAATGTTTCAACTTGAATTTACTCGTGGTGTTGCAGTTACATGTAGTCGCGAACTCGAAGGGTTTGTTGTATAATTACGCTTTTAATGCCTGTTCCTAGCTTGGATTGGAAGAAACGCGTCTTCCACGCGTAATGTAACTAGAAGTTATGTACTGTCGAATTTTTATATTAATACCATTCGTAAGTAATATAAGCTTAAGTATAATGTAACTTCATAACCTGTATGTTTACACTCAGTGAGATTTCTTTCATCGCAGATGCCCGGTAAATGTTGACAATCTTGGGCAGTAATTATTTGGATACGGAAGTTGAAAAGTCTTCCCATGTATACATGTATCTTTAGTTATGCAGTATTATCTTTAAAATTTAAAAACGCAAATTCGCTTGTTTGCGCTTCAAACTTGGAATTAGATGTTTCTACACATTCCAATGAATCTTACGTAAGTGATGTTAATCGTGGTTGTAGATTTGTATCGATGTTTGAAGTCACATTTTCTGCACTAGTTCTGAATTGGTTTCAGAGAAATATTTTCTGCACTAGTTCTGAATTGGTTTCAGAGAAATATGAAGACATTTTACGTAATGGTAATCAAAAAGAACTGCTGTGTTTGTCAAGCATCGAGAGTTTGCTGCGAGATGCACAGCTTTGAAACTTTTTTATACTCGTTTTGGTTTGTGTAGTAATGCTGATACACATGTGTGTGACCTTCTAATTTCTATATTCTGTAATATTTTTCTGCATACTGATACAAAAAAGGAAAATGGCTTGTGTATCATTGAAAAGTCCGAACAAAAGAAGAGAACACATAATTGGGACAATAAAGGTCAAATTTTAAATCATTCAAATGTTCTTTGTCTTTTTGCCTTATCTATGAAAGGTCTGGACATAAATTTGGAGGTTTGCACAAAAGATGGCTATTTTACAAGAATTATAAAAGAAATTGAATTATAAGTATAATGTAACAACCTAAGTTTCATTGAAATATTTCAGAAAAAATTGATTTGCATTAAAATTATTTTCTAAAATTGTTTATAAATAACACTATCTTATTCTTCTCAGCAATATTGTAAGCCAGAGGCTTGCAAATGTTTGGTTAAAATTCATATTTAACACTAAAGATTTCACAAACAATGTAGGTATAAGAATTTATTTCCATATTGTGTTCTCAGTTGGTTCGTAAAAGGGTATTGTTAGAATCAATAACGAACTTTTCATTGTTTTAGATAAAAACTGAATGTAGGATATTTTATTAGTCTGGTGACGAGCAGATTTGCATTTTCACGAAGTGTGTATTATCGGCCCCTAGGACTCCATCGAACTGAAGCGTGTGGTGTTGACAGAGTTGCCGATTTGTACTTTTCGGCCTGAAGGCGGCCGTGATCTGGGTCGACGTGAGGCTTTGCGAGTATGAAAAACTTTCTTTAAAAATTGAGGGTACTTTACATGGCCATAAGGACATAACCATAAGGACATTTGAAAATTTTCTCAATTGGTTGATTGATTTTTTCGTGTTTCCGGGCGCGTCAATTGCTTTTGTCATTAGTCCTGTAAGTGAAGTGCATTTTTTCTTGGAAGATGGCGGTGATCTTCCCCCACTGGATGGTGAGATCCGACGCCGACCTACCGTCGGCTAGGTCGTGGTCGTTTCTTCGGTGATCAGGGCGGCCTGCGCCGTGGTTGGCGCTCTTCCGCCGGGGTGCTTGGGGTGGGGCTCTGGGATCCAATCAGAGCCCTGCCGCGTACGCAAGCGTACGTGGCCTCGGAAAAAAACTCTGTTTGACGAACTTCTTAAATTTAGTGTCGTGAGACGCGACGGATTTGCTCAGAGCGGTGTAGAATAAGAGTGAAATTGGGAGAAAAGTAGGTAGTTGTAGGAAATTTGATTCAGTGGTGAGTTGTAGTTGACATTTACATAATTGAAATGATTGAAGGCGTTGTCATTGTCAACAATAGTATTTATTTCACAAATAGCAGCTTTCGATGGTTTAGCATCATCATCAGTTTTCTGTCTGGAGCCACAATAGTAGTCGTTTTGTGGCTCTAGACAGCGAAACGATGATGATGCTTCATCGAAGCTGCTATTTGTGAAATAAATACTATTGACTGACAATGACAACGCCTTCAACCATTTCAATTAGTTGTAGGAATACGAATGATAGTTTTAAGTAGGTTGTTAGTTACATTTAGATAGTTTGCGGCTATTCCGCGTTTGGGTTTTAAATTGGCATATTAGTGATTTGCTAATTAAGTAATTGGCATGGCTTACGGTGGCTGGAGGTAACGTGCGTCAGTTGGGAAGTGTTTGCGCCCAGCTGCAGGCATTTTGTTGTAATACTGGACGTATTTTTGGAAATGTTGGGATAAGACCGGATTAGTAAAGATGGATACAATTTCATTTTTTGCTGTTTCCAAAATAAATTCTTTGATGGGGAGAATATTTAATTTTTTCAGATAGTGGCTGAAGGGTTGTCCTGGTTCAGGACGGCAAGCAACTCTAACGAATCTGTTCTCTGACCGAATTAGGTTACGCATGTTATCAGCGGATGCTGTAGCCCAGGTTACGCACGCATAAGTGCCCGCGCTTCTAATGCATGCTTTGTAGAGCAATGCTTTCGTTTTATATGTAATGTTTTTTGCTCGTAAAATGGGTGACAGCCCAGCGATGCGAGTGCTCATCTTTTTTGCCGCTTCCTTGCATTGAGCTTGCTACAGAAGCTTCTTGTCGAATTGAATTCCTAAATATTTGATTTGTTTTTTCCAAGGGAGACGAACTCAATTGATGGCTATTGGAGTGGGTGGGGGTTCTTTTCTCCAACTAAACAATATTGCTTGGCATTTGTTAGCATTTATTGTAATTCCGTTCAAACGGCACCAGTTTACAAGGTTGTCTGAGGCATATTGCAGTCTTCGGACGGCGCTTTGTGTTTTTGCAAATTTAGTTGCAAAGGCCACGTCGTCGGCAAAAAGATATTCAGTGACGTGAGGCGTTTGTGGAAGGTCATGGATATATAGTGTGAAAAGTAGAGGAGAGAGCACGGCTCCTTGTGGGACGCCGGCTAGGATGGATTTAACAGATGATTTGTGGGATTGAAAGTTAACATAGAAGGTTCTTTTTTTAAGGTAGCTGAATAGAAGACGGCATAGATAATTTGGAAGGAATTTGCGGCATTTTTGAAGGAGAATGCGGTGATTGACTTTGTCGAAGGCATAGGAAAAGTCGAAGAATATTGCAGGAATGGCACAGTGAAGGGAGAAAGAGGAAGCGATTTCTATTGCAAGGCGAAAAGTTTGCATTGCCGACGAGTGACCCTTACGAAAACCAAATAGAGTGGCTCTGATGGCTTGTTCTGCATCCAATTTAGAAGTAATGAAGGGGAGGAGAAGACGTTCAAATACTTTAGAAATTTGCGATAATAGACTAATAGGGCGGTAGTTTTCCGGGTCGGTAGAATTTTTGTTAGGCTTTTGGATTAAAATGATTTCCGCTTTTTTCCAGTTGGATGGAAAGTAACCGGTTGCTATTACTGCGTTCATAATCTGAACAAGGGCAAGGACGGCGCGCTTAGGAAGGTTCTTTAGCATTTTACCGCTTACCAGATCAGGGCCGCACGCTTTCCGGTCGCATAGTTTAATTTTTTCACTTAGTTGTCATTCACTAACTTGGAGTCTCGTTTCTTCTAGTTGCCGTCTGTCGCCATTTTCGTTTTCGAATAAGCATTTTTCATATGTATCTGGGAGAACGTCCAGTACAGGGATATATTGATTATTGAAGAATCGATAAGAATTTATTGAGGTTGGTCTAAATCTTTTTTCAAGGGTTGATGCAAATATTTGTTTTTCGCACTGGGTCGTACGTGGTAGTGTTGCCATCTTTTAGGGCTGAAATGGGTGTTTGCGGGTTTATTAACGTTTTTTGTAGTTTCCACAGATCTCCTCTGTCTTTAACGTCTGCGGATAAAAGAAATTTTTTCCACTGAGTCTATCTGTGCATTTGCAACAGTTTAGAGACGGCCCTTCGTGTTACTTGAAACGGTCGCGATATTTCCTCCAGTCAGTGTTAATTTTGAATTTTGATTTGAGAGAGTAGGGATAAGCTCCGAGAAATATTGCTGAGATAATTGGAAGGTGGTCAGATTGGAGTTCGTTTAGTGGACGTGGTGTATTAGGTTGGAGGTTGGAAGAATGGATAATGAGATCAAGAATATCGTGAGGGAGGTGATTGATGAGATGGGTGGGGCCGCTGGGTGGGTGGAGAACTAGCGATGGGTGGGAGTCGATAAAGATTTTTAATGCGTTTCCGGCTGGATTATTTGTTGTGCAGCCCCATTCTAACCTTTTTGCGTTTAAGTCGCCACCGATTACAGCTGTGGTGCCTGTAGAATTGATTAAGTCCAGATCTGATGATAGAAGTGGCTGCGCTGGACTATTGTACACGGAGATGAAGTTAATCGGATCGGTGGCCGTTCCTATTTCTACAATAGTTGCTTCGAGACTTGTGAGTTGTGGTGTAGCGATTCTTGTATGCGGTAAAGATTTCCTAAGAGCAATTGCCGTCCCGCCTCCTTGCCTATTAGTTCTATCATCGCAGTAAATGTGGTAACCACGTAACTGAAAAGTTTTGGAAGGGTTGAGATGAGTCTCTTGAATAAGAAGGATTACTATCGCATAATCATCGCAGAATTTTTCTATTAAAGTTTTTGTTTTTCTAAGCGTACCATTCGCGTTCCAAGACTCTACGTTGTACAGGCGATTAGTTATGTGCGCCATTCAAAAGAATTCAGCTACAGCTTCGAGTGCACGAAGTGCTTTGCTCATTGGGTTGCCTTCGCCTTTAAAAATTTCGAGTGCTGTTTTAGCAGCAGGTATTATTTTTGTTAGATTGAATTCATTGAGCAAGTTAATAAGTTCCTTCAAGTCTGAAAAAATGCCCGTGGTTTGCTGCGTCCCTATTTGCTGAGCGTTTAGAGCGGCCTGCGATTGGTTGTTTTGTCCCCACCACGCAGGGGGGCTAGCGCTGGGAGCTGCGCGCATTGGGAACCCGGTGCGCATCTGCGCGTTCCCAAGAGAGGACGCGTTGCCGGAGCGCTGATCGCGGGCGGCACGTAGCCTTTCAAGTTGTTGGCGAAACTACGCTCTTTGTAGTTCGCCGGGTGTGCTCCTGCGCAGTTCGCGCACTTCGGTTGAGTGTTAAGCCTGTCAGTTACGGGACAGTGCGAAGAGTTGTGCATGCCCGCACAGCCCATGCATTGTGCTTGCCGGCGGCATCCGTCCTTCGTGTGCCCCCACGCTCAGCAGTTTAAACAAAGTGGGATTCTATTGTTATCTTTTGGTTCCTCAAGGTTGATTTTGATAAAATTAAGATGTTTAATCTTTTTCACCTCGGTGAGTTGCAAATAGTTAAATTCGATGGAGTACAGTCCGCTTTGTTTCCTTGAGGAGGCGATAAATGGTGTCATGATCCTCCACACTGCCAGGGCGAAGGATCAATGATTGAGCGTTAATTTTTGCATACAGTATGTACATACATTTTTTGCAGTATGCGCGGAAGTGGTTGGTTAGGCCGATTGGGTCGCTCAGTCTTTCGATAAAAAAAGCTCCCAATTGAGGAGATCTTTGTTGGCCGTGACGCTTTTGGCACTTGACTTGTTTTAGTATTTCCCTGTGAGGGAGCAGAGTTACTTGCATTATTCTTTGCGGGTGGGGCAACAACTTGGTGTGTTGCTTCTCAGCTGGGATCGACAGCAAGGCGCCTTCGGGTCGCACATCCGCGTGGGCGGCCGACGGCAACGAGAGCTGCCGTCGGGTCGCAGCGGTGTGGGGTCTTCTTCTCGTGCACTTTTTCGAGTTGAGAACCCGTTGATTCTCAGCACCGCCAAGCCGTATGCACAAATATTTTTTGCTCTTATTTGCTCTTTTGAATAAGTGCACTGACAGGCGGGAGAGTCTCTCTGGGAGTGGTGAATTCGGCTGCAGTAAATCCGCAGTTAAGCAGAGGAGCTACGATGTGTCGAACTCGCCGATGCTCGATCAGATGCTCGATCGATGCTCGATCGAATACCGTGTGGCCGATCGAATACCGCTAGTGGGGTTTCCCCTTAACCAGGACTCTCCCACCAGCGGCGCACCGCCCCAGCCGGGACAAGCTCTAAGCTCCCGACCGGTCTTCCGGAATATGTGGTAGTGTAGTTAATGTTATTGTGTGTGTGAGTGTGTAAGGGGAGAAGATATGACAAGGAAGAGGAAGGAAAGATCCCGCAAGTCCGTAGCCCGTTTGATAGGGCATCGCCTGGTGTGAAAATTTTCTCAAAAAAGACTAAATTTTTTTTCTTTAAATTTCTCATAAGAATATAGTAATATACATTTATAAAGATGGCATAGTTCAATTTTCATAGTTAACTCCGAATTTTTGAAAATTTCAAAAGTTTGAATTTTTGCTTCAAATGTAATTTGTTGTCCAAAATTCGTTTTTCATAAATAATTTTCGCCCTTGCACAAAATGGGCGATGTCCTGAGACGAAATTTACCACAGTTTTCTGACCCCTGCCCCGCCCTGTGGGATCAAGCTGACCAATCCGCTTTAGCTTTATTTCAAAGAGGCGGGACTATTCCTCGTGAACATTACATAATGGCGGTGAACGCGAGTTATATTATAGTAAATATTTGAAAATAAATATTAGACCAATCAACAGTTTTACATAAATTGTAGTATATAAATTTGATTAAATAAATAAAGTCATGCAATTTCCCTGTAAAACATATTTCAAAACAGTTATAAAACGCGTTTTTTGCAAAAATAACACTGAACGAGTATTAAGCTCCATGTCTACATTTCATTGTTTATTACAGTAATATGTAAATATACAATGCAAATAATTTGCCATAGTAACCTGTCTAACCTAGTTATTTCATTAGAAAAAATAATAACTTCAAAAATACGTTTTAGAGTCAGTTGCACAAACATGTCTCCGTGATAGCAGCTTCCAGTTGTGAAAAACTTCATCATCAATTTCTCAGATGACCTAATACAAAAATACTATATGATCACGAACATGAACATTTTAATAAAAATAGTTTTGATATGTAAAATACTAAATAAACTAAGAGTATTTAAAGTTCATTTAGTCACAATGAAAGTTTTCTACTGCAGACATTATTATTGGCAAGTGCAGCTGTAAGCAAATGAATGATTTGTGATTTTTTGTTTTGGGGATCACAATTAATTACTTCACGTAAGGGTGGATGCATCGCGTTCTTAACCTCAAATATTAAAAATCATATGTAATACCTAGTCTTTGAGGAATTTTACGTGAGAATCAAAAAGGAGATATGACATAAAATATTTTTATATCTTAATGTTTGCAAAGGTGGATATACCAGCTTTTGCCTATTGCGTGAACTTTGGCGGAACACATACTTGTGTATGTGTGTGTGTGTGTGTGTATACACACACACACACCCATACACAAGTATGTGTTCACTAAAGTTCACCATAGTCGATAAAGCTAGTATATCCACCTTTGCAAATATTAAGATATATATATATATATATATATATATATATATATATATATATATATATAATGTAATTTACGTATGATTTCCAATCCACCGCAATTAAATTAATATTTAATAAATTAAAGCAAGTGCATTTTTACGTTACGATATTTTTATTTTCGGGAGACGAACAATGCACACAAGATTTTTACACGTCATCGGAATGTTACACCCATTTCTTCTAGATAAACAGACCTACGCAAACACCGTTTTCGCTAATTCATTAAGAATCACTAGAGATCCTCCTAAGTCATAAATTATTTCAGATTATTGTAATTGTTAATATTGTTTCTAAATTTTGCCAAACTTCGGAAATGTATATGAAAATGAATAGGGAACTTCTTTTGTAAAATATCGTTTCCAAATAGAATTTTCTTTATTTTTTACACTTTTTTTACATTTTATACAAAATTGCTAGTTTATTGGATATGTGTCCACAAACACATCTTCAGTGATATTGCATTACATATTTATAATTTTAATGTTAATAAATATTGTAAACAATATAAGCAATTAAGGTTTTTGTTTTGTGGAAAATTTCATTTAAGTTATACCTCTTTATAAAGTAATTTAAGTGAAGTACTAGAATATGAATTAAAGTTGAATTTTTAAATTATAATGAAAATATGTATTATTGTTGAAACACTGCTACTATATTACAATGCAATGCTTTAAAATGAACCTCCTATTTATTGATAGTTTGCGTTCGTATACAGAGTGAGCCACGTAACTTTAGCACATCCTATACCTTTTGAACGGTTGAAGATATTGAAATGTAGTTTTCACCAGAGAGTATACTAATAGAGACGGCACTCAATGTTAATCCCAACGCTCGTATTCAAATTTCTAATTTTCATGGAGGGGAAGCCGCCATCTGGGCCCCCGATTGAGCCAATAGCGTCGAAGGGCGTTCTACCAATGGAGGTGGCGCGTATTGACGACCGGGACATTTAAAATGAAGTTGTTTTCAAAATGGCCTCAAATGAATACATTATTTTTATGTAAAATACGCTAGGCAATTAAGAAGACTAAAATATTAGGATTTGGAATCCTAAGTCACTGAATGGAATTATTGTCCAGGTAGTGCAAAGTAAAAAGTTATTTTATAAACACAATATTTATTTCTAAATTATGTAAATAGTCATACACAATATAAACAAATACAATTTTTACAAAATAAATGAGCAAGTAATCAGACAAAGATTATTTTACTTTGCCATTGACTAAATATTGAAACCATGAATTTAGACAATTGTCCAAATATAACTAGTGACCATTACTTCTTTAATTTGCATCATTATTAAAATGACATTCCAGCTATCAACACCTGTCAAATTTCAGCCTATTATCAAAATTCATACTAAGGTACAATACAAATGAATATTATTGATAAGTTTTATAAATAAACAGGAAACTTTTTTTGCTTGCTTTCTTCAAAAAAGCAATATTACACATTAAACTGCATTACATGAAACCTACCTCCTACCTAGTACAAGTGATGAATAAATTACATGATTCTACTTCAACTTCATTAATCTCAAAGCAGAGTTTTGGACTTGTAGGTTTCACTAATATTCCGATATCACAGGCTACATATTTGTCCAAAAGCATGGCTAGTTGCTCAATGGATCGTGGATGAAAATCCAAAGGTCGATAATATATCCAGAATTACTCAACATTTGATACAGGCATTGAACAGTTTTTCAATTACTAAAAAAATATTTTCATATCTTTCCTAATCATGTTATGTGACTAACGCACAATTTCTGCAAAACAATATAACTAAAATAAAGCACTTATCATACTCAGGAATTATACCCAACAGACATCTCAGAACCATCAGAAATATGTTTAGAAAATAGCTAATGCTTCCTGGTAAAATGCCAAACTGTTACACAAAGACTTCACATAGTTCACAAGACAGATAGTGGCCAAAAACACCTGAGATAAAAATTTACTGCAACAGAAACACCAAATGATTATCACTCAAAATACATTTTATTAAATTGAAGCCCAAAAAACTTCAATTTGGTACATGTCTCCAAGAAAGTGGTCCTGCAGTTTGGATTTACTAAATTACATATAGTAACTGGAAGTGCTACAGAATAGCACTAGACTTTCTCGAAGTTCAGTTTTCTAATTTCCTTTGGAGTGGACCGTCTCTATGGTCTTCCCTCATCCTCTTGCCAGCTGGCATCTATCGCCACCCAAAATACATTTTTTTGCCATTTTCTCAACTCTTCGATTACCAAATAGTAGAACCGAAATATTATTTTAAGAGTATTAAAGAAGGCTAAAACCTTGTCTTAAATAGCAAGTTCATTGAAAAATTTGAAGCCATTAAAAAAGGCGTTAAGCGTTACTGTAAATGCAAAATTGAAGCTCTTTTCTCGGAATCTCTTTGAGTTTTCGAAAACTTCATTTGAAGTAATTTGAAGAACTTCACTACAAATTCAATAATATATCCATTGAAATGTGCATATTACTGGCATGAGATATTGAAAGAAATAAAAACATTTGTGCAATTTTTGGGAAAACAAAAGAATACGCAAAAATGAACATTACATTATATTATATTAAACAGTACCATTACCACTATAGTTTAAAGAAAGAAATTGAAGCCACCTTTGAAAAAATAGTGTTTGAGCTATTCTGAAAATGAGTAATTTTGAGCTCATTTGAATAAAAAAGTGTTGAGTTTTCGAGAAAATTTACTTGACATTATTTAAAGCGCATGTACTCATAAATATAATACTGTTCAGAAAAAAAATGGGAGCCGTTTTCGAGAAAATCTTCTTTTTGTCATTTTTTAAAATTCCAAATAGTTCACCCACAATTGCACAAAAACTACTAATATTTACAAAACAATCTTCACACCTTAAATGAAGAACTATTTATGCACATCAAATTTAATTCGAAGGAAAAGTCTCTAACTTCAATTATTGTAATTGTAAAGTTAATGATAAAACGCACAATTGGACCTTTGCCACCTTTATAAGTATTTTACTCTGTTCTTACAAGAAATTAAAACGCCACTTTTAAAATTTCTGAAAATTCAGAGTTAATCTTGAAAATTGGACCTTTGCCACCTTTATAAGTATTTTACTCTGTTCTTACAAGAAATTAAAACAAAAAATTTGGTGCCAGTTTTTGAGAAAATTCTGAATCATTTCTTACGGCTTCATATAAAGTTCCCCCAAAAACTAAGGAAGGTTTTTAAAAATTTCTAACCTTCTACTAGATACATATTGACAGGGTTTCTTCAATTTGAAAAAAATTCTACGCATGGTTTAGGCGCTATGTTTGTTCACATACTACAGACGTTTTGCTTCCAGTTGGTTTTTCGGCATCAAGATCCCACAAAACCGAGATTTTGACTACACACGTGTTACAGGATTTTTTCTCTTCATTTAGCAACCGAGAACTCAGTAGAAATGTTGTCCACTACGTGCCGAGCAGATCCTGCAAATGAAATAAGGATGTTTAATTAAATTAAAAACGAAAAAAAGTTTTCTTATTACACCTTCTAGTTGCTAATAATATATAATTATAATAATAATTAATAATAATAATAATAATAATATGAAACTACACCTTTGTTGTGGTAAGCCTTCTATAAATGACCTGAGTGCACCCTCCGGAAACTCAGGACGCACATCAACAAAATTATGGGCTCCGCATTAAGTGCTAAGTCTGCCTGCTGCAGTGAACATTTCCATCGTGAAGTGCTCCATACATACTATCTCAACATTATGAGAATTTCCCAAGGGCTAGATGCAAAGTCAGATCCCCAATTGCCTTTAACCATTTATACACCTGTAATAAAATTAGTAATGTATTATTGAGTTATTATAGTTATATCAAAATCACCTTAATGTTAATATAGCTATTATAACCTCAATTACATGATTATTAAAGCAACCAGGGCTTTCATGACTTCAATACATTGGATGTTCATAATAATAGTGTTTACAATATCCTCGCATATAATTACATTATGTAATTTAATTTCATGTATTATTTAGTGACATAGTTAATTTACTACGTCACTAAATAGTACATGAAAAAATTGTTATAGAACCATGCTAAGCATTTCATATCGCTTACCTTTCAGGATCTCTTGGAAACTTAAGAATTGCTGTTCACTCCTTCTATTTTGGTTGTATCGGCAATTGGGTACCCAACAACGCCTAAATGGGACATTTCGAGAAACACAAACGCAGAAACACACAAACGCTTAAAACACACGAACGCTCTGGCAAAAACGTTCAGATGAAACCGTTTCGTTTTCACACAAGCATGTTAATAATTGCCGGGTCTGGCCTGTAGATTTCTGCGACCGCGCTTTTCGCCCTTCGACGCTATTGGCCCACGGAGGGCCCATGGCGGAATTCAAATTCAAACTTAAATTTAATTTAAATTCAAATTCAAATACAATTAAAATAAGAACAGGCCCGGCCTATCTACGGCAGACCACTGGTTTTCACGGAAGTGCATGAGAAAATAGAACTAACTGGTACGTGTATTTATTTCTATTTTATCACTTGTATTTTACGAGATATTTGAGGTAACTTTGTAGTTTCAAATGGAACTATACATATTTTTTCAGTCTATCATAAAGAGCGTAAAAAGACGAATCCAATGATATACATAATGTCATATGTTAAATAAGGATTTTTTTGAGAAATTTTTATTCTTTTGCGACCAGTTCTTAACGGATATTTTGAATGTAACCGACCGCCACAGAAGGTCGCAGCTCCACCAGCCAGGCGCGCTCAGGGAAGGAAGGATCTTAGTATTTCAAGACACAAAACATATTCCAAATATTCACTAAACTTGCCATTTTTTCCCTGAACTCTGCTTTCATCCTTCCCATTTTCAAATATTTTATTACTTAAGGATTGAAAATATGATTTGTCATATGTAGTATGTATTGAAATAAGATTGTTATTTAAATTTAATTTAAAGGATATCATACCACAGGATATTAATGGGATCTTGAAACTAAACACAGTAAGAATAAATTATTAAGACTTAACAAGGAATATTGCATATTTTCAGCAAATAGTTTTATTGTTAATGATAATATAACAATACCTTGTGAAAACAAACAAATACAGAAAGATAATGATAATGACATAAATAAAAATAGAATTCAAAATTCTAAATAAAATACATTATTATTCAAATTACTTTAAAATGTGTTCAATATGACCACCATTCACAGACAAACACATCTGCAGGCGGTTTTGAAAGATTTCTTAACTGGACCAATGTTTTTTTAACTTCAGAACATGCAGCTACAATGCGTCTACGCATATCTTGTGATGTAGATGGAGCCTCTTGGTAGACGTGGTTTTTAAAAAAAAACCAAAGAAAAAAATCTAGTAGCGTCAAATCTGGGGAACGCGCGGGCCAACACACAGTACCACCCATGAATATCCTGTAATATAAAACTCCATTAACTGGAGTAGAAGTAATAAACAATTTTATTACAATACATACTTACAATAAAACCCTTTATTGTTAACCCTTCCATTTCTTAAAAATAAGTTGAAAATGGGGAAGGATGGACCGCAGAGTTCAGGGAAAAAACTACAACAGTTTTGTGAATATTAGGAATATGTTTTGTGTCTTGAAATACTAAGATCCCTTCCCTTCCCCGAGCGCGCGCTGGCTGGTGGAGCGCTGCGTGACCTGTGAGCGATCGTTACATTCAACATATCCGTTAAGAACTCGTCGCAAAAGAATCAAAATTTCTCAAAAATCCTAATTTAACATATGACATTATGTATATCATTGGATTCGTCTTTATGATAGACTGAAAAAATATGTATAGTTCCGTTTGAAAAAACAAAGTTACCTCAAATATCTCGTAAAATACAAGTGATAAAGATAAATAAATACACGTATCAGTTAGCCCTATTTTCTCATGCACTTCCGTGAAAAATACATTTCAATATCTTCAACCGTTCAAAAGTTATAGGATGTGCTAAAGTTACGTGACTCACCCTGTATATTCCTTTATACTTTTTATAAGAAAAAGTAAAGGCATTTTTCATGTCATAGAGAAAATAGCGTGTTTGCTGGGGACGAGTCATGTCCAAAATGTGTAGAATTAGAAAACTTGTTAACTTAAATGTCTGCGCAGAAGCTGGGTTTTCGGACATTCCGGTGCATATATTTCAAGTGTGGTCCCTTAACGCGATATCAGGAGCTTTAGATCTATTTTCATATACGCAGATTTTCCAGAATATTATGCCATTACTGAAGTGTAAGTTGATATGCAAAAGTGGCGCAGCGTTGTGCATTAAGGTTTAACGACTTTGAATATGTAACATAATCTTTATTTGGGTTTCAATTTTGCTTTATCACAAAATACGTATATACGAAGTATTATACGTAGTACAGAGGAAGTTATATAATCCTGCGAAAAATTGAATTCAAAATTTCTACGAAATATGCGTTTGGGGTCCCCTGATGCAAAAAGCTAAACGTCCTCCGTCCGTCTGTCTGTCTGTCCGTCCGTCCGTCCGTCCGTCTGTCCGAACGTCTGACACTACTAACCCTAAATCCACATACATCTTTTCCAAATTGAAGAAACCCCTGTCCATCTGGTTCTAGTTGAACGTTTGAAATTTTCAGAACATTTTTTAAAATTTGGGGGTACTTTACATTAAGCCCCCTGGATATTTTCAATTTTTTCTCAAAAACAGCTCCAAATGTGTTCTTTAAATTTCTTGTATTCTTGTAGAGTAGATAACACTGGTGGCATAGGTACAATTTTACGGTTAACTCTTTCACGGTTAACTTTCAGTTTGGTTTGGTCGGATTTGGTCCTCCAATCAGGGATGAAAATATGCGCTGGGCAGAAACGCCACGGAGAAAGCATCTACATTTGCCAAATTCTTCGCTAATGTATTCCAGACTCATCCTTTTCAAATACAAACAAGACCAACAAATCAGGATTACCTGAACTCCCAAACCAAATGACGCTTCAATTCCACATTTTACTCCCAGAGAAATTACAAAACCATTTACGCCTTATCAAGCAAAAAAGCTCCTGGCTATGACCTAATCACAACACCTCTTCTCAAAGAACTACCACGAAAAGGCAAGACTATAATTACTGCACTATTCAACAGTATTCTAAGAACAGGGCACTACCCGGAACAATGGAAAGTATCCCAAAGTCAAGTTTTTCTCAAGCCTGGAAACCTCACATGAACCCTCTTCTTACGTCCCATCAGTATACTTCCAATCCTATCCAAAGTGTTTGAGAAACTTCTTCTATCAAGACTACAGTCCACACATAGCAACCAATAACCTAGTCCTGACCATCAATTTGGCTTTAGACAACAGCATTCTACCATCGAACAAGTTAATAGAATCACCAGCTACATTGAGAATTGTTTCAAGAAAGAAATATTGTTCAGCCACCTTTCTAGACATCGCCCAAGCGTTTGACAAAGTCTGGCACAATAGACTCCTATTTAAACTCAAACATTTCCCACCATATCCCTTCATCAATATCTTCAGATCTTATCTATCCCACCGCACTTTCCAAATCAAATATCAAAATGAATTATCTGAATTCCATCCAATCAAGGCCGGAGTACCACAAGGTAGTGTTCTTGGCCCCATTCTGTACCAACTCTATACGACAGATATACCAGAAACAGATAAAACAACCATAGCCACTTTTGCAGATGATACGGCCATACTAGCTTCGGATGACGACCCAAATGTCCAACAAGACATTTACAAGAACATCTTACAATGATTGAAAAATGGGCCAAGAAATGGAAAATAAAAATCAATGAAAACAAATCAGCCCATATAACTTTTACTCTGAGAAGAAACAAATGTCCTACTGTCCACATCAACAATAATCCAATATTACAAATGGAAAGTGTAAAATACTTAGGGATACATCTAGACAAACGTTTAACAAGGAAAAATCACATTTTAGCCAAGAAAAAGCACCTACAACTTCAAGTAAGAAAACTATACTGGATCCTAGGATACCACTCAAAACTATCACTGGAAAATAAACTATTGCTTTATAAATCCATAATAATTCCAATATGGGCCTACGCATCCAAATCTAGGGCACAGCAAGCAAGTAATCTCTATCATCCAGAGATTTCAGTCCAAGACCTTAAGAACGATCCTGCAGCGCCTTGGTTCATCACAAACGCAGCATTACACAAAGACTTAAAAATGCCACTGTCTTAGAAAGAATAGAATCAATCAGCTCAAACTATCTCCACGTCTTGAAAACCATCCAAATCACTTAGCCTCAACCTCCTTGACAATAGTGCAGATATCCATCGCCTTACCAGAACCTCACCCATACCACTTCCATACAGATACTCAAAGTAACTGAAACATGATCACCACCAAATTATCAATTCCAATTGCTGTCAACCTAAAATAATAATAATTGCTTTTGTTATAGTACAAGAAGAAGATGAAGAGTACCGATGGATACCATCACTACTAATCACACTTGTCATAATAATTCTACAATAGACATCACATTTACTTATTATTTTGTAAAAACTAGATTGTAAATTTATCTTAAAATAAAAAACTTTCGGATTTTCACGGTTACTTTTGGACGGGCTTAAGTTTGAATTTTTCAGCGTCTTCCTACAACTACAAATTCAAGACAGATTTTTCTTCAAATGAAGTTTGTTGTCGTAAATAGTTCTTTCATTAAGGTCCTGTAGATTTTGGAAATTTTAGTCGTTTTCGTGCAATAGTGCTGCAATATACACATTTTAAAAATAACAAAACACATTTAATAATTAATTAAATTATAAATAATTATAAATAAATTAATTATTAATAAATTAAATTAAAAATAATTAAAGTAACAAAACCACCGGCTCCAAATTTTTCTTTAAATTTTGGTACGTTAATGCCAAACGAACTTTTACGATGACATAACGCATATTGCTGTATTCTTTCCTTTTTCAAAAATCACAAAATATAATTTTTAGACTTGTCTTCATGTGGGTAATATTTACACTACCAACAATTTGTTCCATTATTATATATAGAGTTGGTGTGTTTTAAATAATGTAAATTAAAGTTTGTCAAAAACTGAACACTTTTCTATAAAAATGAGTTCTAAATTCCGCATTTTCAGAAACGCTCAACCGCCATTTTCTGAAAAATGGCTCCAGATCTTTTCTTCAAATCTTCTAGCATCAAATTTCGCAATTACACTAGAGCTTAAACGATTTTTTTTCTGAAAAATGGCTCAAGGTTTTCAACGAAAATTATCTTAGAAGACGAGCTTTTACTCATCATATTATTCTCAAAGTAATATTTCGTTTTCTCCATTAGAGAAGCGAAAAATTGAAAAAATTCAAGAACGAAAAAGTACGTTGGGCAGCGATAGATGGCAGCTGGCAAGAGTATGTGGGAATTCCGAAAAGCTAAATCAGATCAAAGATATCAGATAACAAACTAGTACGAGAAATTTTGTGCCATTCTGTTACACCGGTAGTTTTTATTGCGTTGAAGTGAACACTTGAAAAACTTAGCCGTTTCGGAAATTGGGCTGAAAGCCCATGATCATGCCCTGTTGGACGTCCTACAAACCGCTCCGTTTCTGCCTTGCGACAACTACTAAGCTGTTTTCCGCTTCCATCCACGCACCTGCCGTCTGTGAGGTTACTGCCGTTTACGTCCATCATAGACGGCGTTTTATGAAGTGAACAAACAGTGCATTTTTTTATTAATTAGAAGAGTGAAAGGGTGAACGGGAGAACTATATAATCAAAAATCATAAACCAAGGCTTTGTTTAAATTACAGAATAAGTTAAACTCGTTTTTCTGTTTTAGTATATAACGTACTCTCTATTTTTCTGTACATGATTGTGTTCATCCTACGTGCAAAACAATAAATTGAACACGCACTTCCTTTATAATGCAACTTCGAATTGCATTCAATGAGCCACAAATGGCATGTGCTGTACACGCTCCCAGTTCGTAAGAGCGCAGAGCGCGCAAACCTCGTATGTGCGTGTGCGGAGTGTTTGTATGGCATGCCCGTGGGCGATTTCACATAAGCGGAAAGTCCGGAGGTTACCCAGTTATGTTTATGTGTTTGTGATTTCCGGGTGACGGTTCTGCGAAAATAACTATGTATTACAACGCTTTAGGATGCCTCCTAACTCGCTCATCCAGAGTAGAATGGCATCGTCTGGTACTGAAACTTTTATGGGAAAATAGCACAGCTACAATAATTACTGCACGCAAACATGTTTTTAAATTATGCATATCACCTTCAACAGCAGGGTAATAGTAAATTAAGTGTATTCAGTACATTGCGCAAGTTACTACTTGTAACATTTAAGGTAATGCAGTACTGCCGAAATAATGTAGAATAAGTCAATAGTAGTCCTATCAAAATCTATTTTGAATCCAGGATATTGTAATTAACAGTTAATGTCGTTCTGAAATTTTAGAAAGAGACTGAAGATATTTCTTCACTTAGAGGTTCTTGGTAACAGTCACGCATGTATTCTACTAGTGGTGCTACAGAATGGCAAAGACTTTCTCTAGTAAAGTTTTCTAATTTCCCTTTGGGGTGGCCTAGCTGGAGTCTTTTCCCATCCTCTTCTCAGCTGACATGTATCGCCGCCCAAATATTGTTTTGAAGTTTTCTCAATTTTTTTGGTTTCCTAATGGTAGATTCCAAATATTATTTTTAAAATATGAAGGAAGAGTAAAACTTGTTCTAAATGGACATTTTCCTTGAAAAATTAGGAGCATTTTTAAGAAAAATCATTAACCTCTGGTGCTAATGTGAAATATCTAAAAGGACATTTGTAAACACGGGAATCTGTTTTCGGAAAACTTCACTGGAAGTCATTTGAAACACATTAACTAACAAGGTAATAATGAATAAAAATTGCTGGAAATGTCCATATTCACGGTATGAGAAATAAGTTTTAGAAAAGTACATTTGTGTAATTTTGGAAAAAACATAGGAATACATCAATATTAATTTTGTCATCTTAAAGAGTGCAGTTAGTACTATCCGTATGAAAAATTTGAAGAAAAATTGGATCCATTTAAAGAAAATGGCGTTGACGTTCCTAAAATGTGAAATTTTCAGCTTTGTATTCACAAAAATTTTTCAGTTTTTCAGAAAACATTATGAGATATCATTTGAAGCATGTACTCGAAAATGCACTAATGTGAATCAATAGGCGCTAATGTAAATATTAACGTCATGAGACGCAAGTCAAAAAAGTTACACCTTTGTATTTTTGTAAAACAAAACAATATAGCAAAATAGGCGTTATGTCATCTCATTGGTGACTTACATATCCCTACCAAATTTAATGAACTTTTTGGAGCTTTTTGGGAAAATCTGTTTGTCATTTTTAAAATTGCACATGATTCGACAATATTTCGTGAAAACTTAAAATTTTTAGAAATTATACATGACCTAATTGAAAAATTAAATGCGGAAAAAATTTATTTAGGAAAAAGTCTTTATTTTCAATTTGTAGTCGTGGAAGGTGACACAAACTTTCAGAAATATTCGAAATTCAGAATTAACTGAAAATCGGACCTACGACACATTTATAAAGTATTTTACCCTATTTTACAAAAGAAAAAGGAATTTTGACCATTTTGAAAGCTTGAAAATGTCCCAGAGACATTAGACATTCGTGTACGCGCAATATTAAAGAATGTTTTCAAAATCTGAAACCTTCGACTCGAGGCAGATCGACCGCGAAATATCAATTTTGGAAAACATCCTTCTATGTTTTAGGCGCAAGTGATGTTCGCAGACGAAAGGATTGATGGACAGACCCGAACGGACAGACGGACCACTTTTTGTATCAGGGACCCCAAACGGGATTTCCGTTGAAATCTCGAAATCGATTTTGCGCAGCATTACTAACTTCTCTATACTACTACGTATATTACTCCGTATCATGTGCATATATACGAGAAAGTGAAATCAGAAACCTCCCTTTAAATTTTATCAGAACTTGGTAATGAAATTGTGGTATTTGTATTAACGTCTGTTTATAACGAATATCATACAAAGACACTACAATTTTTGCAAGTTACGTATTGAAGAACAGCTAGCGACAAAGTAGCATAATTTACTCCATCCCCTTATTTGTTTTTCGTATACATACGTATATACGGGAGTAATATACATAGTATAAAGAAGTTACGTAATGCTGCGAAAAAATGGCGAATTTTCGGCGGAAAAAATGTCACTGACGGGCTCTGATGACAAAAAGTGCATAAAACCAATTGCTAAATTAAGAGAAAAAGTCATCTAATACGTGGTGTAACCAGAATCCCTGTTGATGCCGAAAAATCAATTGGTAGTAAACGCCCGTCCGTCTATCCGTCCGTCAACACTACTGGCGCCTAAACCACAAGTACGATCTTTTCAAATTGAAGAATCCCTTGGCGATCTGGCTCTAGTTGAAGACTTTAAATTTTGAAAACATTCCTTAAAATTTGGGAGTAGTTATATTGCTCTCGGACACTTTCACAATTTTCTCAAAATCGGCTCCAAATCTTTTATCAATTTTTGTACGGTTTTTGCCAAAAACCCTATACGATAATATCAACGCCATATTGTTCTATTCTTGTTTTTCAAAATTACAAAATATTTTTGGCTTGTCTCTACGTCGGTAATACTTACTTTAGAGGTAATTTTTACAGTACTGTATGTATGAGTACATGTGCTTTAAATAATTTCAAATAAAGTTTCTCAAAAACCAAAACAGTTTTCTCAACTCAATGAACTCAAATTCCGCATTTTCAAAACGCTCACAAGCCATTTCCTCAAAAATGGCTCCAAAACTTTTCAAACTCTTGCAAGGGTAGTTGTAATGGCACTGTTTAATATGACGTAAAGTTCATTATAGTGTACTCTTTGTTTTTAAAAAATACAGAAATGTAATTTTAAAATATCTCTCACTATTTACACATTTTCAATGGATTTGTATACATTTTGCATTTATGCAGTGTGTGCTTTAAATGACTTCAGATTAAGTTGATCAAAACTCAATAGATTCCTAGGAAAAACAGCTTCAAATGTCAATTGCAATGCTTAATGCAGATTCGCAATGCCATATTCTTAAAACGGCACCGAAGTTTTTAATGAAAATTGCAATTTGGATGGGGTTTTAGCCTTCTTTAATTTTT
Organism: Teleogryllus oceanicus; assembly: GCA_964035755.1. NCBI lineage: Eukaryota > Metazoa > Arthropoda > Insecta > Orthoptera > Gryllidae > Teleogryllus > Teleogryllus oceanicus. Next base: position 113,971,320 of record CAXIVR010000002.1, read on the forward strand.
AAAATAATATTTCGTTTCTACTATTTTGAAAACCCAAAAAAATGAAAATGTACTAAAAAGTACTTTGGACACTATAGATGACAGCAATACTGTACAGTACCAGTCCACACCAGCAAAGTAAAGCTTTACCACGAGAAAGTCTGCCATTCTGTGGCTCCTTTAGTTACTTTATCTTATACGTACGTATACGGAGTAATATATGTAGTATAAAAAAATTCTGTAATGCTACGGAAAAACAGTGGATTTTCGAGAAAAAATTCATTGCCGGACCCTGACAACAAATAGTGGATAAATCCAGTTTGCTAAATTAAAAGAAAAATCCTCTAACACGTGGTGTAGCCATAATCCCTGTTTGTGGGTCCTGATGCCGAAAAACTAATTGAAAACCAAACATTCGTCGTCTGTCATCCGTCTGTCTGTCTCGTGTATGTGACAAAACTAAACAATACGGAGGGTTGTTTCAAACTAGACAATCCCTGTTTAACTGGCATGAGTCGAAACTCTGCGATTTTGAAACTTCTTACTCTATAAATTTTTAAGTGATTTTTTACAACTTTTTCATGTAACCCTTGAGACATTCATGTTAACTCTGAATTTTCGAAATTTCAAAAGTTAAAGTTTTTGCAATCTTCGTACAACTAAATAATTAAAGATAGATTTTCCCCAAAATAGAAATTTCTTGTCCACAAATAGTTCTTTCATAAATGTTATGTACATTTTTTAATGTTAGTAGTTTTCGTGCAATGCGATCAATATTTGCAATTTGAAAAAATTACAAAACAGATTTTCTCAAAAACAACTCAAACTTTTTCTTTGAATTGTTTATATAGGTAGACAAAATGTGTCATATATTATGCCATAAGGGCTTATTGATCTATTCTTTGTTTTTCAAAATTACAAAATTGTTATTTTTATGACTCCTCTCCATGTCGTCAATATTTATCAGCGACAATTTATTTTACATTATGGTTTTATGAGTACGGTACATAGGATCTAATGAGGTCCGATAATGTTTCACGAAAACTCGAAACAGTTTTCTTGAAAATAAGCCAAAATTTCCGCATTTTCAGAAACGCTCAAACGTCATTTTCTCGAAAATGTTTTCAAATTTATTTTCAGACTTTGCGCAGGATAGTGCTAATTGCAATGTTTAATATGACGTACGTTGCTTTGGTGTATTTTTTGTTGATCTTTTTCCAAATTACCCAAATGTAATATTTTGAATATCCCCACGCTCTTAATATGCACATTTAGGAAGATGTGTACATAATTGCTTTTGTGAGTGGAAGTGCTTAAATAACTTTCGAATAAAGTTTTTGTATACTCAATAGATTCCTGTGAAAGAGCGAAATCTTGCATTTACAGTAATTGGTAAACGACATTTTCTTAGAAAAAACTTCAAATTATTCAATGAAAATTTCTATTTAGGACGAAGTTTTACTCTTCTTTAATATTCTTCAAGTAATATTTCGGGTCTACAATTAGGAAACCAAAAAGTTGAAAAAGTGAAAATGTACTTTGGGCGACGATAGAAGGTAGCTGGCAAAAGGATGGGGCAAGACCGTAAAGTCAGTTCACACCAACGAAGTGAGAAGTCTTTTCTACGAGAAAGTCTGTGGCATTCTGTAGCACCACTAGTTAACTTTTAACATTATTTCATTTTATTTTGTTTTACATTGTTGCCTTGTAAAATCATTTCGACAAGAAGCGGAAATAAAGGCAAATTCTTTACCCTTTTCGTGCTTGTTTTGATTTATTAATAATTCTATTATTTGTTGTGTGTAGCGATAATGTGAAATAGGTGAACCTTGTATCCCTTCCGTAGTCAGGTCATTTGATTCTTGGCTAACAGCAGCAGTATAACTCTGAAGAAGGCGACATCATGATGGCCAAAACGTCAAGCTCGTTCAGATGAGACGTGGCTCATCCCGGATACCAAAATCATTGCAGCCCATCTCCTCTAGTAATCCATCCTCTAATTTTCTTAGATCACTCTTATGGTCGGAGAATACTTTTAATAGGCTTTGTTCCTAACTGAACGTGGGAAGTTAATGTCATTATTGAACTCAAGAAACACGATTACTAAATCAAGATCCTTTCGTTTCAAAATATTTAATTTTACACAAAATCGATGAGTTCAAATATTAGTGATGTAATTTTTACTTTCTCGTGTATATGCGGAAGTAATATACGTAGTATCAGAAAGTTATGACATGCTGCGGAAAATCGATTTCGAGATATCAACGGAAATACATGTTTTGGGTCCTCTGCACAGAAAAAGTGTTGTTTTGTTTTCCATCTTCGTCCGTCTGTCAGTTCGTCTGTTTGTCCGTCTGTCAGTCTGTCAGTTTGTCTGTCTGTCCGTCTGTCCGTCTGTCTGTCCGTCTGTCTGTCCGTCCACCTGTCTGTTCGTCCGTCTCTCCGTCCGTCTGTCCGTCGGTCCGTCTGTCTCTCTGTCCGTCTGTCTGTCTGTCTGCCCGTCTGTCTGTACGTCTGCCTGTGAACACTTCTAGCGCTTAAACCACGTACTACCTTTTACAAATTGAAGAATCACCTGTCTATCTGGATCTAGTTGAAGCTTCGAATTTTGAAAACATTCTTTAAAATTTGGATACTTTACATGAAGCCCCTGAAATTTTCCAAATTTTATCCAAAACAACTCAAAATTTTTCTTTAAATTTCTCATAAGTAAATCTTGTAATAAAAGTAAAATACGATTATAAATGTGGCATAGTCTCATTTTCACGGTTAACTCTGAATTTTCGAAAATTGAAAATGTTTGAATTTTTCGGCGTCTTCCTACAACTACAAAATTGAAGATAAAATTTTTTCCTTCAATTGAAATTTGTTACCCATTAACAGTTCTTTCAATAAGGTCGGGTAGACTTTTTTGACAATTTTAGTAGTTTTTATCAATAGAGTTTAAATATTTTCAATTTAAAAATACAAAACAAGATTTTCTCAAAAACTGCTCCACTTTTAAAATGTTTGATAGGCGTAGTGCTAAATGTACCTATACAATGCCATGTTTCTCTATTCTTTTTTTTCAAAATTAAAGAAACAATTTTTACTTGTCTCCTGTCGTTAAAATTTACATTGCAGATGTATTTCATTGTTCAGTGCGTTTATAAACACATGAGCTTCAATATATTTCTAATGATGGGTTTTTGAAATGTCTATAAGTTCTCCATAATCGTTGACTATAATTGAACTGAATTGGTGAATTTTTCTGAAATGTTTGAATCAATTTCTCCAAAACTATGGACAATTTTACGAAATTCTCTAAAGGAAAGAGAGTTTAATTCTCTCTGATATTACAAAAGCTTGATTAAAGCCAAGGTACCTGAGGCCCCAAAATCAAAATAATCTGAGAACTATTTAAAGGCAAATCCTATTATATAATTGTGCCACTGTAATTTGTCATTGAATATATGCCTATTTTATTCGTATTTTATCTCCATCTATTGTGTCAAGGGTTCAGACCTTTCTCACACCACCCAAAAAGATCCTGCTTCCTGATACTTTAAGCTCGTTTCACGAGCATTCATACTATCACGCTCTCCCCACGTGAAGGTAGTAGGGTATGATAGAATATATATATATATATATATATATATATATACACACACACACACACACACACATTACGCGCGCGCGCTCCTGCCAATAACTTTTTCAAACCTTCAATTGATCAACCAAAGCAGAAATCTTAAACTGGGAAAATACACAGAACGCCAAACTCGAATTAAAAACAGATATCCGTTACATGCATTCTTGGACATTTTCAGCAAAATTGAATAAACAATTTGAGGTGCTCTGTGAGTCCCCTCGTCAGATGTAGGTTAGTGTTAATAGTAAGCTAGATTAAGTTAGATTGTAACCCAGCAAATACAAATGTAAAGTTAAATACAAAGTGAACTTTGTAATTGTTGCAGCTGTGTGACAAAATTGAAGAGCGCGCCTAAAGCGGCGCGATGCACCATTACAAAACTTGCCTATTCCCTGATTACTGCAAACGTCAATATTTCCAACATTCCACACGCTAGATTAGAGTTGCACCATCCTTTGAAGTTGCTCAGCCTCAAGCTTCCATGGATCTGTGTAAATACCAGTCGCAAAGCACATCCGTCACCCATTACTCTCTGCTGCGCTTGAACATTTTAAAGCGTTCGGAAATTAAAATCATTTCGGAATTAAAATCAATATAATCCGCTTAAGTGCGAAAGTGTTGACTTCACGCCACTATAGTGGATTATTGTTCTGTGGGAATGCTAAAATATTTTTAAAATTTTAAACCCGTTTTCTCATTTATGCGTCATTTTTATTTGTGTATTACACACCACTTCTGGAATTTGTCGAAATTGATTATTTAGGTTTTTCGAAACAAAAAGGAAAGAATCTGTAAATACTCTATAGTGGTTAATGTGTGTATTCTACGATTTTGAAGTTTCTAGATCAATTGAAAACAAGTTTAAAACTAGAGATGCTACTTCTGTAGCAGAATGGTACAGACACTCTTGTTTTCCAATTTCCTTAGTGTGGGCTATCTTTACGGTCTTGCCCCCATCCTTTTGCTAGCTGCCATCTATCGCTGTCCTATTTTTTTTAATTTTCTCAATTTTTCGGTTTCCTAATGGTAGAATAGAAATATTACTTTTAAAATATTAATGAAACATAAGGCAGAGAGGTCATTGTAATTGATAGATTCGGGACTTGATGGAATTTTGCGGGAAATAATTGAGCAGTGAGGACTCTATATTTTGTGTATAATTCTATTTGAACTTTGAATAATTTGACGTCAAAGCAAGTAAACAATTAATGTTGAGGAGGACATTGACTCAGCGGACTGAGAACAAGATACAAGAGATAGATTTGTTACCTCTGGCCTCATCGTCCAAGAGCGCATGGATATCTAAATTAGTAAGAATACAGCGCTATAGACAATTTTTACTACTGGTCATGACCAAGGTGATCGCGCACTGGTTCAAAGATCGTACGTGTGGTTTAGGCGCTAGTAGTGTTCAGACGGACGGGCGGACAGACAGACAGACAGACAGACGGCCAGACGGCCAGACGTCAGACGGCCAGACGGCCAGACGGCCAGACGGCCAGACGGCCAGACGGCCAGACGGCCAGACGGCCAGACGGCCAGACGGCCAGACGGGACGACGGACCAGACGGACAGACGGACAGACGGACAGACGGACCGACGGACAGACGGACCGACGGACCGACGGACCGACGGATCGACGGACCGACGGAACGACGGACCGACGGACGGACGAACGGACTGAAGGACGGACCTCGACCGACGGACCAACGGGACGATCGACTCGACGGACGACGGATCGACGGACCGATTTGACCGACGGACCGACGGACCGGCGACCGGCGACCGACGGATCGGCGGACTGACGGACCGACGGGACCGGCGACCGGTGACCGGCGCACCGCGGACCGGCGACCGGCGACCGGCGGACCGGCGGACCGGCGACCGGCGGACCGGCGGACCGGTGGACCGGCGACCGGCGACCGGCACCGGCGACCGGCGGACCGGCGACCGGCGACCGGCGGACCGGCGGACCGGCGATCGGTGACCGGCGGACTGGCGGACCGCGACCGGCGGACAGACGGACCGGCGGACAGACGGGACCGGCGGACAGACGGGACAGACGGACATACGGGCAGACACAGACGGACAGACGGACGTTTTGGCGTCAATTGACTTTTCGGTATCAAGGATCTACAAAACAGGAATTCTGGCTACACCACGTGTTAGAGAATTTATTAGTTTTTATCTTAATTTAGTAACTGGTTTAATACACTCTTTTGCCACCAGAGCCCTTCAACGAATTTTTTCCGCTAAAAATGCGCCGTTTTTTCGCGCAGCATCACATAACTTTTTCTATACTACGTATATTACTCCGTATATACTTGTACGTACGTATACGAGAAATTAAAAATCAGATAACCTTATCTGTAAACTGTTTTAAAAGTATTTTCGTGTGTTGAAAATTTCTAAATATCATGCATAGCTTTGTTCAAATAAGTTCTTACAGTATTCGGTATGGACTTACCAATGAATCGTAGTAACTGATAATGTTATACTCCTGTTCAAAAATCCCAACACTCAATGGCCTTCCACGGTACCTCCATACGGGATATGAACTGGTAATATTGCAATTTCCAAATTGTAATCGTCGTAAAGTAATACTTACAGGTATGGTTTATGCGAATAGTTAGTATTTAGTACAGATACTTTTTTACGCTTTTTTGCTAAAATGCACATAAAAGATAACTTTTGTGATGTTCTTCGGCATTATTCTCTTATTGTAATATATGATGATTCTCAATTTCTTCCGAAAATTCTCTCATAAAATCTTCAACTACATTTGATTCTTCCCCCGATTTCCTTAACACTTTCATATTTTTGTCCGCAAATTTTTAAGAGTTTAAAATTCCACAAACTCACTCTGATTTTTCTTTACTTGTACTTCTGTAATTAATCTATTAATATTTTTGTAGATAAATCTATTTAAATATTAAAAGTCAACTGTTTTGTATATTTATGTCAATAAAGAGTTAGGTTAATTTAATAAGAATAAATTGTTAGTCACATTTATTTGAAAATAGGTATTTGCACGCTTAAGAATGTAAATATGAAAAGTCGAATACGGATGTGCTTTCATTTTTTACCATTTCTCACAGTAAACTCAACCTCTAAGTGCTTTGCTGCTGGCTGAGGAATTAGCCATGGTCCTCCGACCAAGATATTTAAGACAAAAATATAGAACTTGCAAATTGAGGTCCATTGGGAATCATGAATCACGCAACCCGCAGCATAATGGGGCAGCATCTTTCCTCGTCGTCTGTTACTTAGAACGATGCGTCCTGGGTTTCGGAGTTAAGTGTGTGTGTGTGTGTTTTCTTTCTTTCTTTCTTCTTTCTTTCTTTCTTTCTTCTCTTCCTCCTCCTCCTCCCTCCTCTCCTCCCCTCCCTCCTCCCTCCTCCCTCCCTCCTCCTCCCTCCCTCCTCCCTCCTCTCCTCCCTCCCTCCTCCCTCCTCCTCTCCCTCCCTCCTCCTCCTCCTCCTCCCTCCCTCCCTCCTCCTCCTCTCTCCTCCTCCCTCCCTCCTCCCTCTCCCTCTCCCTCCTCCTCCCCTCCCTCCTCCTCTCCTCCTCCTCCCTCCTCCTCCTCCCTCCTCCCTCCTCCTCCCTCCTCCCTCCTCCTCCCTCCTCCCTCTCCTCTCCTCTCCTCTCCTCCCCACTTCCCTCCTCTCTTTTCTTCTCTCGTATCACCCCTCTCCTCTCCTCCCTCTTCTGCCTTGTCCCCCTTCTCTCCTCTCTTCTCTTCTCTTCTTTCTTTTCTCTTTCCTTCCTCTCTCTTCTCTCTCTTTCTTTTTTTCTTCTTCTTTTTTTCTTCTTTCTTTTCTTCTTTCTTTTCAGAAAGTCGTAGACTACATTTTCTTGCCTTCTGTCGTTTGAGAAACATGTGAGAAACACGAAGGATCTAGAGGGGGAACACAGGCTGACTCAGTACAGGTGTGTAGCAGTGTGAGTAGCGAGCGACTTCAAACAGACCATCTGAAGCCTCGTTACTTGAGATTTACCAGACATAGAGCGTGTAGAACTGCGGGCAAATTAAACTGGCGTTAAACAGTCGTGACGGAGAAGGCATCGCGCAGTTCGCACCTGGATAGTTTGAAGATACACTATTTTAAAAGCAATACTTGATAAAGGGAGAATGCTCGCACAGGTTCAGTCTTCTTTTGCTTAAATTACATTTGCATTTTGCTAAAGAAGACACGTGATTGGGCGGGTTATAGTATCCACCCAGCAGATACTATACTCAGTTACAAATTGGGGCAGTACAGTATCACAAATGTTCATATAAGATCTGCATCATTTACCAGGCACAAAATATTGAACAGCCAGAGATCTAGCATTCAACATCTTTTGCCTCTAAGATTCTTTTGTCTACTTAAATTTTGACGACCCTGCGATTTAACATTGGGATAGCTGTAAGGGGGAATACGCAGGACAACACAAACACATCCATGCCCGGTGATTCGAACTCGACCCCAGCCGAGGCAACCACGGCCATCTTGCCTTAGCGACCCCGGCTATCCAGACCGGCTGTTCCGCATTATAAATCAGGAAGCAAAGAATTGAAATGCTTGACTCCTATGCCACTATTGGGATATTACAACAAAATGCGGACGCCCAAAATTCTTTGCGGGAAGATGAGCAAGTGCAGAACACTATGTGCACCTTGCCCCTCCAGTGTCTATGGGGTGAGAGGCGGAGGCGCGCAAAGAGCGAGGGCTTTTTTTTTGTCGCGAAGGGGGAGGTTGACTGGGCCGCACGCGCCAGCCTCACCGAGGAGGGCGAGGGGCCGGCGCAGCGGCAGCCTGTTGTGACACAACGAACGATTTTGCTGTCCATATAGCCACTTCTTCATCGCACAAGACTGTTGCGTTATAGAAACATTCACGGACATAACTGCACGTTGACGCTTACTGTTTGAGATTTATTTTCTTTGCGTTGCTTTTTCATTTCACAGTACGCTGTAGATTGAAATGTGCACTCCGTTTTTTTTTTTCTAGCATTAGGTTTTGTATAATTACATAATGAAAGAACATATTGAAAGCTGAACATCAGTGAACGGACCTGCGCATAATTTACACGCAAGTCCGTTCACTGAATGCTCCAACTTCCAATATGCATCTTTCATTGCCCATGTGTGAATTTACATACAAAGGAAAACCTAATATACAGAAAAAAACAGGTGCATTTCAATCTAACATTACTGTGAAATGGGAAAAAAATAGCACCAAAGAAATAAATCTCAAACAGTAAAAAACGTCAACGTGCAGGTAATGTCCGTGAAATGTTTCTGTAACGCAATAATTCTTGTGCGTGGGGAGAAGTGGCTATAATGGACAGCAAAATGGACGTTTGTGTGAATGCAACGAACGCTGCCGCCTCTGTGCGCCCGGCCCCTCGCCCCTCCCCTCCAGTGAGAGGCGGCGCGTGCGGCCCCGGGCCGGCCCCTCCCCCCTTCGCGGCAAAAAAGCCCCCTCGCTCTTTGCGCGCCTCCCCCTCTCACCCCATAGACACTGGAGAGGGGGGCAAGGTGCCACATAGTGTTCTGCACTTGCTCATCTTCCCGCAAAGAATTTTGGGCGTCCGCATTTTGTTGTAATATCCCAATAGTGGCATAGGAGTCAAGCATTTCAATTCTTTAGCTTCCTAATGATTTATAATGCAGGAACAGCCGGTCTGGATAGCCGGGGTCGCTAAGGCAGAATGGCCGTGGTTGCCTCGGCTAGAAGGGTCGGGGATTCGAATCCCACCCCGGGCATGGATGTGTTCATGTTGTCTTTACGTGTTCCCCTTACAGCTATCCCAGTGTTAAAAACCACAGTGTTCGTTATAAGACCAAGCAGTTAAAAAGGGATCTTAAATTTAAAAAGATGTTTAATGCTACATCTCTAGCTGTTTCAATGTTACGTATCATTTAAGTAATTACGGATCTTGTATAAGGTTATTCTTGTCACTGTACCCTTTAATTATATATTAACCCCCCACAGGTATAGTATCCTATAATTAAAGGATACTATAACCCGCTTAATTACGTATCTTCTTTGTAAATGCAAATGTAATTTCGTAAAAGAGACCGAACCTGTGAGGGCATTCCACCCTTTGTAAATTATTGCTTTAAAAGATAAAATATCTTCAAACTAGATTCTAACTTGGGACAGCCAAACCCTGAACTGTACGTTAAAGCATTATATTCCCGTCACGACTGGTCTCTTGGCACGCCAGTTTTAATTTTACCCACATTTCCAAGTTCCCACGCTCGTGCTAAGGGGTGGGGGTAAGCTGAGGAACTAAATCTCAAAGAATTAACGAGAACTCAAAGGGTCTCATTTTGCAGAATCTGCTTAGAGAGTCAACTCGGGCTACACACACACACACACACACACACACACACACACACACACACACACACACACACACACACACACTTTTGCACATGTCACGTCTTCTCTCAACAAGTTTCCCGCAAACACCCGAATTATTTCTCTGTGTTCCCCTCACAAGATCCTCTTTGTGTTTCCTCACATATTCCTCTGGATATTTTCTCAAATATTGCGGAAAACCCAAGAAATGTAGCTCATGACTTTTTCTGCAGAAAGAAAGTAAAAAAGAAAGAAAGAAAGAAAGAAAGAAAGAAAGAAAGAAAGAAAGAAAAGGTGAAAGAAAGAAAGAAAGAAAGAAAGAAAGAAAGAAAGAAAGAAAGAAAGAAAGAAAGAAAGAAAGAAAGAAAGAAAGAAAGAAAGGAAAGAAAGAAAGAAAGAAAGAAAGAAAGAAAGAAAGAAAGAAAGAAAGAAAAGAAAGAAAGAAAGAAAGAAAGAAAGAAAGAAAGAAAGAAAGAAAGAAAGAAAAAAAGAAAAGAAAGAAAGAAAGAAAGAAAGAAAGAAAGAAGAAAGAAAGAAAGAAAGAAAGAAAGAAAGAAAGAAAGAAAGAAAGAAAGAAAGAAAGAAAGTAAGAAAGAAAGAAAGAAAGAAAGAAAGAAAAAGAAAGAAAGAAAGAAAGAAAGAAAGAAAGAAAGAAAGAAAGAAAAAGAAAGAAAGAGAGAAAGAAAGAAAGAAAGAAAGAAAGAAAGAAAGAAAGAAAAAGAAAGAAAGAAAGAAAAGAAAGAAAGAAAGAAAGAAAGAAAGAAAGAAAGAGAAAGAAAGAAAGAAAGAAAGAAAGAAAGAAAGAAAGAAAGAAAGAAAGAAAGAAAGAAAGAAACACACACACACACACACACACACACACACACAGAAAGAAACACACACACACACATACTTAACTCCCCGAAACCCAGGACGTATCGTTCCCAAGTAACAGACGACGGTAAAGAATGCTGCCCCCATAATGTACTGCGGGTTGCGTGATTGCATGATTTCCCTAATGGACCTCAATTTGCAAAGTTCTATATTTTTGTCTTAAATATCTTGGTCGGAGGACCATGGCTAATTCCTCAGCCAGCAGCAAAGCACTTAGAGGTTGAGTTTACTGTGAGAAATGCTAAAAACAGCACATGCGTATTCGACTTTTCATTTACATTCTAAGTGTGCAATACATATTTTCAAATATCAAATGTGACTAACAATTTATTATTATTAAATTAGAAGTAAATTAATGTACAAAATTATTTAATGATTTTAATATTTAAATAGATTCGCCTACAAAAATATTAATAGATCAATTACAGGAGTACAAATAAAGGAAAATCAGACTGAGTTTCAGAATTTTTAAACTCTTAAAAATTTTGGGGACAAAAATATGAAAGTGTTAAGGAAATCGGGCAAAATCAAATGTAGCTGAAGATTTTATGAGAATTTGGAAGAAATTGAGAATGATCATATATTACAATAAGAGAATAATGAAGAACATCACAAAGTTATCTTTATGTGCATATTAGAAAAAAAAGCGTAAAAGTAGCTGTACTAAATACTAACTATTCGCATCATCCATACCTGCAAGTATTTTTTACGGCGATTAATAATTTTGAAATTGCAATATTACCAGTTCATATCCCGTATGGAGGTACCGTGGAAGGCCATTGAGTGTTGGGATTTTTGAACGGGAGTATAACATTATCAGCTACTACGATTCATTGGCAAGTCCCATACCAGATACTGTAACAAATTATTTGAACAAAGCTATGCAAGATATTTAGAAATTTTCAACACACGAAAATACTTTTAAAACAGTTTACAGATAAGGTTATCTGATTTTTACCTTTGACATGCAATACGTACAAGTATATAAGGAGAATATACGTAGTATAGAATAAGTTATCGTGATGCTGCGCGAAAACGGCGCATTTTAGCGGAAAAAATTCGTTGACGCTCTGGTATGGTGCGTACAAACCGTTACTAATTAAGAGAAAAATTCTCTAACACGTGGTGTGGCCAGAATTCCTGTTTTTGTGGTCCTTGATACCGAAAAATCGAAAATTGGAAGCAAAACGTCCGTCTGTCCGTCTGTCCGTCTGTCCGTATGTCCGTCTGTCCGTCTGTCCGTCTGTCCGTCTGTCCGTCTGTCCGTCTGTCCGCCGGTCTGCTGGTCTGCCGGTCCGCCGGTCTGCCGGTCTGCCGGTCTGCTGGTCTGCCGGTCCGCCGGTCCGCCGGTCCGCCGGTCCGCTGGTCTGCCGGTCTGCCGGTCTGCTGGTCTGCCGGTCCGCCGGTCTGCCGGTCCGCCGGCTGCTGGTCCGCCGGTCTGCCGGTCCGCCGGTCCGCCGGTCCGCCGGTCTGGTCGGTCCGCCGGCCCGTCGGTCCGCCGGTCCGTCGGTCCGTCGGTCCGCCGGTCCGTCGGTCCGCCGGTCTGCCGGTCCGTCGGTCCGTCGGTCCGTCGGTGGTCGGTCCGTCGGTCCGTCGGTCCGTCGGTCCGTCGGTCCGTCGGTCCGTCGGTCCGTCGGTCCGTCGGTCCGTCGGTCCGTCGGTCCGTCGGTCCGTCGGTCCGTCGGTCCGTCGGTCCGTCGGTCCGTCGGTCCGTCGGTCCGTCGGTCCGTCGGTCCGTCTGTCCGTCGGTCCGTCTGTCCGTCCGGGCCGTCTGGCTGTCGGGCTGTCTGGCTGTCTGGCTGTCTGGGCTGTCTGGGCTGTCTGGCCGCTGGCTGTTCGGCTGTCTGGCCGTCTGGCCGCCTGTCTGTCTGTCTGCTGTCCGCCTGTCCGTTCAGAACACTACTTAGCGCTCAGTCCACATACGATCTTTTGGTCACCTTGGTCACACTTTGGATCACCTTGGTCATGACCAGTAGTAAAATTGTCTATAGCGCCATTATTCTTACTAATTTAGATATCCATGCGCTCTTGGACGATGAGGCCAGGAAGAATCCACCGCTCCGACCAATCAGCTCTCTTGTATCTTGGTCTCGGTCCGCTGCCGAGGCCAATGTCCTCCTCAACTTATTAGTTGTTTCACTTACTACTCTCGTTGTCAGAATTATTCAAAGTTCCAAATAGAATTATGCACACACATTAAGTCCTCACTGCTCAATTATTTCCCGCAAAATTCCATCAAGTCCTGAATCTATCAATTATATACTTAATTCTCGCTTTATGTTTCTTTAATATTCGTGAAGTAATATTTCTGTTCCACTATTAAGTAAGCGAAAAGTTGAGAAAACGTAAAAAAAAAATTTATTTTAGGCGACGATAGATGGCAGCTAGCAAGAGGATAGGGCAAGTCCGTAAAGCCAGCCCACACCAAGGAAATTAGAAAACTTAACTACGAGAAAGTCTGTACCATTCTGTAGCAACTCTCTAGTTTTAAACTTGTTTTCAATTGATCTAGAAACTTCAAAATCGTAGAATACACACATTAACCACTATACGAATTCTTTCCTTGTGTTTCGAGAAAGTACCCAACAAATTCCCAATTGGTCATAATGGCCACACAAATAAAAAGTGATGCATAAATAGAGAAAACGGGTTTAAAATTAGAAAAAAATATTTTAACATTTACAGAACCGTAATCCACTATAGTGGCGTGAGGGGGGTCAACACTTTCGCACTTAAACCCAGTTATATTGATTTTAATTCCGAAATGATTTTAATTTCCGAACGCTTTAAAATGTTCAAGCGCAGCAGAGAGTAATGGGTGACGGTAGCTTTTTCATTAAATATAAAATTTTAATTTCTTTACTGAACTACTTAGGTACCTTATAGCGATTTGATATATGATACACAGGAGTAATCAGTACAATTTTCGCAAAAAGCAAACAGCATATGATTTCTTTAATAACAGTATTCTAAAGGATGCACATGAATAAAATCACAACGTTAGTAGTACACTACGATGACACTTAAACAAGAACATGAACATGTATTATGACTCACACACACACACATACACACACACACACACTTACACGTAATATTCTTTCAATATTCCACTAATCGTGTTTATGTTTCAGACTGAATCAAAAGAAATACATTGCTTAATAAACAACTTTCTTGTCATGGCATTCTTGTCATTCAACCCAGAACTATTGGCGAATTTCCTAGGCCAGCGAATGAAGAAAAATCACATTTCCGATAATATTTACAATAATTCGAGAAAATGATATTCAACAAAATATTTTGTAAATTCTTCAATTGACTCGATAGTTAACTTTTCATTTTCCTGCAATATATACTTTTTATTGCTTATTTTTGTAGGTGGTTTAAAAACACCTACATTCTCAGCATTATTTTGATTTTGGGGCCTCAGGTACCTTGGCTTTAATCAAGCTTTTGTAATATCAGAGAGAATTAAACTCTCTTTCCTTTGTAGAGAATTTCGGCGTAAAATTGTCCATAGTTTTGGAGAAAATTTGATTCAAACATTTCAGAAAATTCACCAATTCAGTTCAATTATAGTCAACGATTATGGAGAACTTATAGACATTTCAAAAACCCATCATTAGAAATATATTGAAGCTCATGTGTTTATAAACGCACTGAACAATGAAATACATCTGCAATGTAAATTTTAACGACAGGAGAGACAAGTAAAAAAATTGTTTCTTTAATTTTTGAAAAAAAAAAAGAATAGAGAAACATGGCATTGTATAGGGTACATTTAGCACTACGCCTATCAAACATTTTAAAAAGTGGAGCAGTTTTTTGAGAAAATCTTGTTTTTGTATTTTTTTAAATTGAAAATATTTAACACTCTATTGCATAAAAACTACTAAAATTGTCAAAAAAGTCTACCCGACCTTATTGAAAGAACTGTTAATGGGTAACAAATTTCAATTGAAGGAAAAAATTTTATCTTCAATTTTGTAGTTGTAGGAAGACGCCGAAAAATTCAAACATTTTCAATTTTCGAAAATTCAGAGTTAACCGTGAAAATGAGACTATGCCACATTTATAATCGTATTTTACTCTTTTATTACAAGATTTACTTATGAGAAATTTAAAGAAAAAATTTTGAGTTGTTTTGGATAAAATTTGGAAAATTTCAGGGGGGCTTCATGTAAAGTACTCCCAAATTTTAAAGAATGTTTTTCAAAATTTCGAAGCTTCAACTAGATCCAGATAGACAGGTGATTCTTCAATTTGTAAAAGGTAGTACGTGTGGTTTAAGCGCTAGAAGTGTTCACAGGCAGACGTACAGACAGACGGGCAGACAGACAGACAGACGGACAGACGGACAGACGGACAGACAGACAAACTGACAGACTGACAGACGGACAAACAGACGAACTGACAGACGGACGAAGATGGAAAACAAAACAACACTTTTTCTGTGTCAGAGGACCCCAAAACATGTATTTCCGTTGATATCTCGAAATCGATTTTCCGCAGCATGTCATAACTTTCTGTATACTACGTATATTACTTCCGCATATACACGAGAAAGTAAAAATTACATCACTAATATTTGAACTCATCGATTTTGTGTAAAATTAAATATTTTGAAACGAAAGGATCTTGATTTAGTAATCGTGTTTCCTTGAGTTCAATAATGACATTAACTTCCCACGTTCGGGTTAGGAACAAAGCCTATTAAAAGTATTCTCCGACCATAAGAGTGATCTAAGAAAATTAGAGGATGGATTACTAGAGGAGATGGGCTGCAATGATTTTTGGCTATCCGGGATGAGCCACGTCTCATTCGAACGAGCTGACGTTTTTGGCCATCATGATGTCGCCTTCTTCAGAGTTATACTGCTGCTGTTAGCCAAGAATCAAATGACTCCGACTACGGAAGCGTAGGATACAAGGTTCACCTATTTCACATTATCGCTACACACAACAAATAATAGAATTATTAATAAATCAAAACAAGCACGAAAAGGGTAAAGAATTTGCCTTTATTTCCGCTTCTTGTCGAAATGATTTTACAAGGCAACAATGTAAAACAAAATAAAAATGAAATAATGTTAAAAGTTAACTAGTGGTGCTACAGAATGCCACAGACTTTCTCGTAGTAAAGACTTCTCACTTCGTTGGTGTGAACTGACTTTACGGTCTTGCCCCATCCTCTTGCCAGCTACCATCTATCGTCGCCCAAAGTACATTTTCACTTTTTCTCAACTTTTTGGTTTCCTAATTGTAGACCCGAAATATTACTTGAAGAATATTAAAGAAGAGTAAAACTTCGTCCTAAATAGAAATTTTCATTGAATAATTTGAAGTTTTTTCTAAGAAAATGTCGTTTACCAGTTACTGTAAATGCAAGATTTCAAGCTCTTTCTACAGGAATCTATTGAGTATACAAAAAAACTTTATTCGAAAGTTATTTGAAGCACTTCCACTCACAAATGCAATTATGTACACATCTTCCTGTAAATGTGCATATTAAGAGCGTGAGAGATATTCCAAAAATATTACATTTGGGTAATTTGTGAAAAAAGATCAACAAAGAATACACCAAAAGCAACGTACGTCATATTAAACATTGCAATTAGCACTATCCTGCGGCAAAGTCTGAAAATAAATTTGAAAACATTTTCGAGAAAATGACGTTTGAGCGTTTCTGAAAATGCGGAAATTTTGGCTTATTTTCACAGAAAACTGTTTTCGAGTTTTCGTGAAACATTATCGGACCTCATTAGATCCTATGTACCGTACTCATAAAAACCATAATGTAAAATAAATTGTCGCTGATGTAAATATTGACGACATGGGAGAGGAGTCATAAAAATAACAATTTTGTAATTTTTGAAAAAACAAAGAATAGATCAATAAGGCCCTTATGGCATAATATATGACACATTTTGCCCTACCTATATAAACAATTCAAAGAAAAAAGTTTGAGTTGTTTTTGAGAAAATCTGTTTTTTGTAATTTTTTCAAATTGCAAATATTGATCGCATTGCACGAAAACTACTAACATTAAAAAAATGTACATTTTGGAAAAATTTTTTATTACAAATTCTCAAGGGTTACATGAAAAAAAGTTGTAAAAAAATCACTTAAAAATTTATAGAGTAAGAAGTTTCAAAATCGCAGAGTTTCGACTCATGCCAGTTAAACAGGGATTGGTTCAGTTTGGAAACAATCCTCCGTATTGTTTAGTTTTGTTCACATACACGAGACAGACAGACGGATGACAGACCGACGAATGTTTGGTTTTCAATTAGTTTTTCGGCATCAAGGACCCACAAAACAGGGATTATGGCTACACCACGTGTTAGAGGATTTTTTTCTTTTAATTTAGCAAACTGGATTTATCCACTATTTGTTGTCAGGGTCCGGCAATGAATTTTTTTCTGGCGAAAATCCACTGTTTTTTCGCGTAGCATTACAGAATTTTCTCTATACTACATATATTACTCCGTATACACGTACGTATAAGATAAAGTAACTAAAGGAGCTACAGAATGGCACAGACTTTCTCGTGGTAAAGCTTTTTACTTTTGCTGGTGTGGACTGGTACTGTACAGTATTGCATGCTGTCATCTATAGTCGTCCAAAGTACTTTTTTTAGTACATTTTCTTATATTTTTGGTTTCAAAATAGTAGAAACGAAATATTATTTTAAAAAAAATTAAAGAAGGCTAAAACCTCATCCTAAATTGCAATTTTCATTAAAAACTTCGGTGCCGTTTTTTAAGAATATGGCATTAAGCGAATTCGGCATTAAGCATTAAGCGAATTCGACATTTGAAGCTGTTTTTCCTAGGAATCTATTGAGTTTTTGATCAACTTAATCTGAAGTCATTTAAAGCACACACTGCACAAATGCAATAATGTATACAAATCCATTGAAAATGTGTAATAATAGCGTGAGAGATATTTTAAAAAAATTACATTTCTGTATTTTTTTAAAAAACAAAAGAGTACACCATAATGAACTTTACGTCATATTAAACAGTGCCATTACAACTACCCCTTGCAAGAGTTTGAAGAAAATTTTGGAGCCATTTTTGAGGAAATGGCTTGTGAGCGTTTTTGAAAATGCGGGAATTTGAGTTCATTGAGTTGAGAAAACTGTTGTGTTTTTGAGAAACTTTATTTGAAATTATTTAAAGCACATGTACTCATACATACAGTACTGTAAAGAAATTACCTCTAAAGTAAGTATTACCGACGTGAGAGACAAGCCAAAAAAAATATTTTTGTAATTTTTGAAAAAACAAAAGAATAGAACAATATGGCGTTGATATTATCGTATAGGGTTTTTTTGGCACAAACCGTACAAAAAAATTGATAAAAAGATTTGGAGCCGATTTTGAGAAAATTGTGAAAGTGTCCGGGAGACGTCAATATAACTACTCCCAAATTTTAAGGAATGTTTTTCAAAATTTAAAGTCTTCAACTAGAGCCAGATCGCCAAGGGATTCTTCAATTTGAAAAAGATCGTACTTGTGGTTTAGGCGCTAGTAGTGTTGACGGACGGATAGACGGACGGGCGTTTTGCTACCAATTGATTTTTCGGCATCAACAGGGATTCTGGTTACACCACGTATTAGATGACTTTTTCTCTTAATTTAGCAATTGGTTTTATGCACTTTTTTGTCATCAGAGCCCGTCAGTGACATTTTTTCCGCCGAAAATTCGCCATTTTTTCGCGCAGCATTACGTAACTTTCTTTATACTATGTATATTACTCCCGTATATACGTATGTATACGAGAAACAAATAAGGGGATGGAGTAAATTATGCTACTTTTGTCGCTAGCTGTTCTTCAATACGTAACTTGCAAAAAAAATTGTAGTGTCTTTTGTATGATATTCGTTATAAACAGACGTTAATACAAATACCCACATAATTTCATTACCAAGTTCTGATAAAATTTAAAGGGAGGTTTCGATTTCACTTTCTCGTATATGTGCTACATGTATACGGAGTAATATACGTAGTAGTATAGAGAAAGTTATGTAATGCTGCGCAAAATCGATTTCGAGATTTCAACGGAAATACACGTTTGGGGGTCCCCTGATACAAAAAAAGTGGTCCGTCTGTCCGTTCGTGGGTCTGTCCATCAATCCTTTCGTCTGCGAACATCACTTGCGCCTAAAACATAGAAGGATGTTTTCCAAAATTGATATTTCGCGGTCGATCTGCCTCGAGTCGAAGGTTTCAGATTTTGAAAAACATTCTTTAATATTTGGCGCGTACACGAATGTCTAATGTCTCTGGGACATTTTCAAGCTTTCTCAAAAATGGCTCAAAATTCCCTTTTTTCTCTTGTAAAAATAGGGTAAAATACTCTTATAAATGTGTCGTAGGTCCGATTTTCAAGGTTAATTCCGAATTTTCGAATATTTCGAAAGTTTGTGTCACCTTCCCACGACTACAAAATTGAAAATAAAGACTTTTTCCTTCAAATAAATTTTTTTCTCCGTATTTAATTTTTTCAATTAGGTCATGTATAATTTCTAAAAAATTTTTTAAGTTTTCACGAAATATTGTACGAATCATGTGCAATTTTAAAAAATGACAAACAGATTTTCCCAAAAAAGCTCCAAAATGTTCATTAAATTTTGGTAGGGATAGTGGTAAGTCACTCAATGAGATGACATAAACGCCATTTTGCTATATTGTTTTGTTTTTACAAAAAATACAAAGGTGTAACTTTTTTTGACTTGCGTCTCATGACGTTAATATTTACATTAGCGCCCATTGATTCACATTAGTGCATTTTCGAGTACATGTGCTTCAAATGATATCTCATAATGTTTTCATGAAAAACTGAAAACTTTTTTTGTGAATACAAAGCTGAAAATTTCACATTTTAGGGAACGCTCAAACGCCATTTTCTTTAAAATGGATCCAATTTTTTCTTCAAATTTTTCATACGGATAGTACTAACTGCACTCTTTAAGATGACAAAATTAATTTTCCTTTTTTTTCCAAAAATTACACAAATGTAATTTTCTAAAACTTTTCATACGACATTTTATTCATTATTACCTTTGTTAGTTAATGTGTTTCAAATGACTTCCAGTGAAGTTTTCCGAAAACAGATTCCTGTGTTTTCACAAATGTCCTTTTAGATATTTCACATTAGCACCAGAGGTTAACGATTTTTTCTTAAAAAATGCTCCTAATTTTTCAAGGAAAATGTCCATTTAGAACGAAGTTTTACTCTTCCTTCATATTTTAAAAATAATATTTGGAATCTACCATTAGGAAACCAAGAAAATTGAGAAAACTTCGAAAACAATATTTGGGCGGCGATACATGTCAGCTGAGAAGAGGATGGGAAAAGACCCAGGCTAGGCCACACCAAGGAAATTAGAAAACTTTACTACGAGAAAGTCTTTGCCATTCTGTAGCACCACTAGTAGAATACATGCTGTGACTGTTACCAAGAACCTCTAAGTGAAGAAATATCTTCAGTCTCTTTCTAAAAATTTCAGAACGACATTAACCGTTAATTACAATATCCTGGATTCAAAAATAGATTTTAGATAGGACTACTATTGACTTATCTCTACATTATTTCTGGCAGTACTGCATTACCTTAAATGTTACAAGTAGTAACTTGCGCAATGTACTGAATACACTTAATTTACTATTACCCTGCTGTTGAAGGCGTGATATGCATAATTTAAAAAACATGTTTGGCGTGCAGTAATTATTGTAGCTGTGCTATTTTTCCCCATAAAAGTTTCAGTACCAGACGATGCCATTCTACTCTCGCGGATGAGCGAGTTAGGGAGGCATCCTTAAAGCGTTGTAATACATAGTTATTTTTCGCAGAACCGTCACCCGGAAATCACAAACACATAAACATAACTGGGTAACCTCCCGGACTTTCCGCTTATGTGAAATCGCCCACGGGCATGCCATACAAACACTCCCGCACACGCACATACGAGGTTTGCGCGCTCTTGCGCTCTTACGCAACTGGGAGCGTGTAAGCACGCACATGCCATTTTGTGGCTGCATTGAATGGCAATTCGAAGTTGCAATTATAAAGGAAGTGCGTGTTACAATTTATTGTTTTGCACGTAGGATGAACACAATCATGTACCAGAAAAAATAGAGGAGTACGTTATATACTAAAACAGAAAAACGGAGGTTTAACTTATTCTGTAATTTTAAACAAAGCCTTGGTTTATACGATTTTTTGATTATATAGTTCTCCCGTTCACCCTTTCACTCTTCTAATTAATAAAAAAATGCACTGTTTGTTCACCTTCATAAAAACGCCGTCTATGATGGACGTAAACGTGCAGTAACCCCTCACAGACGGCAGGTGCGTGGGATGGAAGCGGAAAACAGCTTAGTAGTTGTCGCAAGGCAGAAACGGAGCGGTTTGTAGGACGTCCAACAGGGCATGATCATGGGCTTTCAGCCCAATTTCCGAAACGGCTAAGTTTTTCAAGTGTTCACTTCAACGCAATAAAAACTACCGGTGTAACAGAATGGCACAAAATTTCTCGTACTAGTTTGTTATCTGATATCTTTGATCTGATTTAGCTTTTCGGAATTCCCACATACTCTTGCCAGCTGCCATCTATCGCTGCCCAACGTACTTTTTCGTTCTTGAATTTTTTCAATTTTTCGCTTCTCTAATGGAGAAAACGAAATATTACTTTGAGAATAATATAGATGAGTAAAAGCTCGTCTTCTAAGATAATTTTCGTTGAAAACCTTGAGCCATTTTTCAGAAAAAAAATCGTTTAAGCTCTAGTGTAATTGCGAAATTTGATGCTAGAAGATTTGAAGAAAAGATCTGGAGCCATTTTTCAGAAAATGGCGGTTGAGCGTTTCTGAAAATGCGGAATTTAGAACTCATTTTTATAGAAAAAGTGTTCAGTTTTTGACAAACTTTAATTTACATTATTTAAAACACACCAACTCATATATATAATAATGTGAACAAATTGTTGGTAGTGTAAATATTACCCACATGAGAGACAAGTCTAAAAAATTATATTTTTGTGATTTTTGAAAAAAGGAAAGAATACAGCAATATGGCGTTTATGTCATCGTAAAAAGTTCGTTTGGCACTAACCGTACCAAAAATTTAAAGAAAAAATTTGGAGCCGGTGGTTTTGTTACTTTAATTATTTTTAATTTAATTTATTAATAATTAATTTATTTATAATTATTTATAATTTAATTAATTATTAAATGTGGTTTTTGTTATTTTTTAAAATTGTGTATATTGCACGCACTATTGCACGAAAACGACTAAAATTTCCAAAAAATCTACAGGACCTTAATGAAAGAACTATTTACGCACAACAAACTTCATTTGAAGAAAAAATCTGTCTTGAATTTTGTAGTTGTAGGAAGACGCCGAAAAAATTCAAACTTAAGCCCGTCCAAAAGTAACCGTGAAAAATCCGAAAGTTTTTTTTATTTTAAGATAAATTTACAATCTAGTTTTTTACAAAATAATAAGTAAATGTGATGTCTATTGTAGAATTATTATGACAAGTGTGATTAGTAGTGAAGGTATCCCATCGGTACTCTTCATCTTCTTCTTCGTACTATAACAAAAAGCAATTATTATTATTTTAGGTTGACAGCAATTGGAATTGATAATTTGGTGGTGATCATGTTTCAGTTACTTCTTGAGTATCTGTATGGAAGTGGTATGGGTGAGGTTCTGGTAAGGCGATGGATATCTGCACTATTGTCAAGGAGGTTGAGGGCTAAGTGATTTGGATGGTTTTCAAGACGCTGGAGATAGTTTGAGCTGATTGATTCTATTCTTTCTAAGACAGTGGGCATTTTTAAGTCTTTGTGTAATGCTGCGTTTGTGATGAACCAAGGCGCTGCTGCGATCGTTCTTAAGGTCTTGGACTGAAATCTCTGGATGATAGAGAGATTACTCTTGCTTGCTGTGCCCCAGATTTGGATGCCGTAGGCCCATATTGGAATTATTATGGATTTATAAAGCAATAGTTTATTTTCCAGTGATAGTTTTGAGTGGTATCCTAGGATCCAGTATAGTTTTCTTACTTGAAGTTGTAGGTGCTTTTTCTTGGCTAAAATGTGATTTTTCCTTGTTAAACGTTTGTCTAGATGTATCCCTAAGTATTTTACACTTTCCATTTGTAATATTGGATTATTGTTGATGTGGACAGTAGGACATTTGTTTCTTCTCAGAGTAAAAGTTATATGGGCTGATTTGTTTTCATTGATTTTTATTTTCCATTTCTTGGCCCATTTTTCAATCATTGTAAGATGTTCTTGTAAATGTCTTGTTGCGACATTTGGGTCGTCATCCGAAGCTAGTATGGCCGTATCATCTGCAAAAGTGGCTATGGTTGTTTTATCTTTATAAGATTTTTCTTCAGCATTTTATATGGTGTTGTTTCTGGTATCTCTGTCGTACTAGAGTTGAGTACAGAATGGGGCCAAGAACACTACCTTGTGGTACTCCGGCCTTGATGGATGGAATTCAGATAATTCATTTTGATATTTGATTTGGAAAGTGCGGTGGGATAGATAAGATCTGAAGATATTGATGAAGGGATATGGTGGGAAATGTTTGAGTTTAAATAGGAGTCTATTGTGCCAGACTTTGTCAAACGCTTGGGCGATGTCTAGAAAGGTGGCTGAACAATATTCTTTTCTTGGAAACAATTCTCAATGTAGCTGGTGATTCTATTAACTTGTTCGATGGTAGAATGCTGTTGTCTAAAGCCAAATTGATGGTCAGGGACTAGGTTATTGGTTGCATGTGGGACGTAGTCTTGATAGAAAGTTTGATAGGATTGAAGTATACTGATGGGACGGTAAGAAGAGGGTTCATGTGGAGGTTTCCCAGGCTTGAGAAAAACTTGACTTTGGGATACTTTCCATTGTTCCGGGTAGTGCCCTGTTCTTAGAATACTGTTGAATAGTGCAGTAATTATAGTCTTGCCTTTTCGTGGTAGTTCTTTGAGAAGAGGTGTTGTGATTAGGTCATAGCCAGGAGCTTTTTTGCTTGATAAGGCGTAAATGGTTTTTGTAATTTCTCTGGGAGTAAAATGTGAATTGGAAGGTCATTTGGTTTGGGAGTTCAGGTAATCCTGATTTGTTGGTCTTGGTTTGTATTTGAAAAGGGATGAGTCTGGAATACATTAGCGAAGAATTTGGCAAATGTAGATGCTTTCTCCGTGGCGTTTCTCGCCCAGCGCATATTTTCATCCCTGATTGGAGGACCAAATCCCGACCAAACCAAATCCGAAAGTTAACCGTGAAAGAGTTAACCGTAAAAATTGTACCTATGCCACCAGTGTTATCTACTCTACAAGAATACAAGAAATTTAAAGAACACATTTGGAGCTGTTTTTGAGAAAAAATTGAAAATATCCAGGGGGCTTAATGTAAAGTACCCCCAAATTTTAAAAAATGTTCTGAAAATTTCAAACGTTCAACTAGAACCAGATGGACAGGGGTTTCTTCAATTTGGAAAAGATGTATGTGTGATTTAGGCGTTAGTAGTGGTCACAGACGTTCGGACGGACGGACGGACGGACGGACGGACAGACAGACAGACGGACGGACGGACGTTTTAGCTTTTTTTGGTATCAGGGGACCCCAAAACGCATATTTCCGTAGAAATTTTGAATTCAATTTTTCGCAGGATTATATAACTTCCTCTGTACTACGTATAATACTTCCGTATATACGTATTTTTGTGATAAAGCAACAATTGAAACCCAAATAAAGATTATGTTACATATTCAAAGTCGTTAAACCTTAATGCACAACGCTGCGCCACTTTTGCATATCAACCTTCACACTTCAGTAATGGCATAATATTCTGGAAAATCTGGCGTATATGAAAAATAGATCTAAAGCTCCTGATATCGCGTTAAGGGACCACACTTGAAATATATGCACCGGAATGTCCGAAAACCCAGCTTCTGCGCAGACATTTAAGTTAACAAGTTTTCTAATTCTACACATTTTTGGACATGACTCCGTCCCCAGCAAACACGCTATTTTCTCTTATGACATGAAAAAATGCCTTTACTTTTTCTTATAAAAAGTATAAAGGAATATACAGGGTGAGTCACGTAACTTTAGCACATCCTATAACTTTTGAACGGTTGAAGATATTGAAATGTATTTTTCACGGAAGGCATAGAAAATAGGGTAACTGATACGTTTTATCACTTGTATTTTACGAGATATTTGAGGTAACTTTGTTTTTTCAAACGGAACTATACATATTTTTTCAGTCTATCATAAAGACGAATCCAATGATATACATAATGTCATATGTTAAATTAGGATTTTTTTGAGAAATTTTGATTCTTTTGCGACCAGTTCTTAACGGATATTTTGAATGTAACCGATCGCCACAGGTCACGCAGCGCTCCACCAGCCAGCGCGCGCTCGGGGAAGGGAAGGGATCTTAGTATTTCAAGACACAAAACATATTCCTAATATTCACAAAACTGTTGTAGTTTTTTCCCTGAACTCTGCGGTCCATCCTTCCCCATTTTCAACTTATTTTTAAGAAATGGAAGGGTTAACAATAAGGGTTTATTGTAAGTATGTATTGTAATAAAATTGTTTATTACTTCTACTCCAGTTAATGGAGTTTTATATTACAGGATATTCATGGGTGGTACTGTGTGTTGGCTCAGCGTTCAGATTTGACGCTACTAGATTTTTTTCTTTGGTTTTTTTTAAAAACCACGTCTACCAAGAGGCTCCATCTACATCACAAGATATGCGTAGACGCATTGTAGCTGCATGTTCTGAAGTTAAAAAAGAAACATTGGTCGCAGTTAAGAAATCTTTTCAAAACCGCCTGCAGATGTGTTTGTCTGTGAATGGTGGTCATATTGAACACATTTTAAAGTAATTTGAATAGTAATGTATTTTTATTTAGAATTTTTGAATTCTATTTTTATTTATGTCATTATCATTATCTTTCTGTATTTGTTTGTTTTCACAAGGTATTGTTATATTATCATTAACAATAAAACTATTTGCTGAAAATATGCAATATTCCTTGTTAAGTCTTAATAATTTATTCTTACTGTGTTTAGTTTTCAAGATCCCATTAATATCCTGTGGTATGATATCCCTTTAAATTAAATTTAAATAACAATCTTATTTCAATACATACTACATATGACAAATCCATATTTTCAATCCTTAAGTAATAAAATATTTGAAAATGGGGAAGGATGAAAGCAGAGTTCAGGGAAAAAATGGCAAGTTTAGTGAATATTTGGAATATGTTTTGTGTCTTGAAATACTAAGATCCTTCCTTCCCTGAGCGCGCTGGCTGGTGGAGCGCTGCGTGACCTTCTGTGCGGTCGGTTACATTCAAAATATCCGTTAAGAACTGGTCGCAAAAGAATAAAAATTTCTCAAAAATCTTATTTAACATATGACATTATGTATATCATTGATCTGTCTTTTACGCTCTTTATGATAGACTGAAAAAATATGTATAGTTCCATTTGAAAAAACAAAGTTACCTCAAATATCTCGTAAAATACAAGTGATAAAATAGAAATAAATACACGTACCAGTTAGCCCTATTTTCTCATGCACTTCCGTGAAAACCAGTGGTCTGCCAGTAGATAGGCCGGGGCCTGTTCTTATTTTAATTGTATTTGAATTTGAATTTAAATTTAAATTTAAGTTTGAATTTGAATTCCGCCATGTGGGGCCCCTCCGTGGGCCAATAGCGTCGAAGGGCGCAAAAGCGCGGTGCGCGAAATCTACAGGCCAGACCCGGCAATTATTAACATGCTTTGTGTGAAAACGAAACGGTTTCATCTGAACGTTTTTGCCAGAGCGTTCGTGTGTTTTAGCGTTTGTGTGTTTCTGCGTTTGTGTTTCTCGAAATGTCCCAATTTAGGCGTTGTTGGGTACCCAATTGCCGATACAACCAAAATAGAAGGAGTGAACAGCAATTCTTTAAGTTTCCAAGAGATCCTGAAAGGTAAGCGATATGAAATGCTTAGCATGGTTCTATAACAATTTTTTCATGTACTATTTAGTGACGTAGTAAATTAACTATGTCACTAAATAATACATGAAATTAATTTACATAATGTAATTATATGCGAGGATATTGTAAACACTATTATTATGAACATCCAATGTATTGAAGTCATGAAAGCCTGGTTGCTTTAATAATCATGTAATTGATAAGTTATAATAGCTATATTAACATTAAGGTGATTTTGATATAACTATAATAACTCAATAATACATTACTAATTTTATTACAGGTGTATGAAATGGTTAAAGGCAATTGGGGATCTGACTTTGGCATCTAGCCCTTGGGAAATTCTCATAATGTTGAGATATGTATGTATGGAGCACTTCACGATGGAAATGTTCACTGCAGCAGGCAGACTAGCACTTAATGCGGAGCCCATAATTTTTGCTGATGTGCGTCCTGAGTTTCCGGAGGGTGCACTAGGTCATTTATAGAAGGCTTACCACAACAAAGGTGTATTTTCTATTATTATTATTATTATTATTATTATTATTATTATTATTAGCAACTAGAAGGTGTAATAAGAAAACTTTTTTCGTTTTTAATTTAATTAAACATCCTTATTTCATTTGCAGGATCTGCTCGGCACGTAGTGGACAACATTTCTACTGAGTTCTCGGTTGCTAAATGAAGAGAAAAAATCCTGTAACACGTGGTGTAGTCAAAATCTCGGTTTTGTGGGATCTTGATGCCGAAAAACCAACTGGAAGCAAAACGTCTGTAGTATGTGAACAAACATAGCGCCTAAACCATGCGTAGAATTTTTTTCAAATTGAAGAAACCCTGTCAATATGTTCTAGTAGAAGGTTAGAAATTTTAAAACCTTCCTTAGTTTTTGGGGAACTTTATATGAAGCCGTAAGAAATGATTCAGAATTTTCTCAAAAAATGGCACCAAATTTTTTGTTTTAATTTCTTGTAAGAACAGAGTAAAATACTTATAAAGGTGGCAAAGGTCCAATTTTCAAGATTAACTCTGAATTTTCAGAAATTTTAAAAGTGTGCGTTTTTATCATTAACTTCTACAATTACAATATTGAAGTTAGAGACTTTTCCTTCGAATTAAATTTGATGTGCATAAATAGTTCTTCATTTAAGTGTGAAGATTGTTTTGTAAATATTAGTAGTTTTGTGCAATTGTGGGTGAACTATTTGAATTTTAAAAATGACAAAAGAAGATTTTCTCGAAAACGGCTCTCATTTTTTCTGAACAGTATTATATTTATGAGTACATGCGCTTTAAATAATGTCAAGTAAATTTTCTTGAAAACTCAACACTTTTTTTATTCAAATGAGCTCAAAATTACTCATTTTCAGAATAGCTCAAACACTATTTTTTCAAAGGTGGCTTCAATTTCTTTCTTTAAACTATAGGGAATGGTACTGTTTAATATAATATAATGTAATGTTCATTTTGAGTATTCTTTTGTTTTCCAAAAATTGCACAAATGTTTTTATTTCTTTCAATATCTCATGCCAGTAAATGCACATTTCAATGGATATATTATTGAATTTGTGAGTGGAAGTTCTTCAAATTACTTCAAATGAAGTTTTTCGAAAACTCAAAGAGATTCCAGAGAAAAAGAGCTTCAATTTTGCATTTACAGTAACGCTTAACGCCTTTTTTTTAATGGCTTCAAATTTTTCAATGAACTTGCTATTTAAGACAAGGTTTTAGCCTTCTTTAATACTCTTAAAATAATATTTCGGTTCTACTATTTGCAATCGAAGAGTTGAGAAAATGGCAAAAATGTATTTTGGGTGTGATAGATGCCAGCTGGCAAGAGGATGAGGGAAGACCATAGAGACGGTCCACTCCAAAGGAAATTAGAAAACTGAACTTCGAGAAAGTCTGTGCTATTCTGTAGCACTTCCAGTTACTATATGTAATTTAGTAAATCCAAACTGCAGGACCACTTTCTTGGAGACATGTACCAAATTGAAGTTTTTTGGGATTCAATTTAATAAAAATTGTATTTTGAGTGATAATCATTTGGTGTTTCTGTTGCAGTAAATTTTTATCTCAGGTGTTTTTGGCCCACTATCTGTCTTGTGAACTATGTGTAAGTCTTTGTGTAACAGTTTGGCATTTTTACCAGGAAGCATTAGCTATTTTCTAAACATATTTCTGATGGTTCTTGAGATGTCTGTTGGTATAATCTCCTGAGTATGATAAGTGCTTTTATTTAGTTATATTGTTTTGCAGAAATTAGTGTTAGTCATAAACATGATTGGGAAAGATATGAAAATATTTTTTTAGTAATTGAAAAACTGTTCAATGCCTGTATCAAATGTTGAGTAATTCTGGATATATTATCGACCTTTGGATTTTCATCCACGATCCATTGAGCAACTAGCCATGCTTTTGGACAAATATGTAGCCTGTGATATCGGAATATTAGTGAAACCTACCAAGTCCAAAAACTCTGCTTTGAGATTAATGAAGTTGAAGTAGAATCATGTAATTTATTCATCACTTGTACTAGGTAGGAGGTAGGTTTCATGTAATGCAGTTTAATGTGTAATATTGCTTTTTTGAAGAAAGCAAGCAAAAAAAGTTTCCTGTTTATTTATAAAACTTATCAATAATATTCATTTGTATTGTACCTTAGTAGCAATTTTGATAATAGGCTGAAATTTGACAGGTGTTGATAGCTGGAATGTCATTTTAATAATGATAGAAGTAAAAAGGTTTAATATTTAGTCAATGGCAAAGTAAAATAATCTTTGTCTGATTACTTGCTCACATTTATTTTGTAAAAAATTGTATTATTGTTTATATTGTGTATGACTATTTACATAATTTAGAAATAAATATTGTGTTTATAAAATAACTTTTTACTTTGCACTACCTGGACAATAATTCCATTCAGTGAGTCTTCTTAAAAAAAAGGCCATTTTGAAAACAACTTCATTTTAAATGTCCCGGTCGTCAATACGCGCCACCTCCATTGGTAGAACGCCCTTCGACGCTATTGGCTCAATCGGGGGCCCAGATGGCGGCTTCCCCCCTCCATGAAAATTAGAAATTTGAATACGAGCGTTGGGATTAACATTGAGTGCCGTCTCTATTAGTATACTCTCTGGTGAAAACTACATTTCAATATCTTCAACCGTTCAAAAGGTATAGGATGTGCTAAAGTTACGTGGCTCACTCTGTATACGAACGCAAACTATCAATAAATAGGAGGTTCATTTTAAAGCATTGCATTGTAATATAGTAGCAGTGCGTTTCAACAATAATACATATTTTCATTATAATTTAAAAATTCAACTTTAATTCATATTCTAGTACTTCACTTAAATTACTTTATAAAGAGGTATAACTTAAATGAAATTTTCCACAAAACAAAAAAACCTTAATTGCTTATATTGTTTACAATATTTATTAACATTAAAATTATAAATATGTAATGCAATATCACTGAAGATGTGTTTGTGGACACATATCCAATAAACTAGCAATTTTGTATAAAATGTAAAAAAAGTGTAAAAAATAAAGAAAATTCTATTTGGAAACGATATTTTACAAAAGAAGTTCCCTATTCATTTTCATATACATTTCCGAAGTTTGGCAAAATTTAGAAACAATATTAACAATTACAATAATCTGAAATAATTTATGACTTAGGAGGATCTCTAGTGATTCTTAATGAATTAGCGAAAACGGTGTTTGCGTAGGTCTGTTTATCTAGAAGAAATGGGTGTAACATTCCGATGACGTGTAAAAATCTTGTGTGCATTGTTCGTCTCCCGAAAATAAAAATATCGTAACGTAAAAATGCACTTGCTTTAATTTATTAAATATTAATTTAATTGCGGTGGATTGGAAATCATACGTAAATTACATTATATATATATATATATATATATATATATATATATATATATATATATATTTATATCTTAATATTTGCAAAGGTGGATATATAGCTTTTGCCATGGTGACTTTGGAACACATACTGTGATGGTGTGTGTGTGTATACACACACACACACACACATACAAGTATGTGTTCCACAAAGTTCACGAACAGCAAAAACTGTATATCCACCTTGCAACATTAAGATATAAAAATATTTTATGTCATATCTCCTTTTGATTCTCACGTAAAATTCTCAAAGACTAGGTATTACATATGATTTTAATATTTGCGGTTAAGAACGGATGCATCCACCCTTACGTGAAGTAATTAATTGATCCCAAAACAAAGATCACAAATCGTTCATTTACTTACAGCTGCAGTTGCCAATAATAATGTCTGCAGTAGAAAACTTTCATTGTGACTAAATGAACTTTAAATACTCTTAGTTTATTTAGTATTTTACATATCAAAACTATTTTTATTAAAATGTTCATGTTCGTGATCATATAGTATTTTTGTATTAGGTCATCTGAGAAATTGATGATGAAGTTTTTCACAACTGGAAGCTGCTATCACGGAGACATGTTTGTGCAACTGACTCTAAAACGTATTTTTGAAGTTATTATTTTTTCTAATGAAATAACTAGGTTAGACAGGTTACTATGGCAAATTATTTGCATTGTATATTTACATATTACTGTAATAAACAATGAAATGTAGACATGGAGCTTAATACTCGTTCAGTGTTATTTTTGCAAAAAACGCGTTTTATAACTGTTTTGAAATATGTTTTACAGGGAAATTGCATGACTTTATTTATTTAATCAAATTTATATACTACAATTTATGTAAAACTGTTGATTGGTCTAATATTTATTTTCAAATATTTACTATAATATAACTCGCGTTCACCGCCATTATGTAATGTTCACGAGGAATAGTCCCGCCTCTTTGAAATAAAGCTAAAGCGGATTGGTCAGCTTGATCCCACAGGGCGGGGCAGGGGTCAGAAAACTGTGGTAAATTTCGTCTCAGGACATCGCCCATTTTTTGTGCAAGGGACGATACATTACTTTAATGAAAAAACGAATTTTGGACAACAAATTACATTTGAAGCAAAAATTCAAACTTTTGAAATTTTCAAAAATTCGGAGTTAACTATGAAAATTGAACTATGCCATCTTTATAAATGTATATTACTATATTCTTATGAGAAATTTAAAGAAAAAAAATTTAGTCTTTTTTGAGAAAATTTTCACACCAGGCGATGCCCTATCAAACGGGCTACGGACTTGCGGGGTCTTTCCTTCCTCTTCCTTGTCATATCTTCCCTTCACACTCCCCACACAATAACATTAACTACACTACCACATATTCCGGAAGACCGGTCGGGAGCTTAGAGCTTGTCCCGGCTGGGGCGGTGCGCCGCTGGTGGGAGAGTCCTGGTTAAGGGGAAACCCCACTAGCGGTATTCGATCGGCCACACGGTATTCGATCGAGCATCGATCGAGCATTCGATCGAGCATCGGCGAGTTCGACACATCGGTAGCTCCCTCTGCTTAACTGTAGCGAGATTTACCGTAGCCGAATTCACCACTCCCAGAGAGACTCTCCCGCCTGTCAGTGCACTTATTCAAAAGAGCAAATAAGAGCAAAAAATATTTGTGCATACGGCTTGGCGGTGCTGAGAATCAACGGGTTCTCAACTCGAAAAAGTGCACGAGAAGAAGACCCCACACCGCTGCGACCCGACGGCAGCTCTCGTTGCCGTCGGCCGCCCACGCGGATGTGCGACCCGAAGGCGCCTTGCTGTCGACCCAGCTAGAAGCAACACACCAAGTTGTTGCCCCACCCGCAAAGAATAATGCAAGTAACTCTGCTCCCTCACAGGGAAATACTAAAACAAGTCAAGTGCCAAAAGCGTCACGGCCAACAAAGATCTCCCAATGGGAGCTTTTATCGAAAGATCGAGCAACTGGCCCGCCTAACTAACCACTTCCGCGCATACGTAAAAATGGGCGTGGCATACTGTATGTAAAAATTAACGCTTCACCATTGATCCTTCGCCCGCGGGTGTGGAGGATCATGAACCATTTATCGCCTCCTCAAGGAAACAAAGTGACTGTACTCCATCGAATTTAACCATTCACAACTGACCGAGGTGAAAAAGATTAAACATCTTAATTTTATCAAAATCAACCTTGAGGAACCAAAAGATAACAATAGAATCCCACTTTGTTTAAACTGCTGAGCGTGGGGGCACACGAAGGACGGATGCCGCCGGCAAGCACAATGCATGGGCTGTGCGGCATGCACAACTCTTCGCACTGTCCTGTAACTGACAGGCTTAACACTAACCGAAGTGCGCGAACTGCGCAGGAGCATACCCGGCGAACCGCAAAGAGCGTAGTTTCGCCAACAACAACTTGAAAGCACATGTGCCGCCCATGATCAAAGGCCTGGCAATGCTGTCCTCTTGGGAACGCGCAGATGCGCACCGGGTTCCCAATGCGCGCAGCTCCCAGCGCTAGCCCCCCTGCGTGGTGGGGACAAAACAACCAATCGCAGGCCGCTCTAAACGCTCAGCAAATAGGGACGCAGCAAACCACGGGCATTTTTTCAGACTTGAAGGGAACTTATTAACTTGCACCAATGAATTCAATCAACAAAAATACCTGCTGCCAAAACAGCACTCGAATTTAAAGGCGAAGGCGACCCACTGAGCAAAGCACTTCGTGCACTTAAAGCAGTAGCTCAATTCTTTTAAATGGCGCACATAACTAATCGCCTGTACAACAGTCACGCGGATGGCACGCTTAGAAAAACAAACACTTTAATTGAAAAATTCTGTGATGACTACGCAATAGCAATCCTTCTTATTCAAGAAACCCACCTCAACCCTTCCAAAAATTTTCAGTTACGTGGTTACCACATTTACCGCGATGATAGAACTAATAGGCAAGGAGGCGGGACGGCAATAGCTCTTAGGAAATCTTTACCGCATACAAGAATCGCTACACCACAACTCACAAGTCTCGAAGCAACTATTGTAGAAATAAGAACGGCCACCGGTCCACTCAACTTCATTCCGTGTACAATAGTCCAGCGCAGCCACTTCTATCATCAGATCTGGACTTAATCAATTCTACAGGCACCACAGCTGTAATCGGTGGCGACTTAAACGCAAAAAGGTTAGAATGGGGCTGCACAACAAATAATCCAGCCGGAAACGCATTAAAAATCTTTATCGACTCCCACCCATCGCTAGTTCTCCACCCACCCAGCGGCCCCACCCATCTCATCAATCACCTCCCTCACGATATTCTTTGATCCTATTATCATTCTTTCCAACCTCCAACCTAATACACCACGTCCACTAAACGAACTCCAATCTGGAATCACCTTCCAATTATCTCAGCAATATTTCGGAGCTTATCCTACTCTCTCAAATCAAAAATTCAAAATTAACACTGACTGGAGGAATATCGCGACCGTTTCAAGTGTGCAACACGAAGGGCTGTTCAAACTGTTGCAATGCATGATATCCCAGTGGAAAATTTCTTTATCCGCAGACGTTAAAGACAGAGGAGATCTGTGGAAACTACAAAAAACGTTAATAAACCCGCAAACACCCATTTCAGCCCTAAAAGATGGCAACACTACCACGTACGACCCAGTGCGAAAAACAAATATTTGCATCAACCCTTGAAAAAAGATTTAGACCAACCTCAATAAATTCTTATCGATTCTTCAATAATCAATATATCCCTGTACTGGACGTTCTCCCAGATACATATGAAAAATGCTTATTCGAAAACGAAAATGGCGACAGACGGCAACTAGAAGAAACGAGACTCCAAGTTAGTGAATGACAACTAAGTGAAAAAATTAAACTATGCGACCGGAAAGCGTGCGGCCCTGATCTGGTAAGCGGTAAAATGCTAAAGAACCTTCCTAAGCGCGCCGTCCTTGCCCTTGTTCAGATTATGAACGCAGTAATAGCCAAACTGGTTACTTTCCATCCAACTGGAAAAAGCGGAAATCATTTTAATCCAAAAGCCTAATAAAAATTCTACCGATCCGGAAAACTACCGACCTATTAGTCTATTATCGCAAATTTCTAAAGTATTTGAACGTCTTCTCCTCCCCTCCATTACTTCTAAATTGGATGCAGAACAAGCCATCAGAGCTAATTTCATTTGGTTTCTCGTAAGGGTCATCGTCGGCAATGCAAACTTTTCGCCTTGCAATAGAAATCGCTTCCTCTTTCTCCCTTCACTGTGCCATTCCTGCAATATTCTTCGACTTTTCCTATGCCTTCGACAAAGTCAATCACCGCATTCTCCTTCAAAAATGCCGCAAATTCCTTCCAAATTATCTAAGCTGCCCTATTCAGCTACCTTAAAAAGAACCTCTATGTTAACTCATCCTACAACCATCTGTTAATCCATCCTAGCCGGCGTCCCACAAGGAGCCGTGCTCTCTCCTCTACTTTTCACATTATATATCCATGACCTTCCACAAACACCTCACGTCACTGAATATCTTTTTGCCGACGACGTGGCCTTTGCAACTAAATTTGCAAAAACACAAAGCGCCACAAGACCGCAATATGCCTCAGACAACCTTGTAAAACTGCGCCGTTTGAACGGAATTACAATAAATGCTAACAAATGCCGCCAAGCAATATTGTTTAGTTGGAGAAAAGAACCTACCCACCTAATAGCCATCACTTGAGTTCCGTCTCCTGGAAAAACAACCAAACATTTAGGAATTCAATCTGACAAGAAGCTTCCTCTAAAGCTCAATGCAAGGAAGCGGCAAAAGATGAGCACTGCATCAAGTTGGGCTGCCCATTTTGCATGAGCAAAAACATTACATATAAAACGAAAGCATTGCCCCCACACAGCATGCATTAGAAGGCGCAATTATGCGTAACCTGGGCTACAGCATCCGCTGATAACATGCAACCTAATTGGTCAGAGAACAGATTCGTTAGAGTTGCTGTCATCCTGAACCAGGACAACCCTTCAGCCACAATCTGAAGAAATTAAATATTCCCCCCACCAAAGACTTTATTTGGAAACAGCAAAAAATCAAATTGTATCCATCTTTACTAATCCGGTCTTATCCTTCAACATTTCCAAAATACGTCCATATTACAACAAAAATGCCTGCAGCTAAAAACACTTCCTAACTGACGCACGTTACCTCCAGCCACCGTGTAAGCCATGCCAATTACTTAATTAGCAAATCAATATGCCAATTTAAACCCAAACGCGGAATAGCCGCAAAACTATCTAAATGTAACTAACAACCTACTTAAAACTATCATTCGTATTCATAACTAATTGAATGGTTGAGCATGTTATCATTGTCATCATGATTTCAACAGAAGCTGACACACGTCCGGGGAGCCAAAAACGACTACCATTGTGGCTCCCACAGCAGAAAAACTGATGATGATGGCTAAACCATCGAAAGCTGCTATTTGTGAAATAAATACTATTGTTACACATAACGCCTTCAATCATTTCAATTATGTAAACAACTATAACTCACCATCGAATCAAATTTTACAACTACCTACTTTTCTCCCACCTACCTTTATCTCTACACCGCCTGAGTAACCGTCGCGTCTCACGAGACACTAAATTCAGTTCGTCAAACAGAGTTTTTTCCGAGGCCACGCATTGCTTATACGCGGGCAGGGCTCTGATTGATCCCCAGAGCTTCACTCCTAAGCACTCCTGGAGGAAGAGCGCCAACCACGGCGCAGGCCGCCCTGATCACCGAAGAAACGACCACGACCTAGCCGACGGTAGGTCGGCGTCGGATCTCACCATCCAGTGGGGGAAGATCACCGCCATCTTCCAAGAAAAAATGCACTTCACTTACAGGACTAATGACAAAAGCAATTGACGCGCCCGGAAACACGAAAAAATCAATCAACCAATTGAGAAAATTTTCAAATTGTCCTTATGGTTATGTGTGTCCTTATGGCCATGTAAAGTACCCTCAATTTTTAAAGAAAGTTTTTCATACTCGCAAAGCCTCACGTCGACCCAGATCACGGCCGCCTTCAGGCCGAAAAGTACAAATCGGCAACTCTGTCAACACCACACGCTTCAGTTCGATGGAGTCCTAGGGGCCGATAATACACACTTCGTGAAAATGCAAATCTGCTCGTCACCAGACTAATAAAATATCCTACATTCAGTTTTTATCTAAAACAATGAAAAGTTCGTTATTGATTCTAACAATACCCTTTTACGAACCAACTGAGAACACAATATGGAAATAAATTCTTATACCTACATTGTTTGTGAAATCTTTAGTGTTAAATATGAATTTTAACAAACATTTGCAAGCCTCTGGCTTACAATATTGCTGAGAAGAATAAGATAGTGTTATTTATAAACAATTTTAGAAAATAATTTTAATGCAAATCAATTTTTTCTGAAATATTTCAATGAAACTTAGTTGTTACATTATACTTCTAATTCAATTTCTTTCATAATTCTAATAAAAAATAGTCAACTTCTGTGCAAACCTCCAAATTTATGAGCAGACCTTTCACAGAT
The DNA here is from genome assembly GCA_964035755.1 of Teleogryllus oceanicus. Lineage (NCBI taxonomy): Eukaryota > Metazoa > Arthropoda > Insecta > Orthoptera > Gryllidae > Teleogryllus > Teleogryllus oceanicus. Next base: position 114,008,685 of record CAXIVR010000002.1, read on the forward strand.
AAGGCCAAAAAGAAAGGAAATTTTATTGATTTGCTTCATTGTCCCAATTTGGTGTTCTCTTCTTTTTGTCTGGACTTTTCTAATGATACATGTTTATTTTTTAATATATGCATAGAAAATATTACAGAATATAGAAATTAGAAGGTCACACACATGTATCAGCATTACTACACAAACCAAAACGAGTATAAAAGTTTCAGGTTGTGCATCCGCAGCAACCTCGATGTTTGACAACACAGCAGTTCTTTGGATTAATTACGTAAAATGTCTTCATATTTCTGAAACCAATTCAGAACTAGTGCAGAAAATATTTCTCTGTGAAACCAATTCAGAACTAGTGCAGAAAATGTGACTTCAAACATCGATACAAATCTACAACCACGATTAACATCACTTACGTAAGATTCATTGGAATGTAGAAACATCTAATCTAAGTTTGAAGCGCAAACAAGCGAATTTGCGTTTTTAAATTTTAAAGATAATACTGTGAACTAAAGATACATGATACATGGGAAGACTTTTCAACTTCCGTATCCAATAATTACTGCCCAGATTGTCAATATTTACCGGGCAGCATCTGTATGATGAAAGAAATCTCACTGAGTGCAACATACAGGTTATGAAGTTACATTATACCTGTTTATATTACTTACGAATGGTATTAATATAAAAATTCGACAGTACATAACTTCTATTACAATATGCGTGGAAGACACGTTTCTTCTCAATCCAAGCTAGGAACAAGCATTAAAACTGTAATTATACAACAAAACCTTCGAGTTCGCGAATACATGTAACTGCAACACCACGTGTAAATTCAAGTTGAAAGATTCCAATGAACAAAACAACAGCGAATTCGAGATAATGCAAAGAAAACGATAGTTGTACTTTCATCACAAACTCCACAATTGCCAAACACTGAACAAACACTATTTACCTGAACGCGATTTACGCGATAGTGCTCACCAAAGGACGGACGGACGTTTGGAAGGAGGAAAAAAGAAAAGAAAAAATTGATATGAAGGGATCCCAAAAAGTGTATTTCTGTTGAAATCTTGAAATTAGCTTTCCACAGCATTATATAACTTTCTATATACTGCGTATATAATTCCGTATATACGTACACTCTCCCTCAGAAAAAATGTCGGTTAATTTGATGATTTCATTGTATAATATTCAAATCAGAGCTAAAAGCATCATGTGCTAAATCTACGCATTGTTAATACATAGTTTTAAACAACATTAATATATTTAATATACATTTAAAACGCTTTTTAGATTGGCGAACGTTTCAATGAAATTTCATGAATTCCTAAATGCTTGAAAATGAATACTTCTCAATTCCAATTATTGTAGCGTCTTAAAATATAACAAAGACACGTACTTATAAAACGAGTTGTTGGCAACTAAAAGGAAAACAAAAGAGGATGTTATAAATAATTCAAAGAGATTTAGCGTTTGTTTACAGCTTAGTAAATATCAATGCCGTAGCATTTTCCAGTGAAAATACATAGAACGAACTCTGTCATAATATTACCTTCCCAACCCAGACTACATTTCAGTATCGTTTCAGAGTTCGAAGGTACTGTTGACTGCTACTTTCCATTCTACGAAACTACCGAAACCTTGAAGTTTGGACGACCATCTGTATAGGGAGAACATAGCTGTTTATTAAACGAAAACGGGCCGTTCATGGTATCTAATGTGCAATCGTTGAAAACGTTTAACCATTATAAACTACCTCTAAAAGAAAAAATCAACACAAACAATGTTAAATGTCACCAGCTTAACATTGCTTACTATTTGGAATGTTTTAACACCAAAACCTACAGAAAACCGATATTTTTTCAGGTTATTATAAACCAATCCAATACATTACAAGCATTTATTCACGTTATAATTTGTAAATATGTATGTTATTTGATTCATGTCTTCATCGGAGGTCTGAAATTAAAAAAAGTGATAAGCAGAGAAAATTAAAGTAACTGTGACTAATTCATAGTTGAATGATCAAATGAAAACAACATCTCTACTATATAATGCCATCTTGTTTAATAAACATGTAATTACATGCGATAAAATATATTTAAACATTTAAAATTTTTCAAAATTAAAATAATCAATAAAACGTTGATTCATCAGCAAGGATTATCTTATTAAATACATTTTTGTGATTCATGTGCTCCTGTTTGAATGACGTAGTAAACGTGATTGTTAGATCCCGTTTATCATAATAATACAAAACCTGCTATACACATACACTAGTTAGTAGTTGTCAAATAGTTATTTACGACTCTAGTATTGTAAAACATCTTATTACAATAACAAATTGGGGAATTATCAAACAAGACTTTAGCTGATATCCAAATAAGTACTTCATTTGAAATATCATAGAAAGATATCGCAATTTGTCAAAATCTATGTGGAACTTAATTTTGTTTAAATTTGACTTTATCCTGCGAAAGATGTGAAGGTCTTATGTTAACAGTTCTACTACCATGGGTTTAATTACACTAATGCAGTAATGCAAATTATTATTTTGCTTTAAAGAAGCATGATATACAGTGGTCGGGGAAGGAAACGTCGAAACTTCGAAAAAAGCCCTTAAGACAATTTTAATCATATTTTGTCTAATAAACTACTTAGATATTCTGAATGGCTGAGCTGCAATAAACACGCAAATGTTGGTTTGAAAACACCGTTTCTATGCAAAATGTGCATTCTAGAATCATATAAAACAGACATGTAATATGTTTAATATTAACAATATAAATTAATATATATTAGAAAGAAAACAATCAGAGAAATAAAAAATGCAGTCGAACTGTGATAATTGGGTAAGTGGCTTTTATTTCTAGGTTAATTTTTCTTTCTGATCAAAAAAGATCTATTTATTTTGTTAATATTAAACCATTTAGATATTAATAAATGCTTACAATGCAAAGAAGTTGCCTAGAAAAACATATATCCAAACCAACGTTTGAATGCGTTTATTGCGGCTTAGCCATTTGAATATCCGTAGTTTATTAGACAAAATATCCTTAAATGTTTATTACTTCTCCCGGTTTATATATACAGGGTTTGATTTGTTTGCATACGCGACGGAACGGCGCGGTTCTCTTGGAAATAATGATTACTATATATAAATAACTATTGCTATTATATTAATGAATAATTTGAGGCGCGTTTCGGGGCCTAAGATTTTAAAAATAAAACATTGGATATATGTATCATAATAACTCTTATGACGACACTGTTCTCAGTTACGTCAAGTTTTAATTTAGAGAATCAAAGTTAATGGTCTAAGTTTACTCACCTAAATAAAGTTTATATTACTATACATACTATTGAAAAGTGTTTATATCTAAAACAAGGTTGCTTCAACAGAATGTATTTTCACGTAATATTCGTAATGGCTACGCAATATTCACGGACTACGTCAACCTGGAAAAAAAAAACACCTACTGCAGATCAAATATTTTCTACTCGCCGCGATTCGAACTCGGGTCCCAAAGTTAATCTGTCTGACACGGTTCCCCCTGTACCACCAGGTACACGGCAAGACTATTTCCTTTCCGGTGGGAAAAGAAAGTGACGCCTTTTGCATTTGCAGTTTAAAAAAACAGAGTGTTTAATTTACCTTAATACATTATCTATTTTTAAAAAGAGATTTCATGAAACAAAAATCTCGAGCGTTAATATTTGTTTTCGACAATGTTAATAGGTATTTGTTTGAAATTTTTGAAAATTCAGATTGTTCGCCCACAATTGAACGCACGCCATCTTTAAACATCTTGTGCTTCGAGGAATGGATTTATATGAAAAATTGAGTCTTTTGGGCAGTAAATTATAAATATGATGGAGTTTGGTGTAAAGTGACCTTCAAAATTAAAAGATCTGTTTCAATTGAAGATTCCAAAATTAGCAAGATCGTTCAAGACTATCCATTTTGATGAAAATCATGTTTACTTTAGGCTCTAGGAATTCATCACACGAAGACGGATTGACAAAGAGGTTTTTGGAAAATTTCTCACCAAAAAACAAAGGTTTTTGACAGCCTTTGGTGTATTGAAAATAAAAGAACAATACCAACAACTAATTTTTTCGAACTAGCTACTGACAAAACGTGTTTCTGTGAAAATTTCGATATTTCCTCCCACAGCATTACGTAGCTCTCTTTACACGTAGAGGTAAAAATATTCCAGCGTTACTGGGATTTGAACGCGGATCCCTGTAGTCCGTAGGTCTGGCTCTGAACGCACTGTTACAGATATTTCTGCAAGAACGTGCTGTCCAGCGACACTTATTAATGAAAAGAATATTACGTGATATTAATTGCACTTAAGATTTCTTTTATTATAAAATGTTCTGGCGTCAAAGGTATCAAATTCGCAATAAGAATTCAACATTACAACTCACGCAATTACATAGCTCATTTGCTAAGAATTATTTTCAACCAGCCGTGGTCTCTAGAACCCTCTGTGGAAGTCGTTCCTGGTCTTATCTTCGGCGACTATGGCCATACAATTACGTCACAGATGAATGTCATGATAACGCTAGAGCTCAATACGGGCGCGTGCAGAGATGTTCCAGCTTTGTAACGCAATAGGGGCATATATTTATACGTGATTCTTAAAGACATTAACAAACTAAAATAAGTAGTGGCGCCTCAAAAACACATTAAAAAAAGCTTTTGTTATTTTAAAAGGATGGAATTTAATAACTACAATTAACCGCAAAATTGTTTCTATCCGCAAAAATTATCCGCCGTGGATGAGATTCGATCTTACGTGCCTAAGCTTTTTCAACAGTGCGCTTTCCTGCTCTACCACAGAAACTCTTAACTTTTGTCTCTCACATCGATGATTTTAAACTGTCATGATTTCACAGATTTGACTAAAAAAGAACGTGCGGCGTTTAGATGCTTGTGTTAACTACAGACGAGCAGACAGACGTTTTGTCGTAAATAGATTTTTTATTGAAAAGGACCCACAAAACATGTATTCTGTCTACAAACGTATTGAAGTAATTCACTATATACAGGAATAACATTTATCAACTTTTGTCGTGACCAGAGATCGGAATTTAGAGGTTTTTGTCGAAAAATCACCGTCTCTCAGCGCATGATTACAATACTTTTTCTTCTTACGACATAATTACCAGAAAGGAAGAAAAAATTGTTTTTCATTGTTTCTATTCAACGAAAATTTTCAATCAATTCCAAAGGTGCAATAATCAGTAAATATTAAAATGAGATTTATTAACAATATGAAATGAAATACAATAAGAAAGGAACCTTCTGTTCTTTACTAGGTATTCTTCACAAATCTATAAGAAAAACATAATAAAGGCATTATTTCAACAACATTCGGTCAGTCTGTCTGCGTCATCCGTCTGTGCGTCCGTCTGTGAACACTTCTAGCGCCAAAACCATTCGTACGATCTTTTCGAAATTGAAGAATCCCTTGTCGATGTGACTCTAGTTGAAGCTTTGAGATTTTAAAAAACATTCTTTAAAATTTGAGGGTATATTACATGAAGCCCCCCGTCATTTTCAAAATTTTCTCAAAAACGGCTCCAAATTTTTTCTTTAAATTTCTTCTAAGAATAGAGTAAAATACACTTATAAAGGCGTCATAGGTCCCATTGCCACAGTTAACTCTGAATTTTAAAAAAATTCAAAAATTTGAATTTTTTGCCGTCTTCCTACAACTCTAGAATTGAAGACAGATTTTTCTTTCAAATGAAATTTGTGGTCCATAAATAGTTCTTTCAATAAGGTCAGATATTTTTTTTTTTTTGAAAATTTACAGACAGGCACCTACAGACACAAGAACAGACCCAAGAACAGACACAAGAACAGACACACGAACAGACACAAGAACAGGCACAATAACAGACACACGAATAGACACACGAACAGACAGGCTTTTCGCCGTCATTCGATTTTTCTGTATCAACGACCCTCAAAACATTGGTTTCTGGCAACACGAGTTAAAGGATTTTTTTCTATGTTTCACAACATGAGTTAACCCTTTGCCGGTGTGCCGGTGTGGCGAACGCCGCGGCAAAACGTGATAGTGGCCGCGATCGTAACGACGGTGGTAATGGTAGCGGTTGCGGGCGCGGTAAAGGCGGCAGCTGGAGGTGGCGGTGGCATTTGAGGGTGCGGATGCGAGTCGTGCGTCCTGGATCTTCGTGCGAACCGCGCCCCCTCTACCGCCCAGCCATCTCCCACCCGCGCATCTCTCCAACCCATCGAGACACATATTCGACGCGTCTCAATCGCATGGTGGGGAACTGTCAATTTCTTTTCGGATCCGACCAAAAGATTCTTAGAAATTTCCAAAATCGTGTTTTTGCGTGTTTTGGAGCTGTCATCTTACAGCACGCCTAGAATTAAACCAACGCCACCCAAATAGAATATGTAATGGCGTTGAATGCGACAAGTGAATCGCTAAGCGGCGGATTTCATTTCATGTGCATGGGTATTAACGTACTTTTAAAAATAATTTGCAATTACCTACGAGCTGTATTGCCTTGGTACTTATTGAACTTGAACTTCAAGTAAATACGAAGAAAACCAAACTCTGAGTAATGCTACAAGAGCACATTTACGTTCATCCGTTCGACTTCTCTTATTTACATTCTTAAGCATGCAAATAACGATTTCCAAATGAATGTGACAAACATATTCTTATTATGAAAAGGCAACTAATATCTTATTCAAAGAAACATTCAGAATAGTTGAATTTTAATGTTTATATAGATTCGAATACAAAACGATAAATAATGCAATATAGTAGAAGTACAAGTGAACACATTAAACTGGCTTTGTGGAATTTTAATTGCTTAAAAAATTACGGGACAAAACATGGAAGGGTTAGCAATACTGGGGAAGAATAAAATATAGTTGTTGGAGATTTTGCTACAAAATTTTACAACATGGGGACAAAACATGGAAGGGTTAGCAATACTGGGGAAGAATAAAATATAGTTGTTGGAGATTTTGCTACAAAATTTTCGGAAGTAATTGAGAATGATCTTAATAGAGAGTAAAGCTGAAGAGCAGCTTACAGTTGATTTTATGAACATTTTTGTGTATATTAGCAAAAAGGTTAAATTTAGCTGTACTAAATTCTAACTATTCATCAGCATTCATACCTGCAATTTTTTCGGAGTTTATAATTTTGAGATTGAAATATTATCATGTCTATTACTGTATCCCCTATAGAGAAAACACATCAGGTCATTAGTTATTGGGAATTTTTGAACAGGAGTAAAACATTATTAGTGGACATCGGATGTTTAGGGAAATGCCTATTTTTTTTATAGCGAACTTATTCAAAAGTTGATACTATATTTCCACGAATCATGACAAATGATGACATATAACGAAGTTTTATAATGCTTATTTTAGCATAAATACCCGTTTTCTGCATAAATACCTTTTTAGGACTTTTTTGCTTTTTATTTATTATATTTATTATTTATTATATACAATGCTAAGATATCGGAAAATCGGTGATGGTCCAACGTGACCATTCACTATGCAATCTTCAATTCACGTCTTGAAATTTAAAATTCCCGAAAGTATACCAACTGATTTTTCTCCATTTCCCTATTTCATAAATACCAGCCACGATCTGAGAACATGGGCGATACACCGAGAGAACCGAAATTTTAAGTGGAAATAAAGATAAATTCCCAGAAGGTTGCAGTGAATTGCTAAAATATATGCCTGTCACATCGTTCAGATATCCTTCTCCGCATTCAAACTGATTTTGTCTCCCAGTCGTCGCAAATTTGAAATTGTGATCCTTGAAAAGTTACTGGTAATATGTAAATATTACTGGTTAATGGAAACTATTAAGAATAAAATGTAGAAGAGTTGTATATCTGTAAATCTAGTTTTACATTAAAATATACGACTGATTTTGTGCATTTAAGTTTACAAAATAATATAGACAAAAATACAATTTTTCTATTTGATTGGGTATAACTCTTATGCAAGTGCCTTTTTTCTCCTTATTCTTGACTTTTTCAGTGCCTTTTTATGCGCCTAAAAGACGATTTTTTAGTGCCTAAACATCCGATGTCTAATTATTAGTTACTATAATTCATTGGTAATCCAATGAATTGCCTCCAATGATTGCAATCAATCTCCAATGATTGCAGAAGGTGAAATGCCCATTCGCATTTAGGATATACTGAAAAATGAGGACGGGGATGCAACAGTGCATGTTAGCACTGTTAGACAAGGTTTCGTCGCTGTAATGAAGCTGGAGGGCTAACACCGTTGGCAGTCGAAGAACGTAGCGGCAAGTCGGTGACTGCAGTCACTCCACGCAACATTCAGCAAGTCGATGACATTATTCGTGGTGACCGCTGGGTGTACGCACATGAAGGTACATAAAGCGATACAATTCATTTGTTATATTTCTCCTTCTGAATTCAAGAATTCGATCACACAACGCTGTCTCTTATAAACATCGAAGTCGGCCAATATTTTTACGACTGCAGTGCTACCACATGATGCAGGAAGTTACTACTGCGGTGGGTTGTAGAAGAAGGTTTGAGCAATATTCCCAAATTAAAATGCTTCACTAATTTCATTTCAATAGAAAACTAGTGGTGCTACAGAACAGTACAGACTTTCTCAAAGTAAAGTTTTGTAATTTCCTTGGTGTAGACTGGCTATATGGTCTTGCCCCATTCTCTTGCCAGCTGTCATCTATCGTCATCCAAAGTCAAATTTTTTAAACATTTTCACAACTTTTCGGTTTTCTAGTTGTAGAACCGAAATATTAGTTTAAGAATATTAAAGAAGAATAAAAGTCGTAAGTGGAAATTTTCATTGAAAAATTTGGAGCCGTTTACAGAACATTTTAGCGTTTACAGTAGCGCTTAAATACCATTTTCTTAAGAAAATTGTATTTAATCGTTACTATAAACGCAAAATTTGAAGTTCGTTTTCACAGGAATCTATTGAATTTTCGAAAAACTTCATTGGAAGTCATTGGAAGCACTTTTACCCACAAATGCAATAATGTATACAAATCGCTGGAAATATGCATATTAACAATGTGAGAGATATCTTTAAAAAAATACATTTGTGTAATTTTTGAAAATACAAAAGTATACACCAAAATGAACTTTACGTCATATTAAACAGTGCAATGAGCATTATCAACACCCCCTGAATATACAAAGCCTCTACACCGAGTTTGTGACGTAGTGTCATGGCGCCCGGGGTAGTAAGGCATAGTAATTTGCACGTGGTCAGTAGTTTAGGTGTGTTGACACATGGGCGGTCAAAATTAATTCACATTTGGCGACGTACTTTGAAATCTATCATTTATTCCTTGGCGCCATCATTCCTTGGCGCTAATTAACAGCAAAGAGCATGCATTTTAAACGTCCCGCGTTGGACTTATATTTTTCCTCCAAAAGCCGCGGGTTAGCTTGAAGAGTGAAAGGCAAAGGCATCTTTTGTATGAAACTCTTTGGAAGGACAAATAGTTGAAGAGTTGAACTGCTTTAATAGACGCTGTCGAGATCGCGCCAGACACTGGACTATTCCTCTGTTGATTATAGTTGGTGGGTCTGCTATAGTAGCTTTATCCCAGTTGGTTGGCTGACGCATTACGGTGGTACTGGTGAAGAAGGAAGGGAAGAGAAGGATCCTCTCGCTACCTCGTACTAGACGTTGTTTGGAGAGGTAGGAAGGGAGGGGAGGGAAAGAAGAGGGCGAAATAGAGAAAGAGAATGAGTAGAGGAGCTGTGAGGAGTGAAGGGTTAGTTTGTGAAGATGTGAATTAGTCCAATGTCAGCGGGTAGGTGAAATCTTTAGGGGCTTGGTAGTGGGAGTTTTAATACGGCAAAAGGGTGGGCGTAGTAGTGTGTAGGCTTAATAGTGTGGGGGCTGTTGAATAATTTTTTGGTGTTGTCTAATCTGGAGAAAACCAGTGAAGTGCGTCTTTTTCAGTGCTTAGTCACCGTCGTTACATGCGGTATCGGGGATATATTTGTCAATTGGAGTTAGTTTGACTTGTTGTCGGAGTCTGTAGTAATTTGTCATGGGTGGCAATCTGAATGAAAGTCGTAAAAAGCGGTTTTCAATCTTTACAAGTTTTTGATAGTTGGTCTTAGTTGTCGTTGCCAGGTCGAACAGTTGTAAGTCACTATTGGTTTAATGTAAGTATTGTAAATGTATAATTTAGTTTTTGTCAGTGTGAGGGTGCGTCAGTACGGGTGTAAGGGCGTTTAGTCGTCTGTTGGCCTTTTGTGTTATATAGTCAATGTGCTTGTTCCATGTCAGTCTGCAGACGAGCGTGATTTCTAGATATTTGGTGTCATATGTACAGTTGATGATGGTATTGTCAATAGTAAGTGGAGGTGGTGTCGGGTGAGATTTGTAGGCGTTTCCTCTACTGAAAAATATGGCAGTACTGTTTTGGTATCGTCATTTACCTCGGGGTAATCATCCCAGGGTTGACCCACTCACCTGCTTCCCCGGCGTCAGCTTCGTCGACAGCTTTGCCCGGCTGCTCCTAATTGATGCAGGGAGAATGCATGCGTAATTCGGGCTTGTGCATGCATTGACATTGAAACAATAATAATGATATTTAAAATTTAATTTTCTTACTATGTTTCAAGGGGGATCCCCGAGGTGAAGCCTCGCATTACATTCTGGTTGTTAAACTATCTTAAAAATAATCTTAATCTTGGCGACATTGCTGCCGCGGCGGCCCGGGTCGTCTTGACAGGCAAGTGGGTTCCTGACACACCCGACGCCCTCTGAGGCAGTAGACGGACCGGCCGCTGGCCGGCCTCGGTGGCGACGGCGACGGCAGCGGAGGCGCCCCTCGGGAGCGCTAGGGGGGCCATGATCCTGCGGCGGCGGCCTCGCACGGCGGCCTTCTCACTGTGTCCGACGATCGGGCATCAGCTGAGCCCCAGCAGCACGTTCGCGCCCGGCAATAGTAGCTGTGGCGACGGCGGCGCTAAGAGCCCGTTCATTCCCATGAGCGCAAACGCGTGAACGCCCCACGCCAGCTCCCTCGGCAACACCACCCGCGCCTCTCTCCGCGATCGGAATGCCCCCTTCGGCAGGCCCGCGGCGATCGCGGGTGGCTTTTGGAATACGCCACGTTTTTTGCCCAGGGTGCGGCTTCCGATGAGCCATGCACATTAGGTTGCCCCCCGCCGGCCCCTAACAGGGACCCCTTTGTTTCCGCCTGCAGGAAACCAGCGCCGCGAGCACCGTTCATAGCAGCTCTCCGGCCTACATTGACGAGTTCTAATGCTACAGAATGCTTCTGTGCTGCCCAATTTCGCATATGCGACCGTCCAATTACACAAAAGAATACACAAAAATAAACTTTGCGTCATATTAAAGAATGCAATCGGCAAAATTTGAAGGAGTAATCCGGACCCATTTTTGAGAAAATGGTGTTTGAGCGTGTCTGAAAAAGCAGAATTTTGAGCTCATTTTTACAGAAAACTATTGAATTTTCGAGAAATTTTATTTTACGGTATTTAAAGCACATGTACTCATAAATATAATAGTGTAAAGATATTGCCTCTAATATAAATATTACTGACGTGACAGAAGTAAAATTTACATATTCTTAATTTCTGAAAAAACAAAAGAATAGGGCAAAATTGCGTCTGTGTCGAATCGAATTAGGCGCATTTGGTACTGCCCCTACCCAAAATTACAGACAAAATTTGGAGCCGTTTCTGAAAAAATCTTGTTTTGTAATTTTTAAAAATGCAAATATTTCACGCACTATTGCACGAAGAGTACTAAAATTTTCAAAAACGTCTAGATGACCTTAATAAAATAACTAATTATGTACCAGTAATTTTATTTGAAGTAAAAATCTCTGTCTTCAATGTTACAGCTGTAGGAAAACAACGAAAAAACTCACACTTTTGAAATGTTTGAAAATTCGTTAGTTAAATAAAGTTAATCGTGAAAATTGGACCTGTGCGGCATTAAATGGCACCTTTAAAAGTATTTTAGTCTATTCTTACAAGAAATTAAAAAAATTGGAGCCATTTTTGAGAAAATTTTGAAAATGTCCAGGGAGCTTCAAGTTAAGTACCCCCAAATTTCAAAGAATGTTTTTAAAAATCACAAAGTTTCAATTAGAGCCAGATTGACAAGGGATTCTTCAATTTGGGAAAGACCACCAAGGAAATTAGAAAAATTTTGTACGAGAAAGTCTGTGCCATTCTGTAGCACCTCTAGTTCTAATTTCCTTGGTGTGGTCTGACATTAAGGTTCCATTCTCTGGCCAGCTGCCATCTATCATCGCCCAAAGTAAATTTTTTAAAACTATTCCTTAACTTTTTGCTTTCTTAGTATTCCTAGTATTCCCTAGTATAGCTTTCCTGAATTAATTATTCTTCAAAATTATTAAAGAAGAGTAAAAACTCACCCTAATTAGAAATTTTCATTGCGAAATTTGTAGTCGTTTTTAAGAAAGCATTACTTACTGTATATGCGGAATTTAAGCTTTTATTCACAGGAATCTATTGAATTTTCGAAAAATTTAATATAAATTAATTTAAAGCGCTTTCTCTCACAAATGTAATAATGCATTCTAATTGATGGAAATGTCCATATTAACGGCGTGAGAGGTATTTCGAGAAAATTAAATTTGTGCAATTTTTGAAAAAACATTAGTACACCAAAATGAAGTTTACGTCATATTAAATCGTGCAATTAGCACTATCCATTGGAAAAAGTTGAAGATAAAAAGTGAAGCCTTTTTTGAGAAAGTGGCGTTTGAGCATTTTTGAAAATGCCGAATTTGGTTCTCATTTTTACAAAAAACTGTTGAGTTTTAGAGAAACTTTATTTAACATTATTTAAAGCACATGTGCTCATAAACATAATAATGTGAAGAAATCGTCTGTAATGTAAATTTTACAGACGTGAGAGACAATTCAAAAAATGAAATTTTTGAAAAAACATGACAAGTAGTAATATGGCGTTTATGTCATGACCTAGGGTTCATTTAGCACTTATCTTTCTAAAAAGAGAAATATTGGAGCCGTTTTTGAGGAAATCCTGTTTTTGTTATTTTTTAAAAATTGCAAATGTTGCATTTACTATTGCACGAAGACTACTAAAATTTCCAAAAAAATATACATGACCACATTAGAAGAACTATTTATGCACAACAAATTTCATTCGAAGGAAAAATCCATGTCTTCAATTTTGTAGTTGTCAGTCGCCGGAAAAAATTTAACTTCTGGCTACACCACGATTTAGAGGATTTTTTCTCTCTTAATTTAGCAACTGGTTTTATGTACAGTACTGGAAACATAAATTGATCGCGGCCGTCTGCGGCTAAGTTCAGCTTTTGCACGGCATGGACAGCCCTTGTCATGACGAAACGTCCAGGCGGAGCCTCACAAACCATCGTTCTACGCATGGCGGCCCCACAAACCAACGTTCTACGAGTATATTATAAATGGAGACAAATTTAAATATAACTTTTACTTTCTGCATACCTACGTATATACGGAGTAATATACGTAATGTAGAGAAGTTATGTAATGCTGCGCGAAAAAACGGCGGATTTTCGGCAGAAAAAATTTATTTCCGGATCCTGATAACAAAAAAGTGGATAAATGCAGTTGATTAATTAAGAGAAAAGTCCTCTAATACGTGATGTAGCCATAATCCGTATTTTGTTGATCCTTAATGCCGAAAACTCAATTGAAAGCGAAACGCCCGCCGTCTGTCCTTCTGAACACTACTAGCGCTTAAACCATGCGTGATTTTTTCAAATTGAAGAAAATATCTGTCTATCTATCTGTAGTTGAAGCTTTGAAATTTTGAAAACCATTCTTTAAAACTTGGGGGTTTTTAGATCAAGCTCCACGGACATTCTCGAAATTTTCTCAAAAGGTTTGCTCAATTTTTTTCTTTAAATGTATTGTAATAACAGCGCAAAATACACTTACAAAAGTGGCATAGGTTCTATTTTCACGGTTAACAGGAATTTTGAAAATTGCAAAAGTTTGAATTTTTCTGGCGTCTTCCACAACTGAAAAAATTGCAAATTTTCCTACAAATAAAATTTGTTGTCCATAATTACTCCTTTCATTAAGATCTTGCACATTGTTTTGAAAATTTTAATAGTTTCCTCGCAATATGGTGTACAATATTTTCAATAAAAAAACAACAAAAATGTTTTCTCTGTCTTGTCTCTCACGTAGCTCATATTTCCATTAGAGACAATTTGTTCACATTATTGTATTTATGTATACATATGCTCTAAATAATGTTGAATAAAATTTCTCGAAAACTCAACAGTTTTTTTTGGTGAAAATGAGCACAAAATTCCGCATTTTCAGAAACACTCAAACGCCATTTTCTCAAAAATTGCTCCAATTTTTTGTTTCATATTTTTCAACAAATAGTAATAATTGCAGTGTTTATTATGACGTTAAATTCATTTTTGTGTACTCTTTCGGTTTTTTTAAATACACAGATGTAATTTTTATGTACCTCTCACACCGTTAATATGAACAATTGCATTGATTTGTATACATTATTGCATTTATAAGTGGAAGTGTTTCCAATGACTTCGAATGAAGTTTTTCGAAAACTCAAGAGATTCCTCTGAAAAAGAGTTTCAAATTCCTCTTTACATAATGCTAATCGCCATTTTCTTAAAACACGTCTTCAAATTTTCAATTAAAATTTATATTTAGAACAAGGTTTTCTTCTTTAATACTTAATGAAACAAAGGTTTTCAAAAATTGGAAACCGAAAAGCGGAGAAAAAGTCGAAAAATGTGTTTTGGTGACGATAGATGGCAGCTGGCAAGAGAATGAGGGAAGATCTTAAAGCCAGTCCACACAAGAAATTAGAAAAATTTGCTACGAGAAAGTCTGTGCCATTCGGTAGCACCTCTAGATACCTTTCTTCGCATATTTCATATATTTTAACATAATTTTAATAGTATTTAAAATACTTTTACGAGATGCAACAATAGTACTTTCTTTCTTTATTTATTTATTTTACGTCAAAAAACAGTTAAAAACTGCGTATGACGTGCTATGGGGAAAAGTGAATTGTGTGCACATTTTCAAAATTCTGTGATCCCTACACTAAGTCATATACTACTTAAAATTGGAAAAAAACGCTACCAAGTAATAAATTCTATTTTCAAGGATATAAAGGCAATAAATTTTGGCTCTTATCCATGTTGTCCTTCGGAATAATATTTCCTGCCGCGACAACATGGAAACGATAATTTGAATAATTGTATTTCCCACTGAATTCTAGAAGACGTGCCCAGAAAATGTACTTAGAGTTTACTTCGAAACTTTTACAGTGAATTGAAGTATCTTTTAATTTTTTCGTTTAACACCATAATGAGTTTATTTACCTCGTTCGTCGTTTTGGGATTCACTAGAAGTGCTTCTGCCATGGCGTGAGGGGAACTTCCAGTTGGCGAGGGCGTTCACCTGAGCGTGCCTTGTCCCCCCGGGCAGGAGGCTCGTGTCCAGTGGCCAACGATGAGGATGCAGAGCGCATGATGCTAATGCGGATAGATCCGGGGCGGGTCGGTCGCGCCATGAGTGCTAATGCCGGAAATATCCGGCGCACGATGTTTCGTCTGCTTTCTGATTTTATTCCTAGGGGCCAGTACAAGCTATTGGCTTGGCACGACATCTGCAGCTTCCTAAAAGTACTAAGTAGCTATAGTATTTTTTTCTGACCAACAGAGGAAGCAAAATGAGTGTTTAAGCCGAATTCATCTGCCCGTCGTGCGCGGCGGAGGCGAACGGGCGGCGGCGGCGTTGATTCACGAGTCGCTCGGTACTTGGCAGGTCAAATCGTGCAAAATTATAAAGCTCCAGCCTCCACCAGGAGGGTGCTGGGAGCAATAAAATGTTTTGTTCAAAATCTACCCATCGTGGTTTTGTGCCCCATTTTGTGTTGAGGCGAAGGTCGGAAGATACACCGGCTAGTCTGACACAGCGAGCATTTCCGACTATCGTTTCATCAGAAACGAAAAAAACGCCCAACCTTCGCCAGTGCCGGTCCAAATCTCGGTTAGTCAAAGAAGGATGGGAAATATAACCACTTTTCTCCCCGCGCCGCGCCCCCTACAAAGGGAGCGCGCCTGAAAAGAATGCAGACCACAGGCGACCCAAGCGGGCCGGGTGACTCAGGGCCCGGGGACGCGCTGATGCCACAACAACGTAGCGCTAAAAGTTAAAGGGATGATAAAATTCATTCGGTCGCATGTTGTGATGGTAGGCAGATTCAACTCGCGAATAGATTCATTGTGCATGTTAGGATTTCGGGGGGGTCTACAATGCATTGTTAGGACTTTCAAACCTTTTCGTGTGGTAGAGCAAGAATCGGACTTGAGGGACATATTCGGACTCTGAATATTTTCATGGCAGAACCAGTAGTGAACGTGTCGAGTTCCGAATATTTTGCTGTGCATCAAAATGAGACTTGGAGTTTTTTCGCGAGTAAACTCTAATCATTCTTGAACTTATAAATGGATGCAGTTCTAAACGTGCCGGAACTTTGCATAGTTTCTTGCTATAAGCGGAAGATAGAAGTGAGAGATTTATTTTGCGGTGTAATCATAAAAGCACTGGATATTTATACGGTGAGAACGGGCATCAGACATAATATAGTGGAGCTGGAACAAGTATTTGAGTGGTGCGAAGCGATGAATCGGCGGTGTTCGTTTTCAAAGAGAAAATAGATTCGTAGTAATTGAATTTTCTTAGGGACATCAGGGCTTCAAATAAAAGAAGGAAGACGTTTCTTCAGTACTTCCAATCAAAAGCACGCGATGACCAGAATCCCGTTTAGAAGCTTCAGACAGGTCATGACTAAGAGGTTCACAATGTAAACTTTTTCATTATGATTTTCTGCATTCATAAGAAATAAACAGTTAATTTCTATTGAAAGAAGATAAAATACTTCTCATTGGCCGGGTCAAGCTTCTAATAAGTAGCTAGATCAAATAATCTCTGTTTTCAGATTCCTCGCCATTTCTGTATAGATGACAGATCGGGTAATCAGTATTAATGAATAATGATTATTTCTGAAGTGACCCATCGACCAGCTAGCGAGATTCAGTTTTTATCAGAGTAATAGTAGTTACAATAATATCGTAACCTTTTCCGGGCGCCCATGTTATTAGAAGTTTGGGAACGAGTTACGACGAATCGCCAATAATTGTAGCAGTTAAGGGTATGTTTCAAAATATATTCGAAACGCACCGCGTTCCACCAAAAGAAACGGCGAGACATCAAGCAAGAACGCGGCAGAACGGTTGCAAGTGGGCGCTCGCCTTTGAAAAAACGGTTACGGGCGGCGGTGTCGTCGGTTGGCCGACCACCGTGGAACGGGGCCGCGAGAATCGAGTGTCTGGCTGGCCGCCGGCAGAGGAAGGACGTATCTGGGGGCTGCTCCGCGATCGAAAGCAAACTAGTATCGCGAACGAACAGTGCAGAAAGATTAATTGACGGACAATTTGTGTGCGTGATAACAATCAATAGTCGATCGGACATATTGCCAAAGTGATAGCTGCTATTTAGATAACACAGATCAAAAGACGTCGAGTGGATCGGAGGTGGAAAGAGCATCTTCGGAAGCGCAGCGCCTCACCTCGGCTGGTCCCAGTGAGAACGACCCCGGCAAGCCTTGAAGGAGCGCAGAGGCAACCCGAAGGTCCCCCGAAGCCGCCGACGCTCATCACAGTGGAAGAAGTAACGGTATCCTTTTCTTCGATCGATAAGATCGAGAGACTAACAGTGATTCTGGGTTATATGAAGAAAAAGTAGAGACCACCATAGATATTGTATCATTAGTGATTTGTATAGATTTAATAAATAGTTCAGTTTATTTTGTTCACGGAACAGTGGTGTTCCGATTCGCCAACCCCAGGCCCGTGCGAAAGAACACCTGTCCTTACAAATAAATTTACTGAGAACAAACCAGCCTACCCGGTACGTCACAGTTGGCGCCCGAACAGTATGGACTCGTGTATTTAAGAAATGTGTAGTAGGATTAATTTAACAAGGGTATTTATATAGTGTTGCAATAAATTGAAGACAGTACCGAGAATTCATATAGTGGAGAATTAAAACTAATGACTCTTGAATTAACAAACTTGTATTTATAATTTTAAAAACACAAAGAAGTTTGAACAGGAAATATTGAATTAAAACAGTGTGCATGCAGTTGCTTACTGAAAAAAGTAGTAGAAAATTTATTATTGTCATGTATGTAAAGGTAAATACTGTTGAGGAAATATAAAGCAATTATGAACATTGACAGGCAATGGTAATTATGAATGTAAATGTTATTTAGTTAAATATGTGGTCCAGTCAATCCAGAAAACAGTAGGTACCTATTATGTATGTGTAAAGGGAAAGCAGTGTGTATAAGTATTGTGTTTGTTAGAATAATTATTTGTGTACATGATAATATACCATAGTTAAGTGAATTGTTTCTCGATATTGGATAAAACAAGGAAATTAGTAGAATTTGTAGGAAAGTTTAATGAATACAAGAAAGTTAATGTCATTTTGGTGTAAATTATAAAAGCTAATTATTTTTGACATATGGGCATGGTCTTACAAGATAATTGTGAATCATCTAAAGGAATTATAGCCCAGGTGTGTGGAGGGCATGGTTTATTAGCAGTGAATGGAAAGTAATTAATAGTGAAGAATTAATATTGATTTGTTGGAATGTTGGGGGGAGTAATGTTTGAAAACTGCATACAGTATATTTTTCGTGTCATTATTGAGGGGCTGTGGCAGGGTGTGTGAAATGAGACTGTGGATTATTGTTGTGAATTAGAATTGAAGTTGTGTATGCCAATGTTTTCAGAGATTTTCCGGAAGTGTTATTTGTATAATTTCGATATGTGATGTGTTTTATGAAGGGTATTTTGTGTAGTGAATTTACTTATGTGCATAGGTGATGTTAAAATTTATTTGCAGAGAGTGGATATTTGTATGTCATATGTGGTAACTGTATAGTGAAAGTAGATTTGGTCATGGTAGACTATACAATTGTGGTTTTTCATGCAAAATTTAAGACAGATAGTGTATTCAGCTAATGCCTAGCATCACTGATAGGTCATTGTTTCAATACAATTACTTGGGAATTAGATTAATTAAAATTGGGGAACTAAGTTGCATTAGTATTGCCAGCGTAGACGAGCTTAGGGCGGCATTGCAAGCGCGGAAGCAGTAAAAGCGATTGAGAAAAATGAGTGAACGATGCGAAGCGGCTGAAGACAAGAAATTAGATTGCGACAGCGATGGAAGCTCAAAAGGCGATGTTGGAACGAATGAGAAGATAGAGCGGGTAGAAGACTCGGATGAAGGAATCGGCGGAGTACGTTCCTGGATAGTAGGAATCCTGGAGTTGGAAGTAAGATTAGATGACACGTCGGGCGATTGTTTTGATGAAAGAAGTAAAAGTCACATCAACGCCGATGAACCAGTAACAGGGCAAGTCAGGAGCACCCAAGCAAAGATATCATCGGATTTGATGTTAATAATGAAAATGATTAACGACCGACTTGATAAAACAGCAGAGGAACAAAACAAAGATCGGAAAAGCAGCTTATGGCGATTGAAACGAATTGAAATCGGCAGGAAGAACAAAAAGAAGGTAATCGAGGAACAAGAAAAAAGATCGGAAAAGCGGCTTACGGCGATTGAAGAACGAATTGAGAAATCGGCAGAAGAACAGAGTAGGAAGATGATGGAAGAACAAAAGAAGGCAATCGAGGAACAGAACGGAAAGTTAATGGAGGAAATAAAAAAACAAATAGGACCTATTAACAAGCAAATCGAGGAAACCCAGCAGAAAATGAAGAAGATAGCGGAACAGGTCGAGATTCAAAACCAATCCATCATAGGAAATTTGTAGGCGGATCAGAGATAGAATCCCAGATTGACCGATTGGGCGAAGTTGAAAACCGACCTCACTCCAACAACCCGGGAGAAGATTACCGCACAAAGCAAGGAGGTGCGCAAAGGAAGACACCAAAATGATGCAGCAATTAATTAAAGAAGAAATATGAGAGATATACGATATTGCGAAAGAAAAGTATCATCCCTGCAATCCGATGTGGAGCTAATCAAGAATGCCGGACGACGCCGATCAGTGCGGGCGGAATACCTTTTTACGCCTCCGAAATCATTGAAGTTCTCGGGAGATGGTCAGAGCTCATGCGCATTCATGCGAAGGCAGCGGAACGACACCTAGCCGTGATCAACACATCGGAAAGATGCAAGGTCCAGTTTTTGTATTTGATATTGGAGGAATGCCCGGACGTGGACCGACGCACGATGTATTTCTGGGGACGCTGAAGGATTTCAAGACCGATTCTATGGTATTGGAACGATGATTCAAATGAATGTGAAGTTAAATCTAATGAATGGTTATTATACTCAGTCGATGGGAACTCTGCAAGAATACTTTTGACGCAACATTTGGGAGATTGTAGGACACTACGTCCCCAATGAGTGATCAAGAAATTATGTGTTTATTGACGCGTCGGTTTCCCGTGTCGATCCAAAATAATTTACGAAGTTCAATTATAACGAAGATTTAGAAACTTTATAGACATTATGAGGATATGATTTAACATTTGCCAATACCCGAGAATAAGAGGAAGGAAACGTGAACGCGTTAAGAACGGAACCAGTCAATAGACAAGGAATGGTGGTGGGGCAGGCAACCAGTGGACGCGACACGAGACAGAAGCCGGTGGCAATCGGAACCAGTAACCGAAGACCGGAGTGGGGTGGACAAGACCCAAACCGTCGAGAAGAAGAGAAGATGAACCGAGTGCGCCCAATCAATCAACACGGCCTGATCCAAGTGGAGGACCAGGGAACATCTTTAAACAGATAAGAGTCCGTGATGACAGGCGACCCATGACGGACACAAGGAAGAAAGAGCTGAATGTGGTCCCTATCAATACGATTCAGTCGGTGTCCTATGAATCACAACCAATGGCAGAGAAAAAAAAAAAGTTCCGGAAGTTCGCATGAGAAAATGTCGATCAAAGTAGAATGCGAAGAATTGGTAACGGAAGCACTGGTTGATACTGGATGTACTACAGCAGTTATATCAGAGAATTTTATATTGAGTTGATTGCGAAGGAAAGCAAGTAATGTGCTTGCCCATGAATAGGGCGTACGTGATAGGAGCCACTCCAGAAGAAGTCGAAGCCTATCTGAAACAAATAATGTTTAATGCTGAAATTGGCAGTCAGAAGTACGGAAATTAGTAGCTCTAGTGAAAGTAAAGGATTTGTTGTATCCGATGATTATAGGGACAGATTTTTATCCGAACGACGCGCGTTATTGATCATGACCACGGATTGGTAGAATAAAGGAAGCCAGAGAATCGAAGTGGACATGGAATGGGGAGAGGTGAAATAATAACGGGCGTGTTATCGCAGGAGGGGATAGAAGAAAGGTGAAACAACAGGTTGACCAGATAGAGTATTGGAAGCCCAATGGAAAACTGAGGCTGTTAAGACCTACTGATAGAAAACAAAGGGTATTTCAGAAGAATCGGGCACCGATCATGGGATTTGTTCCGTATACAACTTACAGATTACACTCCTTTAGGCAGCGAAACCCGATACCGGTAGTATTGAAGCAAGTAGCAGAATTGCTAGCATCCTGGTGAGCGACGGCATTATCAAGAAAACAAAGACACGTCGTACACGAATTCATTGTAATAGTAAAGAAGAAGGACGGAGGATTGCAGTTATCTGCTTAGATGCTCGGCAGTTGGGAATGCAGTGACGCTGCAATTTAGGGATGCACCCTGTCAGTGGAAGAAGCATTACAAAGATTTGGGGGTAGTATGATCTTTTCGTACAGATTTCAGTAAGGCTTATTGGCAAATGCAGGTTGCTGAAGAAGACCAGAAATATGCAGGTTTTCATTCGAGGAATACTATGTGTTTTGTAGAGTACCGTTTGGGCTACGGAATAGCGGAGCAGCCCTGATTCAGTGCGTAGATCAAATATTACAAGAAGATGCAAAGAACCGAGAATACGGCGTACGTGGATGATATTGTCCTGCAGGCAAAGTCCATCGAGCAACACTTAAGATTTGCGAGAACTGCTCAGGTCTACAAGAGAATAACCTGGTGTTACAAATCTGAAGAAATCAACGTGTTCACCAAGAGATTGAATTCGCCCAGGTACGTCGCATATCAACCGAGGGATAAGCATTAGACCGAAGCCGCTGAAGAATCCGAAACTTACCGCCACCGAGAACGAATAAGCAAGTGCGCAGGTTCGTGGCACATGCAATTATTACTCGAGATTTTATTCCAAGATTGCGGACGTTATGTATCCGTTCTACCAACTGCTAAAAAAGTCAAAAATGGAAATGGGATGACGCCTACAGGAGGCATTGATAGAGTAAAAGACATGTTTATAACGGCTGCTGTATAGCCCACCCCGATTTTCAAAAGCATGTATTGTCAAACTGACAGCAGCGACTTTGGGGATTGGGACGATGCTGTACCAAGTTATCGATGGCCGAAAAATCGTGTCCATTATCAGCCGAACCCTGAAGGGACCCGAGTTACGGTTTTCGGCTACGGAAAAGGGAAGCCAACGCTATGAGTGTAGGCAATATCAAATTTAAGCGTATTTGAAAGGACGACATTTCAAAGTACGTACTGACCATCAAGCATTAACGTTTTTGAGTAGATACCCTTACAAAACGATCGGCTACATCAGTGGGTGATGGCATTGCAAGGTACTCATTCGATATAGAGCATGGAAAAGAATTAATAACCATTTCGGACTTGTTAGCGCAAAGAGCCGAGTAGGAAGCCAGATACGCCAATGCGAGAGAATTTCAGGTAATGGTGATCGATTTGGGCATATCAAGATCACCATTATTTGATGGAGGACAGTAACATTACAAGAAAGGGATGATGAATCTACAAGGTGAAGAGATTTAAGCAAGGACAACTAGCCGAGGACTGACATGGACGTAGCGGCGCATTAGAAGAAATCAACACCGCTGGAAAGTAGAACCAAGAAGCAGTAGTGATCAAGACCAAAGAGAGAATCCAGACACGCATAGGTTGGGTTCACGAAATTGCACTGGTGAATTAATTGAATTCGTGCACGCGTCGTTGGCACATTTCAGTTGCCAGAAGACATTCCCAAACAATACAAGCTTATGCTGTTGGAAGGAATGAGGGAGGCAAATTAGGAGAACAGTAGCTCATGCATTGCGTGTCTCAAAGCTAAATACCCCAACCGCAAATATGACGGGCCGATGCATCACATTATACCAAGGAGAAAAACGAGTTGGCTGCGTTGGATGCATACGGACCTTTGCCTCGAACGACGAACGGGAATAAATACATTTTTGTAATCATGGATGTCTTCTCGAAGTTCGTGCAAGTATATCCAGTGAACAAAATTAACTCAAATAATTGCTTGAAACTCGTGAAAGATTTATTGTGTGCAGTGACGTTCAAACAGTGTTATCTGACCACAGAACGATGTTCACCAATTGAAGGTGGATGGGGGCATAAAGGAATGGGGGCGATACCGATTCGTTCTACTGTGAGACACCCTCAATCAAATCCGTCAGAACGGATAATGAAAGAATTATCAGACTATTTAGAACATGTTGTAATGAGAATCATGATGGAGATGAGTTAATACCGGATATCAATCGCTGGCTGAATCAAATTCCTCGACAGTATTGGCATGACGCCCTGGGAAACACATTTCAAAGGAAACCGCCTCACATACTATACGCTCTGGAGAGAGGAAATCACTCAGGAAGGACCACCGAAGACACCGGAACAGATGCGTCAGAACCCCAGTACGAAGCGGAGTAAGGACAGGAAGGCAAAATTAAAGAAGAAAACATATAGAGTTTCACGAGGGCAGACGAGTATTGTTGCGTGTCCCCCAAGTTTCTAACCCTAAACTAGGTTATACGCAAAATTTTCCATTATATGAGGGCCGTACATCATTGAACAGGTAGCAAACCCAAACGTGGCTAAACTGAGTCAACGATAACCGAGAAGTGGTGGGACATTATAATTTTTTGCAATTTAAGACCTTGCCCAACAAGAGAAGGCAGGGACAAGAATAGACCATTAAGTCGTTGAATTTTCCGGAGAAAAATCCACAAAAAGGGAGAAGGGGTAATGAAACGCACAGCGTTTCCACTCAAAAACGGCGAGACATCAAGAACGCGGCAGAACGGTTGCAGAAGGGCGCTCGCTAGCCACAAAAAAAACTGTTACGGGCGGCGAGGTGTCGTCGGTTGAAAGCCGACTCAAGTAGGAACGAGGCCGCGAGAATCAGTGTCTGGCTGGCCGCCAGCGAGGAAGAGGACGTATCTGGGGCTGCTCCGCGATCGAAAAGCAAACTAGTATCGCGAACGAACGAGTGCAGAAAGATTAATTGACGGACAATTTGTGCGTGATAACAATCAATAGTCGATCGGACGCGTATTGCCGTGATAGCGCTATTTGGAGTGACACAGATCAAAGACGTCAGGTGGATCGGGGAATTGGAAGGAGACGTACTTCAGGCGCAGCACCTCCACCTCAGCTGGTCCCCGTGGAAACGACCCCGGCAAGCAGCGAAGAAGGAGCGCGAGGCCTTGAGGTCCCAAACGCCGACGCTCGTAGTGGAAGAAGTAACGGTAAATATTTCTTCGATCGATAAGATCAGAGACTAACAGTGATTCTGGGTTATATGAAAGAAAGAATTAGAGACCACCATAGATATTGTATCATTATTGATTTTGTATAGAATTAATAAATAGTTCAGTTTTATTTTGTTCACGGAACAGTGGTGTTTGATTAATAACCCCGAGCCCATTCACGAGAAGAACACCTGTATAACAAATAAATTTACCTACGAGAACAAGCCAGCCTACCCGGTACGTCACAATATATATATACATACATATATATATATATGCTATATATATATATATATGCATATATATAAAAAGAAATGTTATCGTTCTTTGCCCGCAGATGGCAGATAAGCAGCGGCGCAGGGAGCTGGAGGCTGGCGCGGGGACGTGCTGCCGTGGACGGTGGCCGGGTTCAACCGCGGGCGAAACGTTGAGGAGTCATTTCTGTTGGAATAAGTTTTTCGTTGCGCTGCCCGCAGATGGCGGAGGAGCAGCGGCGCAGGGGGCTGGAGGCTGGCGCGTGGAACGTGCTGCCGTGGACGGTGGCCGAGTTCTACCGCGGGCAGAGCGTTGAGGGTCGTTTTTGTTGGAATAAGTTGTCGTTGCGTTGCCCGCAGATGGCGGAGGAGCAGCGGCGCAGGAGCTGGAGGCTGGCGCAGGGACATTCTGCTGCCGTGGACGGTGGCGAGTTCTACCGCGGAAGAGCGTTGAGAGTCGTTCTTGTTGGAATAAGTTGTCGTTGCGCTGCCCGCAGATGGCGGAGGAACAGCGGCGCGGGGGCTGGAGGCTGGCGCGGGGGACGTGCTGCCGTGGACGGTGGCCGAGTTCTACCGCGGGCAGAGCGTTGAGGGTCGTTTTTGTTGGAATAAGTTGTCGTTGCGTTGCCCGCAGATGGCGGAGGAGCAGCGGCGCAGGGGGCTGGAGGCTGGCGCGGGGGACGTGCTGCCGTGGACGGTGGCCGAGTTCTACCGCGGGCAGAGCGTTGAGGGTCGTTTTTGTTGGAATAAGTTGTCGTTGCGCTGCCCGCAGATGGCGGAGGAGCAGCGGCGCAGGGTTCTGGAGGCTGGCGCGTGGGAGGTGCCGCCGTGGACGGTGGCCAGGTTCTACCGCGGGCAGAGCGTTCAGGGTCGTTTTGTTGGAATAAGTTGTCGTTGCGCTGCCCGTAGATGGCGGAGGGCAGCGGCGCCAGAAGACTGGAAGTGGCGCGGGGACGTGCTGCCGTGGACGGTAGCCGGGTTCTACCGCGGGCAGAGCGTTGAGTGTCGTTTTTGTTGGAATGGTTATCGTTGCTGCCCGCAGATGGCGGAGGAGCAGCGGCGCAGGGCTGGAGAAGCTGGCGCGTGGGAGGTGCTGCCGTGGACGGTGGCCGAGTTCTACCGCGGGCAGGCGTTCGAGGTCGTTTGTTGGAATCGTTTGGCCGGTGCGTTGCCCGCAGATGGCGGAGCAGCGGCGCAGGGAGCTGGAGGCTGGCGCGGGGACGTGCTGCCGTGGACGGTGGCCGAGTTCCTACCGCAGGCCCGGAGGCGTTGAGGTCGTTTTTGTTGTTTGGAATAAGTTGTCGTTGCGCTGCCCGCAGATGGCGGGGAGGAGCAGCGGCGCAGGGGGGCTGGAGGCTGGCGCGTGGAGGTGCTGCCGTGGACGGTGGCCGAGTTCTACCGCGGGCAGAGCGTTGAGGGTCGTTTGTTGGAATAAGTTGTCGTTGCGCTGCCCGCAGATGGCGGAGGAGCAGCGGCGCAGGGGGCTGGAGGCTGGCGCGGGGGACGTGCTGCCGTGGACGGTGGCCGAGTTCTACCGCGGGCAGAGCGTTGAGGGTCGTTTTTGTTGGAATAAGTTGTCGTTGCGCTGCCCGCAGATGGCGGAGGAGCAGCGGCGCAGGGGGCTGGAGGCTGGCGCGGGGGACGTGCTGCCGTGGACGGTGGCCGGGGATTCTGCCGCAGGCAGGCGTTGAGGTCGTTTTTGAATAAGTTGTCGTTGCGCTGCCCGCAGATGGCGGGAGGAACGGCGGCAGAAGGCTGGAGGCTGGCGTGGAGAGTGCTGCCGTGGACGGTGGCCGGAAAGTTCTACCGCGGGCAGAGCGTTGAGGTCGTTTTGTTGGAATAAGTTGTCGTTGCGCTGCCCGCAGATGGCGGAGGGCGGCGGCGCGAGAACTGGAGGCTGGCGCGGGGACGTGCTGCCGTGGTGGCCGAGTTCTACCGCGGGCGGAGCGTTGGTCGTTTTGTTAGAATCAGTTGTCGTTTTTGCGCAGATGGCGGAGGAGCAGCGGCGCGAAACTGGAGGGCTGGCGCGGGGACGTGCTGCCGTGGACGATGGCCGAGTTCACCACCGCGGGCAGAGTGAAAGTCGTTTTTGTTGGAATAAGTTGTCGTTGCGCTGCCCGCAGATGGCGGAGGAGCAGCGGCGCAGGGGGCTGGAGGCTGGCGCAAGGAAGTGCTACCGTGGACGGTGGCCGAGTTCTACCGCGGGCAGAGCGTTGAGGGTCGTTTTTGTTGGAATAAGTTGTCGTTGCGCTGCCCGCAGATGGCCGGAGGAGCAGCGGCGCAGAAGACTGGAGGCTGGCGCGGGGACGTGCTTGCCGTGGACGGTGAGAGTTCTACCGCGGGCAGAGCGACGTGCTGCTGGCGGGAGCGGCTCGGGCTTCGTGGGGCCGCGTGCTGCTGGAGAAGCTGCTGTTCGCTGCTGACATCATTACCGTCTGCGATGCTGCGCGCGCAAAGGCCTCTCGGTGCAAGGCGCCTGCAAGCTTCTCGACGTCCCGGTCCAGCACCACAGCTTCTCGTCTCTATAGAATAAATTCACAAATGTCTAGGGTGTAAGGCTCTAGTAGTAATAAATCAATATAGATGAAAATAACGTTTGCCAATGAACGTATGAAAGCGATATGAAAATGCAGATTTTTATATCGCAAGTTATAGACTTGTTGAATACACGTCTTTAATTATCAATCTTTACGCTTTTGATGTTCCCGGGAGAGTCATGGTTTTAAGGTACACAAATATTGTCATCCATTTTAAACGAGCATTGAACTGACGAATTTAGTAACAATTAGAAATGGCGTGTACTTTGATGAATGAAATATTCCTCTGTATATTCTAGTGCGCGATATTTCAACTTGTCTTCATTCCTTGCTCGCTTGTAGCATTTATTTTGAAACACTTGATTTATCGCATAGACATTGGCTTCCTGAAAGTGTACACTATCAATGTCACCGCCATTTCGAACAACTTCACACAAGGGGCGGTTTCCCTCCTCCACTCAGCATTGTGTCTCCTCTCCAGCCTCTCATCCACTCTCCTCATCCTCTCATCTAAAGCAGGAGATGTTCAATTTAATATATTCATTTTAAAATATTTCTAAATTACGATTAACATAAGCCAAATGTTATAATATTTACGTCATGATAATATTTATAATTCGCATCGTTACTACATTAGAAGACTCCAGTATTTATACATTCATTTACAGGAAAATGGTTAATGAGATAACAGTATGAGTGAAAATGTGTAATATACATTATACGCTTACTTAGACACACATTGTACATACATACATGCACATTTTACGCATACATTCGTTTATACATATTTTCAATTGTTCAGTTTTAATCTTTCTCCAACAATTTTCTCAAACAACGGGGCGACCAATTCTTTGAACAAATTTAATTATTAAAATACATTGTTACTCAGTAACAAGATCACAATTTGGATAGCTTTACGTATGCGGAACATATTTCCGATCTAATTGCGTCCAACAAGGTGACGGGAAAGGTGACAATTATAACATTTTTTGAAAACTTGGTTCGATTTATTCAAAATCCATCATTAAAATTGAATCACATTCAAAAAGTATTCCATTTTCAATATACATGGTAAAATGATCAAGATCATATAAAAAATGTCAAAAGACTTTTGGGGGTTGTCTCAAATTATTCCCCCCTAAAATACATCGTGGTTCTGCCCTTGCCCCTGCAGGGGCGACGATCTTCAGTTGTGATGTGTATTCGTCCCGAATCGGGTTATTACACTGACAATTCTGGGGAGTATCGTTTTCCCATGTAACTATCGTAACGTCAGAGTGTTTTCAGGCCGAGAGGCTCAAAAGTGCAACAATATCGTATAATACAATGAGAAACGCACCGCTAAAACTCTTCATTGATAGCTACACTGCTCCCCGCAAAGGACCGCCGCCCACATGCCGCTGCAATTACCACCACCCGATTTTACTAAACCCGGTAGCTTCCCGTGTGCCTTATTTAACGGGAATTCACATCTCTTGTTAGTGGTAGTGGGCATACCGGTACACGTGGTGTATGCATTGAGGGTTGCGCAAAATTTTGTGAGCAAATACTCTATTCCCAACCACACGTCTGGCGATGTCTTACCCCGAAGGTATGATTTTCCCCATTCTCATTACCCTGTAATAATGTAAGTTTTTTTAAAAGACATTATTTCTGTATTGTTTAGTTAAGCTCAAACACAAACACAATCATACACATATCCATCAATTGATTTGTTTATCAATATTTCCGGCAATAGGTACATTTGTGAGCCATTGTTTACCGGGACTGTGAGATAAATAATATTATATTTATTTCTAATTCTATTTACTTTCAATTGGTAGCTTCCATATCTTGCTCGATAATAGGATTTGAAAGGCACATTTTATACCAAATATGTAAGAAATTTATCCTTTTTAAAACGAGTTTGAATCGTTTTTCTGGGACTGGGATATACAGTTATTAAGAAAGAAGTAAGAAAGATACAGGTTTTCAGGTCTCCTGGAGTTAGGTTGGGATTTTAACTAGAATGTGCTGACGTACAACATCCCCAATGAAATCAATTCCATGACCTTCTTCCTGGTAAGCCCTATTTTCCCGCGCTTGCCGACCGGGCTAAAAGCTCTGCCGAGTGGGTGGGAGAGGCTGACGCGCGCGCTGTGTGGGTGATGCGCAGCTGTTCGACCGGGTGCGCGCGCAGCAGCCGGAGGCAACCGGCGCGCCTGCAGGCGGTGGAGGGCGACTCGGCGCGGCCCGGCCTGGCGCTGGCGAGCGGACGCGCGCGTGCTGGCGGAGCGCGTGTCCGTGGTGTTCCACCTGGCGGCCAGCGTGCGCTTCGACGACCCGCTCATCACGGCCGTGCCGCCCAACGCTTGCGCCACGCGCGACCTGCTCGAACTCGCCACGCGCATGACCAAGCTCAAGGTACGTCGCATTAGTTACACCAGTAAAGAAGTATTGTTATGCTGCTGCACTTAGTAGAGATGTTGCGTCAGAAAAACTCGCATTTCGGGGCTCCCTTAACATGTTACGCAATCAGAATCCACGTTTCGTGAGTCCGTGATACCGAAAAAAAAAGATTTATTTTCCTATCCGTTCCAAACTCCTGATTGGAGACACCTGGTTGAGAGAAAACCCCACTATAAATCGTGTGAATTAGGTGCCCGATCGCCATCTGGCTGAAATTTCACCCCCTCCCCTTACCGCAATAAAATATGTATTGCACCTCCGGGGCTAACCATCATTACAAATGACTCACCCGGAATCACTAATGAACGAATCGTGTGTGTCAGGCGTTCGTGCACGTGTCGACCACCTTCTGCAACGTGGGGCAGCGCGAGTTCGAGGAGAAGCTGTACCCGGTGGCGGAGCGACTGGCGCTCCGTGCTGGCGCTGGTGGGCACTGATGAATCACTAATGAACGAATCATGTGTCAGGCGTTGCACGTGTCGACCACCTTCTGCAACGTGGGCCAGCGCAGGTTATAGGAGAAGCTGTAACCGGTGTGGGCGACTGGCGCTCGTGCGCGCTGGTGGGCGCAGTTGAATCACTAATGAACCCAGATCCGTGTGTGTCAGGCGTTCGTGCACGTGTCGACCACCTTCTGCAACGTGGGCCAGCGCGAGTTCGAGGAGAAGCTGTACCCGGTGGCGGGCGACTGGCGCTCCGTGCTGGCGCTGGTGGAGGCGCAGTTGAATCACTAATGAACGAATCGTGTGTGTCAGGCGTTTGTGCACGTGTCGACCACCTTCTGCAACGTGGGCCAGCGCGAGTTCTAGGAGAAGCTGGCCGCGGTGGCGGGCGACTGGCGCTCGTGCTGCGCTGGTGGAAGCGCGTTGAATCACTAATGAACGAATCGTATGTGTCGGGCGTTTTGTGCACGTGTCTGACCACCTTCTGCAACCCGTGGGCCAGCGCGAGTTATAGAAGCTGTGCCCGGTGGTGGCGGGCATTCGGCGCTCCGTGCTGGCGCTGGTGGAGCGCTGTTGGATGCTAATGAACGAATCGTGTGTGTCAGGCGTTTGTGCACGTGTCGACCACCTTCTGCAACGTGAGCCAGCGCGAGTTATAGGAGAAGCTGTAACACCGGTGGCGGGCGACTGGCGCTCGTGCTGGCGCTGGTGGAGGCGCTGTTGAATCACTAATGAACGAATCGTGTCGGGCGTTTGTGCGTGTCGACCACAGCCTTCCTGCAACGCGTGAGCCAGCGCGAGTTATAGGAGAAGCTGTGCCCGGTGGCCGGGCGACTGGCGCTCCGTGCTGGTGCTGGTGGAGGCGCTGTTGAATCACTAATGAACGAATCGTGTGTCAGGCGTTTTGTGCGTGTCAGCCACCTTCTGCAACGTGGGCCAGCGCGAGTTATAGGAGAAGCTGTACCCGGTGGCGGAGCGACGGCGCTCGATGCTGGTGCTGGTGGGCGCAGTTGAATCACTAATGAACGAATCGTGTGTGTCAGGCGTTTGTGCACGTGTCGACCACCTTCTGCAACGTGGGCCAGCGCGAGTTCTAGGAGAAGCTGTACCCGGGGGCCGGCGACTGGCGCTCCGTGCTGGCGCTGGTGGAGGCGCAGTTGAATCACTAATGAACGAATCGTGTGTGGCAGGCGTTCGTGCACGTGTCGACCACCTTCTGCAACGTGGGCCAGCGCGAGTTCGAGGAGAAGCTGTACCCGGTGGCGGGCGACTGGCGCTCCGTGCTGGCGCTGGTGGAGGCGCTGTTGAATCGCTAATGAACGAATCGTGTGTGTCAGGCGTTCGTGCACGTGTCGACCACCTTCTGCAACGTGGGCCAGCGCGAGTTCGAGGAGAAGCTGTACCCGGTGGCGGGCGACTGGCGCTCCGTGCTGGCGCTGGTGGAGGCGCAGGGGCAGAACGACCCGGTGGCCCTGCGCGCGCGCTGCACAGTGAGTCACCACCACCCACGCACGGGACTTGGCGTTTCTACTAAGCAGCGGTCTATTGGACAAAATTTCTGCTTAACCGAATGACACGTAGCACGAACAGTCCTCAATGACAAGTAAATTAATCTCGTAAACTATTGAAAGGATTTGAATATTTTAACAAAAACTGTCTTCACCAAAATTGCAATAACATACTATAATACATATGAATGTACAGAACCTCCATTCTTTGGATACAAGGCATCAAGAAAAGTTGCTGATCCATAATGCAACACGCAAATGACAATTACTTAATGAGGGTGACCTGTTCCTGAGAGCCTTGCTGTCACATGTAGATAGATGTGTAGTAAACAGAGATGCCATTTATACAAAGATTCAGTCGGAAAGAGCAGCTTGAAAATAGTGGAATTGTGCAATCAAATATTTGCATTGGTCAGTGAAAATGGAAAATATTGCCTTATTTTACTTTCTCGCGTATGAATATACGTACGTATACTCGAGGCGACATTCATATCATATAGAAAGTTATGTAATACTGTGGAAACTCGACTTCGAGTTTTTAACAGAAATATATTTTTTGAGGTATCTTAATACCACCGACTTTCACTCTCTAAACATCTGTCCGTCTGTCTCTCTGTCCGTCGGTGAACAACGCCATCGCGTAAACTCTTAACAGTTTTTTTCCAAATTGAATATTCCACGACCGACTGAAGATTCTGAAATTTTTAAATGAATTCTTTGAATATTAGGGTGTATGCCTACTTCAGGTAAATCCTCTGGACATTTTCCAAATTTTCTCAAAATTTCTCCACATTCGTTTTTAAATTTCTTGCTTGAACGGAGAGCAATGCACTTATAAAAATAGCGTAGATGCTATTTTCATTGTTGAGTCGGAAATTTATGTTGAAATTTATATATTGTTAAGTCGGAAGTTTGTAAAAGTATTAATTTTTTCGGTATCTTCCTACAACTTCAATAACAAAAAAATTCTACTCCCATGTAGTATCCACAATTAGTTGTATAGTTAATAATGTCACGTTTGTTGTTGACAGTATTTATGTTTCTTTTAATTTTAGAGTGAAATATAGAACTTGTATTAAAATATACTGAAAACAAGATTTTCTAAAAAAAATCCCAATTTTGTTTCTAAACTCTTTGTATGAATTGTGTTAAATCCACAATATAAGATAACTAAACATCATTTTGCTGTATTCTTTTGGCTTCTTCAAAAATGACACAAATGATTTTTTTTACATTTCCCTCACGTCGTTAATAACGATATAACGATTAATATGATATAACAGTAACTCAATATTACTGATAAATCAATATTTTCATTTTGGAGGCTATTTTTCATGAAAATTCAACATTTCAAAAGTTTTCTAAACAATTGCACCAAAGTTTGATTTAATTTAGTTCTTAGGGAACCGTAAAGAACTTAAATAAGGACGTGGATCTCATTTTCGTTGAAATCCCTAAGTTTTCGAAAATTGCAAAATTTGAAAAAAATGTCGGTGATTTACTACAACTACCATACTGAAATAGAGATTTTACTTAATGACATCTCTTTTTTAATTATATATTGATAGAAGGTCATATACAAATTTTCGAACATTTTGGGTATCTTTGCTTGAAACATAGGCAATTATACTTTTTTTTCAAAAAAGGCTCAAATGTTCTTAAAAAAATTTTCTTGTAAGTAAGAATGAGCTTTAATTAAGGTGGTGCTTGCCGCATATTCGTTAAACAGTGAATTTTTGAAAGCAGTAAAACTTTTCCGCGTGCTGTTAAAATTATAATATTGAAGATGTAATGAAACCTGATTATCAAAAATATCTTTATCTATATAGTATGTGTATTTTTGCATAATTTTGCGTAGAAGTAGACGATTTATAATCCATTACTCCTTTCTACAGAAAAATGGCTGAAAATGTTGTCTGTATCTTTTCCTCAGGTAAAGAATAACTATAAAGAAAGTGGTACCAAAGTCCCATTTTTGGCACAATGTCTGCATTTTAACTCTGATTACTCGCACTGACGAACTGTGTACGTCACGGGAACTGTTATCGCCCTAGGTGTCAGATAACATCAGCGCGCGTTCTGACCTTTGACCTAACCTCGCACAAGGCATTCATCCTCCTCGATACTCGTTTGCGTTAGATTTACTGCAGTGTCTAGACGATTGTATTTTTTTTTTATTTAATAGGTAAATATTACAGACAAATGGAAAAAAAGAAGAAAAACTTGATGCACTGTGGCTAGGCCGAAGCCTTTAGTCGTCTAATATCTACTACCTCGTTCTAACCTTTCTAATTTTTTTTCACCCCAAATGGTCTCTCCATCGTATCAAAGCGGAAAAGAGACCAAAGGGTGCAGCTAAGAAAAAAACTGAAGGTGAAACCTGCCGTCAGAAGCCAGTACATGCTAATCTATCCAGTTTTTAAACTATTTATTTTATTTGGCGCGGGCATGGCATTCTCACTGATGTTGGCTTCCTCCGCACCTGGCTCCCAAACAGCACCACAGAAAATCGTCCACACCAACGCCTCTGCCCTAACATTTCCGATTCCCACTTCCCTTCGCCCCCTACTGTGTTTTATTTTAACCGTTTCCTTTTATTTTATTTTAATTTAATTCAATTTTAATTCATTTAACTTATTTTAATTAATTTAATTTTAATTTATTTAACTTATTTTTATTATTTTAAGTTAATTTATTTATTTTTATTGACTTATTTATCTACTTATACTTAACAATTGCCTGCAACTATAACTTTTTTGTACTGTTTACTAACTTAACATAACTTGCAGCTAGCAATTATTTTGTTGATTTATTAATTTATTTATTTCCTCTCCAGTCTAGGCTCCGCTCTTACTTACCACTGCTGTTTTCCCACTCCCTAATTTCTGTTTTCCTAACGGTCCGAACTTTTCCTAGAAATGTTCCTAATTCTTTCATGATGTGAGGCTTTTTATCACCTGATATGTTCTGGGTGAGCGTAACGTTTCTTTGTTGGAAAGTAATACTTTCCCATTCCCATTTATTTCCCTCTCCATGTTTCAGTCGCACAGCAATTTCAAAGGATGTGGATCCAATCTTCTCTATCACCGCAAAGCACACAGATGCCATTGAATTGAGTCCTTTAATCTACGTTGCATGCCCCGACCATGAACCAAGCGTATCCTCCTCTTGCGTCCTTTCGCAGTGTGTTTACGTAACGTTCGCAACCCCATAACGGACTCGGCCGTTGCTTTTCGGTTTGTTTTTCGGCCGTTGCTGCGAGGCTCTCTTGCTTTTAAAATCCGCAAGTCTGCCCGAAATTAGCCGTTCTATCTGAAGTGTTCCCCTATCTCCCACCATCTCCGGAGAAACGTCTCCCAGACCTGCACGTTCCAGTAACAGTTGCACTCGAAAACATCTATGTATAAGTGTGTCAGACTGTTCACCTGCTAATTAATCAAAGTTTAATGGGTTTCATTTTAAAATCTTTCCAAGTTCTACACTGCAAACCTCTTAGGACTCAATTGCTGCGAATCTAGAGACTCCGAGAATTAATTTGAAATAATCTGTTTCGCAACATATTCGGTCATCTCATCATCCCCAAATTTCTGCCCCATAATTCATTGCTGGGAGAACTAGCAATTTTAAACATTGTATCGCATACCTTCAAAAGGCAATTCGGAACCTACTTTGCATAAACGATTCTTTAGGCCCCAATTCTTTCTTCTGTGCTGCCGCCACTATGTGATTATTCCATCCCCATTCATGGAAAAATTTTGCCCCAAGATATGTAAATGTTTTGACAGTCGATCTCTAGGCAGTAAACATTTCTCTTTATTTACTAGATAAATCCATTCTAGTAGAACAACTACTTTAATTTTTGAATATTTACTTTCCCCAATCCCCTGTTTCACTATACGTTTCTAGGAGATTTAAACTTTCTGTAAGCCGTCAATAGTCTCCGAACATAAAACTAAATCGTAAGCATATAGTAGTCCGAGAATGTTCAGGCCTCAATTTCAGCGCAGATGTATCCTTCCTCTTAACCACGTCAATAAATCGTTATAAACAAGATAAACAATAGCGGTGAAGGACAATACTGTCTTACTCACCTGTCGATTTTATTTTTCGCGTTGTATGCATCACCGCACCTGACACACAGAAATTTACGTCTTCGTACATGCTCTGCAACATACTAAACTTTACGTGAGACGCACAAGCTCATTAAGTTTTTGCCAACAAAGCTTCCTATTGATGAAGTCAAAGCCTTTTCGAAATCTACAAAACTGCAATATAAGTGGCCCCGTTTGCGCGCGCAAGCGCCTGTTTTACTAGAATTATCTAACACAAGATATTGTCAGTACAGTCCCAGAGCCTCTCCTTTCGGCCTACTTGCAGTTCTGATATTTTACTGTGCTTTTCCGCCCATTCCTCCAGTCGTCCGTTGAGTATTTTACAAAATGGTTGCTCAGCGTTGGTAAAAGACTAATTCCGCGATAATTTTGTGGGCAATTCGTATCACCTTTATTCTTAAAGACCGGTTGGAGGATCGCTGTACTCCACGTTTCAGGATACGATCCGGAATCAACTATTGCATTAAATAAATTCAGAATACTCTCTGGGTCTATGTGCCACAATTCCGAAATAAATTTTGTCGGAATGCCGTCCGCGCCGCCTGCCTTCTTATTATTCATGGCTAGCATAGCCCTGTTTATTCATTCAGGTGCCAGTTCGTCTAATTCAGGGACATCGGTCGTGATAATATCTATCGCATGTTTTATCTTCGCTATTGCGAGCGCCTTATGAAAAGTACTGTCACGCGTCAGTGAAATTGCGTCACTTGTTTCTTTTATTACGCAGAGATCTTATAACGTCCCAAATTGATTTCTTATGATCGTTTCTTAAAATTACCTCTATTCTTGCTGTCTCATTCTCCTGCAAGTTCTTTGATTTCTTAATTGTGGCCTCATGTGCCTACGTAGTAACAAGTAACTATTTCTTGCTTCCACCGTTCCACTATTTCTGATTTATCCTTAAAAGGCACTATTGCTTTACGCCTGCTCTCCCGACACTCCTCGCTAAACCATCCTTGGGTCAGTACCCTTCCTCCTCTCTCCCACCTTCGCATGCCCTTCCCTGCGCGCTTCGCCTTTCTAAATTCTTTGTTTGCCTCAATACAAACCGTTGTCTTGCTATTGTGAAGTTCGTTGCTCCCGCCCGCTCCACTGCCGGTGGCAGTTCAGTAGCATTTACTGCTAAATGAACGCACACAGGCAAATGGTCGGATTATGCCCGTAATTCGATTCAAAATCCTAATAAATTGTTTATTCTTTCATGAGACAACAGAGCATAATCTATTACACTATCTCCATTTCCCACTAATAAGTTAGTTCCCCTTCAGTATCCTGTCATAGTTGCCATTCGTTCAGATTAAATCTCTCATAATTCTAATAATTCTGACATCATTATTGATGACTGAGTCTTCTTTTTCTAAATTGGCTCTCGCTGCGCCGATCGAACTCAAATACTTCTGCTCATGGCCAATTCGAGCATTCGTGTCACCTAAGACTAGTAAATCAGTATTCGCATACCTTTGCTTCAACGAGTCTAGAAATTATTGATTTCATAAAAGCTTCTGGAGAATAATAACGCGACCCCTGGGTGACGGTATATAAATACAATCGCGATGTCTGTATTTTTGCATTACTAGTCTAATACAAAGAAAATTATCGAATTTGCCTTAGTAATTTCATAAATAGTTGCATTAACCTATCCTGAAATATGCAACACCCCAGGTACCTACCCCTTTCCCTCTACGTTTTTGATTTTGCGCGAAAAACAGCAAACAGACACATTTAACGCTTCACCCTCCTTCCACCAAGTTTCTACGAGACCAGTTATATCAAATGTATTTATGTACCGATGGAAGTCTTGATTTCCGAGCTTAGAGCCTAGACGATGTTCCAGCATCCTGTTCTTAAAGCCTATTCATGCCTGTTGGCGACCTGCTGGGTCCCGACTCACCGCGGAAGCTTCCTGCTGCTGCATGATTTGCGCGTCCATCGCCTCGTACGGGGTCCTCAACCAGGCTGTCTTCTGCCGCGTTTTGCCGGGACTCGCCGAGTGCCGTGAGCTCCGGCAGGAACGCGAACGCGACCGCTGACGCGAACGCGAACGAAGGACCGCCTCCGCCGCGATGCGAGGTCGAGTCGTCGCACCGCCCGGCACTAGGCGCAGGCGCAGGCGCGGCCGCGGCCAAGGCCGAAGGCGCGGGTGGGGGCGGCGCGAAGCACCAACGCCCGGAAGGGGTGTCCGCCCTCCTGGGGTTCTGCCCCCTCGCCGAGTTCACGGGACCCCGTCGCCCCGCCCCCTCCCACGCCCGCGGACGGGCCGCCAGCTCAGCCAACGTAGCTGCGCCCTGCCACGACAAGCTTGTCGAAACAGATCGACGCCTGCCTTCCGCTCGCTCGCCTCCTGCAAATCAGAATTAACGCCTTTTGCGTTTGCCGCACTGCCCAGCTGAAGTCCTCACGAACGCGCCTGCCATTCCGGGAGAGATACTCCCGGGCTGCACACTGTAGCTCACCGCGCCTGAAAGAGGCCGGCGGCCACAATCATACGCGGCTGTCCTTGCGCCGCCTGCCCGGTCGAATACGCGCGCTCGATATCTGGAGCTCAGCCTGCCCCTCAGCTCTCCGCTAAATCCAGAATACATCGCTCCAGGTCGCCCGGGCTCGTTCCGCTGTTCTGGGATGCCAGTAACAATGATATTGTTACGTCACGGCTGGTGCGGTGCGCCTTCGCCACTGGTGAAATCCACCTTGCGAACCAGCCCGCGCTCGATGGCTGTCACGGCGATTGCACTGAAGCCTCTGCCGACGTAACTTCGCCTGCAACATCGATTCTAATGATTCCCTTATGGTTCTATTGATCGTTTCGATGATATCGACGTTAGTAGGGGCTCGGTTCAGGTCCACACGATCGCTAATGGCGCCGCCATCACGCCGCGCCCAGCACGCTCGTAAGGAGCCCCAGCTCCTGCGCTGTCCCCCGGGCACCGCCGCGCAACCGGTAGCCCCTCGCCCAGCGACGACTAGCCGCGCGCGCACTACTCCCGTCGACACCATCCTGCAGCAGGTAGAGGCGGCAGCAAAACACATCGCTAGGCCTCTGCGTCTGGCGAGACGTATTTTGTTGGAAAGCGTTCGCTGGCATACAGTCTATGCCGCGTTGGTAACAATGTGAGTTTTATTTTCCCTTTTATTAATCCACCAGGACTTTTTTCATTTATTGAAGTAATTAAACTAATTTATTTGCTTTATATTAGAAGCAATACACAGATGAATAATTTATCGGAAGAAGCAGTATGTGAATTATTACACGAGGAATCGACAAAAGAAGAAATTTGCCATGCTGCAAAATGATTCTGAAAAGACTTGTGTGTCAAAACATATCGCGGGTAACTGAGTTATAACTCCATCTGCAGCTACTGGGAGAGGTAGCTCAGTGCATCAACTGATGTCACTGCAGCGCCTCTGACCGGGAGGTGTTAGGTTCGAGTCCTGACGGCGGCAGGATTTTCGACACTAGCTTTCCAGCTAGGTCGAATTCAGTCGCTATCTGGAGGACAATTCTAGCGGCTGGCTGCTCTGATCGGTAGCTTTCCGTGGTTTCTCCGATCAACACCAGGCGAATGCCAGAGCAGTACCCTACCAAACGGGCCATGGACCGCGCGCGATCTATCCTTCCTCTTCCTTGTCCTATCCTCTCTCCCTTACATACACACACACACACACTAACATGCACTACACTACCACATATTCCGGGAGACCGGTCGGGAGCTTAGAGCTTGTCCCGGCTGAGGCGGTGCCCCGCTGGTGGAAGAGTCCTGGTTGGGGGAAACCCACTAGCCGACGGTAGATCGGCGCCGGATCTTGCCATCAAGCGGAGGAAGATCACCGCCTTCTCCCGAGAGAAGAAAATGCACTACAGTAACTGGACTAATGACCAAAGCAGTTGACACACCCGGAAACACGAAAAACAAACCAAACCAATCCATCTGCAACTACAGCCCTAGGACTTGTCCAATTGAACATTTTATTGCCCTCAGCTGCGACATCCCAAACTTCGGTTAGCCCTCCCAGGCGCATCTTTGTCTGTAATTTTCTCTCCTATACGTCACATACAATTCTTGACTGTTTAAATACATAAAGAAGGAAAGAAAGAAAGAAAGAAAGAGAAGAAAGAAAGAAAGATCCTCCGTTCTCGTACGTGCGACACAGAATATTTATAATCACTCACACTCCTTTGTATCATCTTTACATCAGATCTGTGCATTATGGATGTTGTACGATGTTCATTGACAACTTTTCAGGACAAAATCTCTATTGTTTAAAAACTAATAGTAATTTTAGCTCTAATGAAATGGTTCACTATACATTTTCCTGTATATAAAATATTTTATCTATTCTGTAGCCCTGGTGAAGGTCTAATATATTGTTACGTTACTCTCAACACCTCATCTGGTGGCCCGACGTTGTGGTGCCACTTGTAACGTATCACTCTCCTGCCTTGCATGGACCACCACACTCACCTAAGTAACCTTATAAATTTTGGAAATGCACACTTCCTTACTACTTATTTTTGCTAAGTTATCATCCACCATTTCTTAGGTACCCGAGCACCACCCTTAATTATGCCCGTCACTTCTAGTGACTTTCAGAGGAACCTCCTATTTTTATTCCTTGAACTTTCTTATATGGGCGTGAGGCTGCGGCTGCCCTATACAGGAACTAAAACAAAGTATGTGGGCACGTGGGCGTAGGTCTGCATCTATCTACTCAAAAATAAGAATACATTCTGTCAATTCGCTGACGAACCTAATGATGTCCGTCATTATTTATTATTTCTAAATCAAATTCTGAATTATTGTTTCGGTTACTTTATACAAGAATAGGGTTGCAGCCCTCTGATGACACATGTAAATTACCCACAAGAGCAAAACACATAAACAATACAATAACATACCATAAATCACCATAACAACAAAACAAAAATACTATTCATTCACACTGACAAATATATATATATATATATATATATATATATATATATATATATATATATATATATACACACAAACTCATTCACATTGAATGCGCATTCTGTCGGCTCAATTTTAAAATTGCTTATTTTACGACAGAACTTGGTCTTCAACAAATGCGTACTTGGCTTTCTTTTCTTTCAAAACACGTGAAACAGATAAATAAATAACATTATCAGTCACTTCCCGCTTTTGCTGTGTTAGCTACTGCGACCACGCGATACACCATTGTTGCCTCGACCATTTCATACCACGCAGTATTCTCCAAATATGCTGCGACTATATCTTTACCGTTGCACTGCCGAAATTCCATCCCGACACAATGGTATCTTCGTCGATGCGCCTAATCGCCATTCAACATCTCACTTTCGTTATAATATCTATAAAACTGTATATCATCGCGTACTTATATTTCTTTAAAACACTCCATTACGCGAAGCATAATATTATACGCATAACCGCTAATATTCTAACACACATTCTCACTACAGATATTTACAATCCGACAACAATATTAGAAGTAAAAATATTAACTGTTCACCCCAGTATTTCATACTAAACAATGTCTTACGCGGAACATTACATGACACGTCTGACCATCAGCGTCTTTTTTCACCATCCCCCTTTCTCATTGTTGTCAAGATCCTTCATCTATTTTCAACGAACATTCACCGATCGCTTGCATGTCTCCCCCAAATCATATCATAACTTTTCATTGAATTAATTCTGTCTTTCTTCATTTCACTTCATTATTCATTCCTCTTATTATTTTTAATCTTTGTGTATTCGTTTTATTGCTTCCCGATGTCTAATAACGCTAAATTAGCTTCATTTGGTCCATGTTGCGTCGTAACGTAACATGACGTCATCGCGATGCGTCATTATTCTTAATATTAATTCTAATTACATTATTTGGATTTTAATTTCTACCCAATCTCGATATTTCTCAAAGCTGTAATTTTCTGCGAAACTTCCTTCGTAATTCTAAAGTTTCGTCGCGGTGATAGCGTCACGCCGTTTTCTTAATATTTGAAAAAAACCTCTTTCATTAAACTTCCCATAGTTACGGTAAATGCCAGTTTTTAAATTTCTTCGCCAAAGTGCACCGTTTAAATTTGCCCATCTTCCGAACCCTAACGCGTTTTACTTGAAACAAAATTTTAACTGGTTCCTAAAATTATGTACTTCCGATTAATACAATATATTCAGTTTTTCATCGTGGATTATTTTAATTTTTAAAATTGTTCATATACCGCCTTCCTCTCTTGTCCTTCTCACCTCTGCTCTTGTTATTCTTTGCTATGTTCTAATTTTATATAATTTGGTGTGGCTATAGACTATAAAATAGAAGACGAAAATCATCCCGTGATTACAGTAACACAGCCATTGGCTGTCTAGGATCCTACCCAGTTGCCTGGTACTTTCATTTTGCGATTCAGTAATGTTATATAAAACCAGATCACACCACAAATGATTCCATACAAATATTAGGGCCACTCCTGACCAAGAGATGGACCAGGGATGGATCAATCTATGGATCAAGGAAAAGTGGACCCAGAAACCTGATCAAGTGGACCAAAAAACTTTGAGTATTTGCTCAAAGCAGAGATGGTCTCCTGCTTTGTTTTTAGACATAAATGTAGCTTTACTACACTACGTTTTGTTGAGCTCTCCTCATGCTAGGAGGAGGTGCGGAAGAGGTGGAAGGACTTGAGTGAGGTTTGGGTTTTTCTATTTTGTTTAGCACTTAAATTAAATTTGTAGTTCGTTGACATGCAAATGCGTTTGCCATTTCTCGGGCAAGCATTTCTAGTTTTCAAATGTTGGCAACCACGATTTGTTATTATTTTCTTCATTACAACTACTTTCTCTAGTAGGTTCCTTGACGAAAATAAGATCAAAATTTGTACAACGTTTGTGTTAGATAACTTTATGTTATATATTTAATACCATTTCACCCACTTGCGTTGTAACTTTTATGAAAAATATAATGAAATGTTGCAGAGTAATGACACATTTGATTAGCCTTTAAAGTTGTTATTAAGACTTACTTGGATACATGTCCGAGTGTTTGAGTTGCTATTTTGTTGGTAGTTTTATAGAACTAAATCCTTAGTTCGTTTACGATGGGCCAAGTTTTCCGTGAGGTCGAGGAGCAGACATTTCCTAATTTCAGAATGTTGGACCTGCCATGCTTTGTTGGTTCTTTTCTCAATTCACCTATGTTCTAAAGTTAAAGGGTGAGGTACGGATATGGGAACTCACAAAGATACACGCAAATCAGAATTTTGTCCTATACGTCACATCATACAGGTTCCAAGACGAAAATAAAATCAACATTCAATCA
Source organism: Teleogryllus oceanicus (assembly GCA_964035755.1). Lineage (NCBI taxonomy): Eukaryota > Metazoa > Arthropoda > Insecta > Orthoptera > Gryllidae > Teleogryllus > Teleogryllus oceanicus. The sequence goes on from CAXIVR010000002.1 coordinate 114,052,048, forward strand.
CCGTTTATATTAGTCAACTTTATATTACATATTTATTGCCATTTCACCCACTTTCGTTGTAACTTTCTTGAAAAATATAATGAAATATAGCATAGTAATGACTCATTTGATTAGCCTTTAAAGTTGCTATTAATACTTACTTGGTTATATATGTAAGCGATCTAAAACGCGTCGTGTTTTTGTGGTCACAGGATTCTGGGCCCCCCCACCGCAACGTACACATTCACTAAGAACCTGGCGGGCATGTGGATCACTCTCCGGACCGCCTGCCCGTGGGCATCTTGCGGCCGTCAGTGGGTAGGTGTTGCGCCTGCGGCTTCGGATCTTCCCGAACCACCTGCGCCAACGTGCGCATCAATGGACACTTCTTGAAACAGGTATCAGGCAGTTTGGCGCCAGGCGAAGGTGATGTCCTTGAAGACTCTTTTTGGTCACGTCACTTCCAACGACGATTTGCGGGAACAGAAGAAAGGAACGTCGTTCAGAAGGTTTACTAAATCCTGCATTGCTTTATGCATTACAACAAAGGCAGAATTTCAAGCGTTCAGGGCCGGATTAAGCCTTGCGGGATTCTGCAGAGCAGCCTCCGTTGAGAGAAATAGTAGAAGGAATTTTTAAAATGTTCCTGTTAGTACAAGTTTAGTGTGTAAGAACTTTGAAGTGGACGTGGGGATGCAAGACTGCAGTACATGGGTGACGATTACGACAAAGGAAAATAATGATGAGATTGGGATGCCATTCAGCATGACATCGGCCATGCATGTAGAGATGCATGGAGATGCATGCATGGAGAAAGAATCATTTTGTAAATTGAGGGAAGATCCACGTCATGGAATTGCCACCACTTTGACTTCTACGTCATGGAATATGATATAGTAAAGATTATCAATGGGAATATTGCGTAATATCTTCCTCCTCCTTATTATCTATTACATTTTGCCCCTATTATTTATTGCCTACGTTTGGGCCGCCATTTGGGTAATGAATCTCTCTCTCATCTATTATTTATTTATTCTCAGCTATCTATTTATCTCTTCTCTATCTGCTATCATCTATTTATTTGTTATTGATTTACTCTCTGATATTATTCCACCGTTGGGTCGCCATTTAATATAATGTAACACTCTACCTGCTTTCTCCTGCTGTCTTCCTATCATTCATTAATTTTATCCTCTATTCTCTCTACGTTATCTATGCCCGCGCTTTTATCAAATATATATAATAAATCCCCTTTTTTCTTTTCCCTTTTTTAACTATCTGCTACCGTGGATACGCTGGCAGTCCTATACGGGAATCGCAGTGGAGTAACTGGATTATGCGTGCTAGGTTAAATTACTACCCAGACATCTCGAATTGATCCAAAACGAACCGCATTTCTGGTTCGATCATTTTATTGCGTTAATAACTTTCCTCTATTCTCATTTCTACGGCGATAATTCTTTCTACGTTAACATATAACATCAACACACAGAAACAAAAAACAAGATAATACACAATAACAAAAAAATAATTCATACACTATAACACAAACAATATCAAAATCACATTCACATTCCTCGAATGCGCATTCCCTACTTTCTTTTAACTATTTCTACTTTATTCCTACTAACAAACTTCATCTTCAACAAAAATTGTTTTTAATTATGGAGATAAATTTTATGCAAGCATTTCAAGAAGAATTCCGACACACACACACACATGCATATACGTTTTCACTTCCTTTTTCAGCTCATCTCGTACTGAAGATGTCCGGTGTCCGCTGTTGATGTTCATGATGTTCGGTCGCGTATCATCCTCGCAGTCGCCTCCGAAAACCCTCTTCGTTAACCACTATATTTCACCTAAATGTGAAAGTCCAGCCGCTAGCCCGTCACCGACTAATAAATTCTGTATGTTTGCGGCGTACTGCTCGGCAAAATAAGTAACACGAAGACAGAAAACAATTACTTTTCGCGTATCGTCAACACGTCACTTCTTGAAAAGTTCTATTGCTTACTTTCGTTTATCTTGGAAAATAATCGTCTGAATTATACTGATGTGTATTGATTCAGTTAGGTCCCATAATAAAAATGTTTACCGCGCCAAATTTCCTGCACTAGAATGCAACGTAATTGATTATCCGTAATTATGAAGTTTTACCTAGTAAATAACATGAATTCAAATAGATTTAAATTTTGCTCCTTTTCTAATATTCAAAATATTTATAAACATCTCGACATTACTTCGTTAAATTCTTTTACACTTTCAAAATTAACGCGACACACCGATTCACTGCACGGGGCGTTCATCACCGTGTCCACGACACACATCTGCATTCTTTCTTCATTCTTCCTCAGCATTGTACCACAGATTTTGTCTGAAATAATTGATACACCTTGCTCTGTTGGTTCTCAGAAGATTTCCTTAACTTCGCAACATGGCGTCATTGTTTTATACCTATTGGCTTCATTCTAACTTCCACATATTTTACGATTACTTCGCTTCCGAAAATGCGACAAAGTTGATATTAATTTTGTCGTCTTCCCCGTATTTTATTCTATTCTTTCCCAACGTTTCAACCAAATCGGTCCGTGCGTTTGGTAATTATTCTCGAAAAACCCCTGTTTGTAGTGTTTATTTTCCAACACAACAATAGACATATTCTGTTCATTTATTAAAAATTCCAAATATATTTCAGTTTTATACTTCCGAATGCGTCAACCGAATTGAATGCCGTTTGTTTATTACGTCCTATAATTTCTGCTTTACCAGATAATTATATTCAGTTTTCTAAATCTCATGCTATAATTTCTTATTTTAATTTGGATTTACAAACATGTTTCTATCGGCACCTTGCATCTGGGGTTTTGGTCTCGAAACGTTGGATCATTACAATATAAAGAATGGGAAATGTATATCGGAGCATGACCCTGCGTCGTATAAAACAAATACAAGTGTGAATGAATGCTAATTTGCTACAATGTGTGAATGAGAATTTAACTCGTTTGAAAATTTCTTTTTTCGTTTATTTGTGAGTACAGTGCATATGATTCAGGTTATTTTAATGTGACGGTCTATTAAGATGCGTCTTAATGTTTATATCTTTTTATTAGAAATAGACACTTAAAGGAAGACACATTAGTGAAAATTAATAAATCGCAATTGTTCACATTATCGGAAACGAAGATTAAAATAGATTATGGGGACGGCAACAAATAAAATTATGGCAATTTTTGACGATAAAAACATGTCACCAAGTTGTTCCGTTCAATAGAAAATAGAATTCGTAATGATAAGAAATATTATACATTGTGATCTCAGATGTGTTATAAAAAGGGGACGAACAGAACCGTAGTTATTTGTTAAATAAAAGGAAACCAGTATTTTTAAAATAAACTACGGACAATATCATTGATTGGGAACATTTTGTGGTAATTGTGACAATACCGGGAGGTTTATTGAGTGAATAACATAAATAAAAGTAGAAAACGAAAGAACATCGTAATGAACAAGTGGTCCTTTGTTTTTAAAAACAACGTGGTCAGAAGTTTTAACTTCTTCAGACGGAGTCAAGCTGAGTTATAAAGAGGATCGGTGGTTAAACCGTGGACGATAGAAGTGTGTTGGAATTCGAACGTTAAAATGCAGCGGAAAATGAAGGATGTTCCTGTTTACAATTAGTGAGGATTAGGATATGGATGGTGGAGATCGATAGGTCGCAGAACTACATCAAAGGAAAGTGTAAACAAACATTTATTATTCTATTATTTCCAGATTATAACGAGGCCAAGAATGTAATTTTATTTTCAGGTATTGAGAGAACATGGCTATGCATAAATTTATTTAGGATTAAATGAATTGTTGTTTTAATAAATTGACAAAGTGCACTTACTCAATGATGAAAATTTCGATTGGTGAAAGCGAAGAAAATTAATTGAAAATATTATTGTTAGGATATTGTGAAAAAGGTTTTACATGTATTTTGCCTGTTGTTATTTGTTAAATTAGTACAAGTAGTACAAGTTAGTAGAAGATTCTCGCCAAAATTTCTGAAAAAAAGAAAAAAGAAATTCAGAATAAATTTATTTGATTATAATTAGAAAACTTATGAGTTATTATTACCGACGGTATTGTCTCAGCATAATACGAATAAATTTGAATTCATACCTCTTCCCAAGGCAGTAATATTATTATTCTCGATTCCTTGTATAAGGTCGATTCGCGAACCCACGATTTCGAAGAATATTGTTACAATGGTGGTTCGCAACCCATGGGAAAATAATTACGTACAGGTTTATTTATTTGTGTAATTTCAGGAAGGCATATTTAGAAGGGGTACGGGGATATATATTTATTATAGATAAACAGAAACTATGACATTAATAGTTGACAGAAACGCGATAGTTATACAATGTCATGTATTGAAAGTTGTAATGTTTTGCAGATGAATGATTAGGAAATGCTTAAAATTTCAATGATATTATTTTCGTAGAATTTCACAAGCAAGCTCTTTTCAAAACCTACTTAGAAGACACCAACATCTTGATTTGCCCAGGGGCATGTTTCTATTACATGTTATTATAAAATATTTTTTTGCACCTATTAAACACGCCTTTCTGTATAAAAGAGCATTTGCAACCGAATGGCACAGCTAGACGCATGGCGTGAAAATTTGATACGTTTAAAATAATAATAATAACAACAATAATAATAGTAATAATAATAACTATAATAACAACAACAATAATAATAATAATAATAATAATAATAATAATAATAATAATAATAATAATAATGTATTTGGCGTTATTGGGTCGGCATTTGGACTTCGCCGGCCAGTTATCGAAGTTCTCAAAAAAATTCCTGGTTCTAGTTAAATTCTCATGGTTGGCGGTAAGAGGAACATGAGGCGAACTTGACGCATTCTTTTTACCGTAACTAGCAAGATCCGCCTGTTTGAGCTTTTCTTCGTCACACAGCTGCAGAAACTGGGACAATTTTAAAGAAGAGCTACAATTTAATTTTGCTTCGACTTGGCATCGAACCCGGGATAACAGCACGGGAAACTGTAATATAATAATAATAATAATAACTATAATAATAATAATAATAATAATAATACGTATATATAAACAAACATATAATTAGACTACTGTAGGAAGAAGAAAAAAAGAAGACCGAAAAATACATGGAATCCTGTTAAATAAAATTGGAAATACATTGTAAATCATTGTAACCTGCTTAAATAATACCAATATGCGAGGACGCCTCAACGAGCTTCTTCGGAGGAAGAGGAGGATTAAGGAAGATGATGAAGAGTCATTTCGAACACACAGGCACCTCGAACGACAGCGACTGATCCTGCGGGCGGCTGTGGCAGTGCCTGTCTCAGGTTGAGAGCGGCTGCCATCCTGCAGTGGAAGTAAGTGGAGATGGAAGGGTCAATAAACTTTGAACTTGCTGTTATTGACTCAGATAGGGCTGGGAAGAGGTGGGTCGGCATATCATTATGATTAGAGTGGAGACCAGGACCTTCTATTAGTCAGTGGAGGAGGCTGCTTTCAGCAGTCAGTGAAAATCCCGTAGGGTTTAGTAATGCCGACTGGTGATCGCAGAGACCCTTTCTCGGCCCTGAGAGGGGATATCTCGAGCACATTGTGGGTCGCACTAACGGAAGACAGGAAATAACCCATTGGTTAAATGTGATCTGTGAACTTGGACTTGCTTCCTGCGAAACGTGACTTAAAACCAAAGAGCAAAATGGATAGAACAAGAAATGGAATGAATCTTAACGTGCCTTGTTCTACCAATGTCCCATACCGGCTCAGAAACCGAGCTAATGTCATCTTGTCGACGTCCGGCCATCCCACGGATGTTAGTCCTAGGGACCAATGAAATAGGGAATTATGAAACGGATAGCGTTTAGATCACTCTACGTCAAGGCGTCTTCTAAATCAACGCACACATCTAAAGTTCAATGAAAAATATTCCATGTTGAACAAAAATACCAAAGTCAAAACTATGCATCAAAACTAATGTTAGTTGAGAAGCTAAAAGAAAGAATACAAGCATGGACTCAACGAATAAGACATTTAAAATGTACAGTAGATTTCCGTATACAGATTAGGTTGTTTGAAACAGTCGCGAAGAGTTTCTATCGCAATCTGACTCAAAACCGAATTGCATTATGGGTAACGATTCATATGTCATTTGATTTAGGAACTCGTTATACCACCTTATCCGGGGGTAATCTTGGCGTATGAACTTGGTTAAACTCCCAGATCATTAAAAGAACTGGGAAGTGTAAGACATTGCTTTATTGGGAACAGCTCACATTTTGTGCCAAGTATTGTGGAGACACCGATAGTCCCCAGACCTGCTCCTTAGGAAACTGATTGCAAGCTAAGTAGATTTCATATAGAATCGACTTGTAACTTCTTTAGTCGTGAATTAGAGGAATAATAATAATAATAATAATAATAATAATAATAATATTTAAACAGAAACTTGCAGCTAAATCAAGAAGACTGAGAGAATCACAAAGACTGAGACGATACAAAAGAAGCAACAAAACGTAAACAGCAAATTCAGTGTTTCATCAGAGAATGAAAAGGCTTCTGTCAACAACTCCGTTAAATTACAATATCAACAAGAGAACAACGGTGCACCAGATCAACAAAATTTAGAACAGTACTGGTCAAACATTTGCTCAGAAACTAGTCATCACAGTAGTAGAGGTACACTGGATTAGGACAGGAAATTAGTAATGTTAAAATATAGATCCAATGTTATATCAGAGATCACAGTAAAAGACGTCAACACACAGTTCAAAAACCCACAACTGGAAGCTCCGGGTCAGATCACATTCATAATTTCTGGTACAAGCAGTTGACAACGCTTCACCATAAGTCGACTCAGTGCTTCACACACATACTTGACACTCAATGAATTACAAGTAAAATCAAGATATTATATATATATATATATATATATATATATATATATATATATATATATATATATTAAAATTTGTTGCGTCACTCCTTGACGCAACGCGTCTCTAAACCTTAAGGGACGTTGAGCGCTTTTGCCCTTAGGAGTAATCCTCCGTGTCGGCGTGTTTTATCATGAGTCTAGTCGTCGTCGCAGTCAGTCACCATTTTATCCCTTCGGCCGAGGCTCGGCGCGTTCGATCCCAGGGTTCTGGCCGGTCGCAACCACGAGCGCGAGTCTCAGATGCGCTTAACCTTCGTGACACGGGCGGCGTGGCTTAACGCATTCGGCTGGCCTCGCCGGCGCTATTGAGGACGAGAAATAATGTCAGAACAACAGAAAGGTTGCAGTCGATTACATAAAGGATGTAAGAACAACTTCCCAACAGATATGGTCATTATCCAACAAACACATAAACCATGAGAATTGCCTGGCATACATTGACTACAAGAAAGCGTTTGGTAGCGTTCCTCACAGTTGGCTTATTGAAGTTCTCCGCATATACAAATTAACGAGACCATCGTAACTCAGACATATCATGACTCATTGGAGAACAAATTGTCCTTAAGGCAGCAAGAGTTAACAATCTCAACAAAGAGATCAAATTAAGCGGGAATCTTCCAGCCGAATTCTTTAAGCCCATTGTTGTTCTGTCTGGCTCTAAATCCCTATCGCACAACAACAGTACTCACTATGGCTTCAAATTCGTAAAATGAACTATCCCCACCATATCATCTGATATTAGCTGGATGACATTAAACTTTACAGTTCAGCAGACGAATGGCTTCAATCTCTCATGACATAACACGAACTTTTTCTGAAGACATTCATATGAGTTTTAGTGTGTGACAAATGTAAGACGCTTCACGTAGACAAACTGGAAGTTACAGAAGATAGACAACACCTCAGTGATCAAACGACAATACAGGCGTGGGCGATTAAGAAATATATAATTATTGGATTCATTAAGCAGCAATCACAGACAACAGGTAATCAAAGCAATCTCTATAAGCTATTTAGTCAAGAATCACTGCACTCTGAAAAAGCAAAGTAACAGGTAATAACATGATAAAACAATCCAACACATTTGCAGTACCAGTATATACACGTACTCATTTGGAATTATGCCATTGGGCGACCCTGGACCTCAACGAAGACATCCAGAGACTTACCGCACACATTTGACAAAATTCAGACATCACCATCCAAATGGCGCAATAGAACGGGTAGTGCTCCACGAAGTGAGGAGGCTAATGAATCTAAAAGAACTTGTCCTTTAAACAGTCATTCATTAAGGAACTTTTATTACGAGAAACAGGCAACCTCCAGAACTACACGCTGCAATAGTTTAAGCTTGGACACAAAATAACCCTCTTAACCTTAAAACAAACGGCTAGACATTTCACTTTGGGTTAAGGACAATAACTGCAAAATGAACATGTGGTCAGAAAAAGCTCCATACGGACGCCATGCGATAGTCTCAAGCAACCTCCTTGTCGACTCAAAGCCTCAAACCTTGGCTAAAATACGGTAATCTGTTTGGCGAAATGAAAGGAGTTCATGGTCGCCATACAGGATCAAGTGATCAACACTAAAAGTTAAAGGAAACGCCTCCTCAAACAAGCAATAGATGACAAACGTTGAAAATGCCAAACAACAGCCTAGGGTATATACCACACTAGATCCGGATGCAAATTAATGACTCATTCAGTTTACACCTATATGAACAATGGATTTGCAAATATTATTCACCAGAAACTGGCAGCGAAATCTGAAACCTACAGAAATGACCTGCCCATATTACAATATGTTCCCGATACTGTACTTAATTCAAACTTAAGTTGTACTATGACAGAGAAAATTATTTCGAATGAACTTATTCACCATAACAGACCAGATATAACTTTTTATGAATAAACGGCAAAAGATTGGCCACAGTTGACATAACTTGTTCCACAAACAGCTGTCATACAAACAACGCATGCAGAAAAATAACTAAGTATACAGGACTAGCGGCTAGAAGTGAGCACTGTGGCATCTCAAAAGTTCAACCATTGTCTCTGGTCATTTCGTGCACAGGAGTTATACCAAATAACATCCATAAGAATAGACTTATTCAAATGCAAAATATACCTATAAAATTATGCAAAATCTTAAATACATGCAGAGTTGTTTTCGAAAATTCCTAAATTGCGACGAAACATAAATTGACTTGTGACTTGGTTACAAACCTGACACAAAGTAAAATAAAAACCGAATACCAAAAGGAAAAAACAATGTAAAAATAATAATATGTGTAATAATAATAATAATAATAATAATCAGTTCATTCCCAACTGTTGTAAGTGGCCCCAGAGTGGGCTGATAAACTAGGTAAAACGTGCGTGAAATCGAAGTACACGCAAGTACATAGGAGGTTGGCGCTGAGAATAGTGTCAGCCTAATGCAAGGTCTCTGACAACGCAGTAGGGGTACTGGCTAGTGTACCTCCTGTAGACCTGTTGGCGAGAGAACAGAAAGCCATCTACGACGAAGTGAAACTATCTGACCCCGTTCGTGATGAACCTCTGCGCAGGACGAAAGAGGATATCGACGAGAGTGCTCGGACATCTCTCCTAGCAGGATGGCAAGTGAGGCGAGACAGCGACAACCAAGGAAGGTGGAACTACGTGATGATACTACGTATCAAACCGTGATTCAGCAGAAAGCATGGGAAGGGAAATTACTTCCTTTCCCAAGTGCTTTCAGGACACGCCTGCTTTAAATCTTATCTGTTTAGGTTTAAAAGAACAGTTGACCTCAAATGTAGTTTTATTTGATAAAGACCTGATGCACTACACTTTTATGTGAAGCATGGGATACTCAGAGAAGACAATTTAACGAAGCCATGGACGTGAATATCTCCCCATGAAATATTGTGTAACTTATGCTCAAACCAGATAACGAATGGAGCATGATACATGAGTTCGTTATCTTCATTATAAGTGTGGAAGAAAGTCTCCGTAATTAACTGCGATTGCAGCGCATCTAACCCTATTACAAATAAGCATGGCTATAACAGCAATTGGTTAGTTCCCACAGATCTTTTATCCTGATCTGTTTTTGCTCAGATTTGGTGGTCTATAAATGAAATTGCATTCATTACATTATTATTAGTAGCACATCTGAAGGATGCCTGTCACATTTTTTCAAAATTAGAAGCCACAAATTTATTTCTTTAAAGATCAAATTAGTATTAAAATATACAATGAAGCCGCATCTTCTTCTATTTCTTAAGTTGAACACCATTTTTTAATTATCAATCTTAAATAAATGGATCTCATTATCTTGAATATTGACCTCAATTAAGCATAAAATATCGATTTTGCTTTCATTTAGTATTATCTGCAACTGTTAAAAGTCTTTACGTAGGGATTTAATATTTAAGTGGAAATTATTTAACCCGTATTTATTATCAAAGCAATTCTCATTTCGAAATTTTTCCAAATCATTTAAATCTTTTAAACTTAGCACTTTGTAAATTTAACTTTAGTATTAATTAATATTTGAATGTACCAGTTTATAAACTTACGTACCTTTCTAGTAGTCATTTTATAGTAACCTCTCTCGATCTCTTATAGACCTCATGTTATGAACACTATCGTCATGTTTTCTTATAGAATTCTACCACTTTTTAACCCACACGAATTTAGGCGAGCTGTTTTCCTTTAACTCCTGGTCTCGGTGAGTAATTAATGGGATCGATTTTATTTTTGTTATTATTAATTAAAATAATAATAACAACAACAATAATAATAATAATAATAATAATAACAACAACAACAATAATAATAATAATAATAATAATAATAATAATAATAATAATAATAATAATAATGCACTCTGTGTGGTGTCGGGATTTTAGTAGAACAGCACCATGAGATCTCCCCTATCGTAAAAGGCGATTAATCGGAGGAGCTGACCGCTCTCCCTACATCTATATGTTATGCTTCTTTTCATGCAATTATTCCCTTCCTCACAGACGTGCCGCGGCGGGAGCAAAAGGGGGATACAGAAGCTTGGAAGTTCCCGTTAACCATCCTAGAGAGTTTCCCTTTTTGTCCTTCCTTTTCCCCTTCCATCCCAACCTGGGCGTAGGTATGAGGCAACCCATAGATATATGGAGCCACAAGGAGGGGAGTCGTAAGGCCTCGGGACAAAAGCCGCTGCCCAGGGAGCGCCAGGGACCGTCTGGAGCCGGACTGGACAGATCAGCATGGGACATGCGACAGGGTGTTCAGAGGCGGGCCCCTGTCAACAAATATGTGTGGCCCCAATATGACTGCATTGTAACTGCTTGAGAACCAGGTCAACGTGGACGAAAACACGTGGCACGTAGTTCTTATGCCACTTCGTCGCCTGACATCTGCCGAGATACACGCGAGACGGCTGCGAGATCGCCAAAATGCGTTGGGTGAAGCAGAATGGGCATGACGGTAGTTTTACTATGGCATTAGATGATCGCTCCTGCCATTGCGCGTTAACAGATGTTTAGTGCGAATTGCCAAACGTTTACCGGTGTCAATGTTAGCGGACCAGCAATACCCCGCCAGTTTGCCAAGCTGTTGGGGTGAATCAGCAGCAGGATGGGCAGAACAGTTTGATCAGCGAATGACAATCAGGCCATCTGAGCGCTAGCGATTACCCGAGCCGCCATCAGGTGCGATGAGTGGGCAATGTAGGCGAAGCGAGTGCTAAAATTTGGGCCATCAAATGCTCCAGTGCAGCAGTTGGTCATCTTAGTGTTTATAGGCCAAATTACTAATAACGGATAACTGCATTTTGGAACAACACCTGAGCCAATGATTGGAATTAGATTGGTTTGGTTCGTTTTTCATGTTTGGGCACGTCAATTGCTTTGGTCGTTAGTCCGTTAATTGTGAGTGCATGTTTCTTCTCCGGGTGACGGTGATCTCCCCGCTGGATAGGATCCGGCGCCGGCTGCGTCGGCTAGTGGGGTTTTCTCCCCTAACGCTACAACTCTCCCGCCAGCGGGGCACCGCCCCAGCCGGGACAAGTTCTAAGCTCCCGACCGGGCTCCCGGAATATGTAGTAGTGTTGTGCATGTTAATGTGTGTATAAGTGGAGAGGATAGGACAAGGAATGGGAAGGACAGATCGCGCACGGTTCGTGGCCCGTTTGGTAGGGTATTGCTCCGGAATTCGCCTGGTGTTGATCGGAGAAACCACGGAAAACTGCCGCTCAGAGCAAACGGCCGCTAGAATTCTCCTCCAAAAAGCGACTGAATTCGACCTAGCTGAAAAGTTAGTGTTGAAAATCTTGCCGCCGTCAGGACTCGAATCTAGGACCTCACGGTCAGAGGCGCTGCAGTGACATCAGTTGATGCAGTGAGCTACCGCTCCCGGAAATACACCTAGCACTATATTGTGCAGCATTACCGGTAACCAAACTTAATGGCCAAAAGGTATATGCACCAGGGAGGCAAGTTCAACGAGGTGTTGAAGAAAAGAAACCAGCCTGGAAGTGTTGATCATTTTCGAGCAAGAGCAGATTTGATTAATGCAGATTCCTGAAGAACAACCGCTCCCGAAAATATTAAGAAGATACTTTGTGATATGTGTGCACAGTCAAAATTAATCTATAAGATATTAATTTGTCGTAAAGACTTCTAGAACTGAAGAATGTGTACCAACATAAAGAGAGAAATGAAAGGAGCACGATTTGACACTACTTTCCCCTCGCCAGTATGCCTGGCAGGTGAGAGTATTAAAATTTGGGAATACAATTAATTGCTCCAATCTTAAGATTTTGGAGCTTGGGAGGGCTTTTATCTTAAAGTACTACTAAAATTATCTTAAACCTTAAAACTATACATTGGCACTTTGGTGACTGTTTTTTTACCTAAATAAATGCTTAGGTTATATGATTTCAAGATTAATAAAATTCTTCTTCTTTTTTTCTAATTTTATTCATTCACTCACTCAGTCATACTTATACTATATTTACAAACACATTCCCTCACACATTCATACCACACTCCACTCCACTAACACTAACACTGCACATTGTACCTGCACTTTACTCGCCACGACTCGAAATCCTCAAGCGTCGTGGCGCCGCGACCACTCTCGGAACCGGGCGGTCCAGGCCCAGCAGGGCGCGTTCCGCGCCTCCCACGCAGATTCCGGCATCTGGGAGCGGCGACCTCCTCCCACGCACTATCTGCTCCCCGCGTCTCACAGTTCAGAGAACTTGTGGGGGGGGGGGGAAGTGCGCGGAAGGAGTAAAGGCGACATGCTTTGGGCCTTTTCTTCTGTGGAAGGCCCTGTGCAAGCCGCAAGGCGCTCTCAAGCGCCGTCTCCGCCCGCCGTTGTAGCTCCGCCGGGAACTGATGTCGCACGCCCAGAACTCCGAACACGTCAGCGTTTCGGGGAGTGCGGTCATAAGATAAGTTTGGAAGATGCGGGCGCGCCGCTCTGTTTTCTGCGACCCGAATGGGACGCAGAGTGGAAGAGCGCGAAAACCTCGCGCGCGTCCGCTCACAAGGGCGCACGCACGCGGTGGGAATAAGCGCCGCTTTAGAGGAAGAAGATCGGGTGAACGGAAGGGTTTCCAGAAGAGTTCTAGTACGATTTTCGTCGCGAGATATCAAGGCGTGCGCGCGTGCCAACGAAGTCCGCTGTCAATCGCACGCCCAGGATCTCGCTTCGCTCTGCCACGATAAATGCGCGCCAGCCAACCTCACCCGTTTCATCAGGGTCGGCTCTCTTGCGTGTGAAGGTGACGGCGACGCATTTATCCAAGTTGAACGATTCGGTTCCGGCGCTTAGCCATTCAGGGAAGGCGGCGAGACATACACTTAAGTATTTGCGATGACTGCCTGACGTTGGCCGATTTTGCATAATATGCAAAATCATCCGCAAACATCAGGAGCCCGCAGCGTTGAATACCAGTTTTTGTTTCAGCAGGAAGCGGCGCATCATTTACGTATAAGCCGAACAGAGTAGGAGAGAGAACGCTCCCTGAGGCACGCCCGCCTCGGCTCGTCCGAGGGACGAATATACATTATTGACGCGCACTTTAAACTGCCTGTCACAGAGAAAACTCGCGATCAGTCTGACATAACAATCGCTCATCCCCGACTCCGCGAGGCGCAGAGTAAACCACGTGCCACAGAATCGAAGGCCGATCGCATGTCGAGAAAACCGCTGGCAAGTTCTGCCGTCTCTCGAGGCAGGCCGATCCCCGTGCAAAGCCGCGTGACTGCTGCAGGGAGCTGTGACCAGCTCTGAAACCAAATTGTTCATCTCTTTAAAGAGTTGAAACGGCATGTTTCCTGTTACGACGCTCCAGTCAATCACTCAAACGTCTTCCCTAGGACAGAGAGTACACTGAGATTGGTCTATGGCTGCTTGGAATTGATTTATTTTTGCCAGGTTTTGAGCAGTGCGATGGCCTCAATCCTCCACGCTTTCGGAAAACTAACCGTACGTCAGGCACGCAGCTAGCCACCAGTACATCCATCTGGCCCGGCTGACTTAGGTGGATTGATGCGCCTGAGCGCGCTCTCAGTTCCTCTTCCTCACACAGCGGGCCAGAGGAGAGGGAACAGCGGATAATAATTATTTACCTGACCGCCGACACCATTGGCTGACCACCTGCGCATGATTTAAAAGGTATAATGCGCTATATAACCAGAAAACACACGAGAATATCGATTCCAATAAAAACAGAAAAATGTTCTTCAAACAACTGGAGTCGGGGAGTCAGACAGATTCATCTCTAAATCTGGAGTCCGGTGAGTTTGAAGATTATTGGAGATCAATTTGGTCGAAAAGTGAACATTTTAACCAGAACGCAGACTGGATCCGGGATATCGAAGAGCAAAGTGCTTCTATATCACCTATGTTGGTCATCGGTTTCACGACCGAAGACATATATAGAAATATTAACAAGACCAATAACTGGAAGTCACCAGGACCAGATGGACTTCAGAATTTTTTTATTTCACAACAATCCATGAATCATTGACCGTCTGCTTTACAGAAGCATTAAATGACTCGAGTAAGATCCCACTTCACCTTACTGAAGGAAATACCTTATTGCTTCACAAGAAAGATGATGTCTCACAACCACAAAACTATAGACCAGTAACGTGTTTGTCTACTATTTACAAATTATTTACATCCTTGATCAATGACCAGTATTTGGCAGCAGAAATCCAACATGTTTGACAACTGAGTAAGGTTGAAATAAGTGGCAGGTGACATCTCCAGCCACAGGAGTGGTGACGGGTCGATTTGCTTCAGGTCTTACAAAACTAGGATTATCAAAAGGAATCTGCATAACCATTAAAAAAGCTTTAAGCCTACAGACTTACCACATCGTGCAAAACTTCTTAAATTGAACGACGAACAAAGATGAATTTCTTCTCCGTCTTTCCTCAAATCTGTCATAACCAGTTGCATTTGCCAGAGCCTAAGATGTATGAATAGATGAATGGTTCTCAACGCTTACTGAAAAACAAAAAAATGAATTAATAATAATAATATATTCGAAAATTAGGGCATTGAAGGGGTCTCAAACGAGAAAAGCTAGGCATTTCGAGAAGTTTTCGTGTACGTAGATGTTTTCTCATGTACCAAGAAATATTCGTAGATTAGAGAAATGTATGTAAATGCTTCTGCTCAAAATGCCTTTCTACACATAAAAAATTCGTTTCTGGCTATTGAGCGTTATTCCATACTAAATCAACTTTTGATTGTGTGGAAATTTTACCTCACAATTCAGATTCAGGTGAATTTGACACACACAGGAAGTATAAATAAAGAAAAGAATAAAAATTTGGAGTAAAATATTTCTGCATGTTTGTGAAATGCAGCTACCAGTAAATTGTTATCCTCTCTCATTCTCCCTCCTGTTGCTAAATTGATGTGAAATCTTTCCAATTAAGATAGCTGAACAGGTGTCATTTTGCAGTTTTCTTAATGGCCTTTTATATAATATAAATAATTCTACAGGGGTTGGATTAAAAGAGTTCTTGATTTCGAATTTGTTAAAATGCACAGCTTCAAAAAAATTGCAAAAATTATGTTTTAGTAATATATTCTTATTATTAACAGGCTATGTTATGTTTTTGTTAATTATTATTTTAAAATAACTTTACAGTAGAAGGTCTGCGAAACCATTGAAATGAAAAAGAATTTTTTTTTTTGAGATCATGAAAGCAGCAGGAGTATTTTCCATGTTTGGTTTGTACAGAATCAGCATGTTCTAACTTGAAAGAATGAGTCGTTTGTACTTGCCAGTGGCAGGCTAACACGTTGCTTCTAGCACCCAGCTTGACATATTTGTATCAGACCTCAAGTCTTTCCTGGATTTCTATTGTAAGGATTTTAAAATCTCTCGTGTTTATTAACAAATTGTGCCCCACGTTTAGCACGTCAAATCGGTATCGAATTTAAAATCTCGATATTTAACGTTACCATTTGTCCGACATTCTGTAAACCAATCTGAAATGTGTTACAGTTTCTGAACAAATACAGTAAATGCTTAAACTAATGATTTTGGTTGTTATTAATGCCCGACTCCCAAGTTATTTTCAAATCATATTACTTACGCAGGCCAGCGCAGTAAATAAATACTGAGAATTTGTGCTTAAGAAGAACGCAAGATGGCTGATCAGAAAAATCAGCCTACATATTTCAAAATCCGCAATTATATTATTTATTGCTGCGATTTTTATGCTTTAACATTGCTTTCTTCGGCACTTGTGACATCAAACTGAATATGGATTTTGTCAGTTAAAGGCCTTTATTTTAATAAAACATTGTCTAATAATTTCCTTGCAAAGAATGATTTGGCTGTCTTGCAAGATGCTTTTCGTGGCGCTGACAGTTTGTGAAATCGATGTCCACCGACGTTGTGCCTACGGTGCCGAAGTGAAGAATCTTCCACGAAGAATCTCGTCGGCCATCAGTAATCTTCTGGTCTTCTTTCTTGACGTTGAAATTATGTTCAAGTTAATTTCCTAAATCTAAAATTAAACAAGTTACTCTGTTTTCATAAAATAGTTACTTGCGAATGCCTCAGGAGGACTACTCGAGACTCCCTACACAAGACTGCTTCCGTTTACAACTAGAAGTTCTGTCTACTGAACTATTTGTTTTACATGGAGCTGGCGACGGCGATAATACATTCTCAAATATTCGCTGACAACGATCAGAAACCTCCATGTGCATTTCGACATGTAGGCCGCCAGATATCATAGAGGGCGCACTCCGCTGAAGGAGATATCTGAAGGCGGAGATCCCCTACAAGCAGACTCATGGGTCGGCGGTTCTTGCAATGCTTCAACAGGAGGAACACCTGCCTCTTCCGAGAGAGAGAAGAAGCACTACTCTAACAGGTTAAATGTCGACCACAGCTGCCGTGCTCAAACGTAATTATTAAGAGGCCCTGAATCTTCCTTATTGTCTTGTTCTTGTTGCAGTGATGGCTACCGCCATTGACCCGTTTCCCGGTTGGATCGACAACATCTACGGCCCCATGGGTATAATGGTGGGCGTCGCGAAGGGCGTAGCGCACTTCGTCTACAGCGACCCCGACTGCTACAGCGACCACATTCCCTGCGACATCGTCGTCAAGGGGCTTATCGTGTGCAGCTGCGAGATCGCCAGGAAGGGGTGAGATTCCTTAGAATATCCAAGGTGTTACTTCATCGCATACTCCGTAGCTTACTAACAAAGCATTGAAGACGCTGTTACAAAAAGGGCAATTTTCTAGAAACTCTTATTGGACCCTCTTATTGAAAAAGCTAAAAAAATCCAGTTCCTTTTCTTATATAAATAACCTGCTAAAGTACCCGGGGTTGCTCGGGCATTTATTACTGTAAATTATTATACAAGAAGAGGAATTTAATCTTTTCGTGCCCTGCGGCGGGACCTACCTCTATCTCTTCCATTTTATCCCTTCTCCGCCCTACTTCCTGCCATGCTCTGTACGGCCACGCCACGATAGCTGCCTTCTCTTGACCCCCATTTGGAAACTTCCGGATTACCTCGTTCACTTTTCCCCAAATAAGTACATTTTTCTTATTTGAAGTTTCAGCTTCTAAACATTCACTTTATAACTAAAAACAATAAATAAATCTAAACTACAAAATAAAATACTTGTAGACTTACATGTACAATTTTGTAGAGTTTATATAATATTCTAACACTATCAATAAATTGTCAACGTTCTTTAAAACTTATCCTATTTTATATTTTTCTTCTATTGGTATAAGAAGTTTTGAAATTGATCCTGTCAACTCGTGACCTTAGAGGACTTACTGTTTTCAGCTCTGTATAATATGCGGAAGTTCAGTACAGGTACAGTATTAAGTAGATCCGGAGTAATAGTAGTTATAGACGTCATAACCTAATTGATCATAATCATAAAATAAATGAAAATACTTATCTATTCTAAATATAATTACCAGTTTTTTAATTCTGAAGACAGAATATATATATATATATATATATATATATATATATATATATATATACCATATATATATAACCTATATATATATATATTGTGACGTACCAGGTAGACCAGCTTGTTCTCAGTAAATTTATTTATGAGGACAGGTGTTCTTTCTCGTGAATGGGCTCAGGGTTATTAATCAAACACCACTGTTCCGTGAACAAAATAAACTGAGCTATTTATTATTCTATACAAATCACTAATGATACAATATCTATGAGTGGTCTTTACCTTTTCTTTCATATAACCCAGAATCACTGTTAGTCTCTCGATCTTGTCAGTCAGAAGAAATATTTACCGTTTAAACTGGCTTCCTCTACGAGCGTCGGCCTTCGGGGACTCTCGGTTGCCTCGCACTGGCGTAATCTTCCTGATCTGTGTTTACTCCAGATAGCAGCTATCACTTTGGCAATATGTCGATCGACTGTTGATGGATTTATCAAGCACAAATTGTCCGTCAATTAAATGCTACTGCACTCGTTCGTTCGCGATACTATTTTGCTTTTCGCTCGCGAACGCCTCGATACATCCTTCTCGCCGGCGACCAGCCAGACGCGACTCCTCTTGGCGTCGTTCCACGCTCCGGGCAACCGACCACCCTTCGCCGCTCCTTAACCGTTTTTTCATGGCTGCGAGCGCCCTCTTCTGCCTGGCTTCGTTCGCGTGTTCTTGCTTGATGTCTCGCCGTTTCTTTGGGTGGAAACGCGGTGCGTTTCAATATATATATATATATATATATATATATATATATATATATATATATATATATATATATATATTATAACACATACCTACCTTCCAGCCAGTGGTGATGAGCGTGAAACTATGAATGCTCGTAGAAGCGAGCTTTGAATTCTGGAAGAAGGATCTTTCAGGTATGAGAGAAGGTCAACAGACCACCTTGACACAATAATTATATAAAATTCTGGTAAAATGAACACTATTGGCACAGTACAGTTAAATGAACACAGTGGCACAAATATACAATAAGTATGGACTTTGTAGATGGTCACTGCAAGAAAACAGAAACAAAAAGAACCAGAAATAACACAACCATAAGAGAATCAGCCTTAGGCGTCACCTTGACTGCTGATTACTTCAATACTATTTACAATACTTTGCTTTGACCTCCTTCTGAATTATTTCGTGGCCTCATTTAACTGTGGTAAATCTAAGTTTTCTCCGTGCAGCCCTTTAAGTGATTCTCTATAATTATTCTATTATAGACTTCACAGAAGGTCAGCCCAGGCTGCGCATTTATTACAATGCTGTTAACTCTAACTACAAGAATAAACATGACTACATTCCTGACTCAATGCATACAAAATTCATATTAGCACGAATTTGTTGCGACATCATACAATGGATTGACCACTGTGTGATTACTTGCCATTATGGTCATTATCATTGCTTTGAAAAAAGAATGTTATTAGAATCTTTGGCATTCATTCTGATTACTAGTTGTGCGAAGTTAAATCAAACCTTAATAACACGGTTCGAAATCATTTACAATAACTCTTAACTTAACATTCTTTGGATTATGCACCTGGTGTTTAACTGCTACACAGTTCCCAACAAATTGTCGCATAGGATTGCCAGTTCTTTACCTCGACATTTCCTTCCCGCTCGCCGTCAGTTAACCTTGGGGTGTTCGGTCGCTCGCAGTCACTCGCCCGTCCGCCATTTGCGTTCGATGTCGCAGTTACACCATGCTCGCTCGATCTCCAGGATGGGCGCCACACGTCAAATTCCAAACATTTCTCTCGTCCTCGAGCTCGTACCATCGACGGATTGGTCCAAGTCCTTCTCGCCTACGCTCAGTGTTGGAGCCGTCCTTCTGCCGCGTACCCGTTGCTCGCGCTTCCAGTTTAAATAACTAACGTGTTGAATTATTTCACTTCTAGCACTCGACCCATTATCTCGCACAGGCGTGCGTGGTCGCAGCGTACAAATTAAATACTAGATTTTGTTCAGAGTCCTTCGCGGGCCACTTCGATGATGAAACTATTTCAAGTTCGAGCAGTCACCACGCTTGCTTACTCGCGTAATGTTAGTGCAAATGCTGTACATGCGCTGCTTCTGAATTCTATCACTTATTACCGCGTTTCTTAAATCAAAAAACTGCCAAGCAAATCAAGA
Source organism: Teleogryllus oceanicus (assembly GCA_964035755.1). Lineage (NCBI taxonomy): Eukaryota > Metazoa > Arthropoda > Insecta > Orthoptera > Gryllidae > Teleogryllus > Teleogryllus oceanicus. Next base: position 114,072,688 of record CAXIVR010000002.1, read on the forward strand.
ATTATACTCCTGCACTAACCAATTACTATCGCTGAAATTTATTTGAGTCGCCGTCGCTGTCAGAAGTCGTAAGAGGCTCTACCGAAGAGCGTCACGGTATTTATGCAACTCCGCCTGGGAAGATTTCTGGAGATTTTTCTCCTCTTTTGCGCCCTCGAGAAGTATTGTCACTTCTTTGGACATCCAGGTGCGAAAACCTGCGGGTGGATGTGGCAGCTCCTCCTCCAGCCCTCCTCCTCCGCCGATGCTATATATATATATATATATATATATATATATATATATATATATATATATATTTGCATGCTTAATGTCCTATGTGCTAGCAATGTAGTATAAAACATTTGTTCAGGTAAATCAATTCATCATACGACTGATACATTAAAATACTAATGATCCACCAACATGACATTATGTGTAAATAATAAATTAACAATGCACTGAGCCACATAACAAAACAATATCATTATTTTATCTCAAGTGATAAAGATTATGGATCCTGAAATATGAAAATTAAAAACCAAAGACTCTCAGATATTATTTGCGAAGACAAAAATATTTTCAGACAAATTAATGTTTGCTAATATTTTTTAGAAAAATATAGACCAGCCTCATTCATTGGAAGCAATTGATATGCAAAACAACTTTACAGATTAGTCTTAATATGTAAATTATCATTAATAAATTACACACCACTGTTAAAACTTCCTTCGCTTATTGAAGAAAAAATTTTACTGAATGGACTGAGAACATATACACATTTCCCATTTTACCATTTTGAACCTAAGAACTGTGTAAATAGTCAAATTGAGTGTACTAGTGAACAGTTGCCCTACTACTTAGGGAATTATTCAGATTTCTCCCCTTCTTGCAGTATTATTTTCAATAGGGCGAGTGAGTACTTTGGCAAGTTGGATGATCTTCCTTCTTTGCTTGTAATTTAAAATTTTTTAGTAGACTGCCCATCTCTTGGCATTTTGTAATATGTTTGACAATTGTGACACTCGTTTCGTCAAACAACTGTTATCACAAATTTCTGTAAAAGAGGACTAGTTTAGATTGTATACGATATCTGTATATTGTACATTGTACACATTACTGTATATACTGTGCTGTACGTTATTTGTACTTTTATTCTCTCCAACCTACCTCAGTTATTAAACACTTTCAAACTCACAATGATTTCTTGTCACTTTGTATATCACGGACAAGAGCAATGCCTGAACATTGACATTCTTTACCACTTCAGTTACGGCGACCTCTTTCCAATGTTCACACAGGACATTACATAGCTTATTCAAACTCCAATGAATGTCGTAATAATACTGGGCATTGATGAAATTAGTAGTTGTTCGGGCCCACACGCAAAAGCAGAAAGGGACGTATAAAATAAAACACTTCCTACGCCCTAGGCGGAAACACCGGAAGCGCGGCACGGAAAGTTCCATAAGCCGAGCGACAACACCGCGCCGCGCTCGCGGTACGGATAATTCGCCTCGGCTACCCGAACCTTCTAAAGCCTTCCAGAACATTTCAGAAATTCAACAGTTGTCAATTGGACTGTTCCGATTCACCCCCTCTTCGCCATACTGCAACCGCTGGAGAAGCGGTCGCTAATGGAGCCAGTTCAAATCCCTGCTGTACCCGCAACCGTACGAAGAAATCAGTCGCTGAAGTGCAGCATTGCGAGGAAGCATGTCTCGGGCTCCGTGTTAAGATATGATTCTTATACAGAAAGTAATATTCTGTACTTATGTTGTCAAGTGAAAATACATTGTTTCAAATTTGTTCCTTGATTCAGCATTGTGTGAATTGTTTGAACTAATCATTGTATTTCACACGAAAGTTGCAAGTAAGTTGCCAGGAGGCATATGTTCTCGCACTTTACGTGTTCCAAGATGGAAGGTTCTGTATTCTCACGTGAGAACAGTAACTTGGTGTATTTATATTGTGAATAACAATTGTGACAACTCAAAGGTTATTAAACATCATTCTGAGTGTAAATTGTGTTTCCATGATAACCCACATCATTACAAAATTCCTAACGAGCGTCGAAAAGGGGCTGATGGATTGCCTACCAACGTTCAACGGCAATAATACAGTCCACTCCAAGCAAAGGCAACCCGCCCCGTCCAGTAGTAGATCTCAGACGTCATCCTCTGGTGGCGCGCAGCTAAACTACTGGCATTGATGCACTCTTAAATCTGTGATGTAAAGCTAGGCGAAGAAGTCCAGAAAAGTAATTATTTTGAAAATATATTACTGTTTATGTTTGTAAATCATAGCCTATAGTACTCCAGGCCTTTAAAGGATGCTAGCACAAAAGTTTCAACGGCATTGGTTTAGTGAATTCAGAGATTACCGCGCTGTAAAACAACACACTTCTGTCTTTATATGTTAGTATAGATATGATAAATATTTAGCTCTAACGCGTTGTGTGGTCAGAATCCCCGTTTTGTGGGTCCCTGATAGCGAAAAATCATTTTAAGACAAAATGTCCATCTTCGTAGATCCGTGCTCAACATTAGCACCTAAACGGTTCAGACAATTTTCTTTCAAATTGATAATCTTTTATCGATCTGACCGATTTCGAGGCCCTGCGAGTTTGAAACGGATATTTTGAATTTTGGGGAATTCATTCCATGGAGACTCAACATTTTCAAAATTCTCTCAACAGTGCTTCCAATTCTTTTTTTATTCACCTATGTCCTCGGATAGCGTAGAGAATGCAAAAATTGGTGTAGTTGTCATTTTCGTTGAAATATTTGAATTTTCGATTTTGCAAAAAGATTTTAAAAATTTCAAGGTAAATCGGGAAAATTCGTTCTTCCCCAAAATAAATGTTTTAATATATTCATAAGTGCATTACTGTAATATTAAACTATAATAAATATAAATTCAAATTATCACTAAAACAAAAAATTAACAAAAATAAAACAAAAACTTTTCTTTAGTATTAATAATAATTATTGTTATTATAATATTTATATTTTCAAAATATCTGATTTGCACAACACCCTCAACGTTATTCAAACATTCACTGCAAAGTTCTACTTTGTTATTCCAGATAAACTTTCCGGTGCATCTACTATGTTACAACTTAAAATGAGAGCGACTTTCTCAAAAAGTAAAACTTTCATTTCTCTTCAAAAGAAATCAACGAATATTGCTAGTGCACTGTTCAATATTACATAATGTTCATTTCGGTGTATTTTTCTTTTTCACAAATTACACAGATGTATTTTTTTAAAGCCTCTCAGGCCATTAATACGCACATTTCCATCAATTTGTAGACATTTCTTACTGCATGAGTAAAGGTGCTGTAAATGAAGTTTTCTCAAAACTCCGAAGATCAATGAGGGGCTAAGATCTTGTCACAGCAGGGGCAGTATTCCGCTGGTGGGAGATACCTGGTTGGGGAAAGCCTCGATAGTCAAGACGTAGGTCGGCTTCCGGATCTCACCATCCAGCCGAGGAAGATCACGCTACCTCCGAGGAAAAAAAATTCACTACATTTACTAGACTCTGATCTTAGCAGTTGACGCCTCCATTAACACGTAATACTCAATCCATCAACCCGTCAACCTCCCGGTCAATTTGCGTCCTGGTGGAAGGGTGTGCGGTGTGTAATGGCTGCGCGGAGTGGGGCCGCCGCTCGTGTACCAGGGCGCCGAGGCGAGGACGCTGCGTATCCCCTTCGGACGCCTCGCCCAGCCTCGTTCGAAACAACGCCTCTTTGCCCACTCTCGGAAACCCTGTATCATCCGTGCGGCCGCGTGACCAGCAACCGCCTGCCACCTCGTGCAGTTCTTGCTTCTTCCCATCTGCTGCCGCGATATTCGTCGACGCCCTGCTCGCCGCCACCATTTTGACCCATGTAGTGCAGCACTGGTTATCAGCGCCTTGCCCAGCATCCTGCGTGAGCATATCCCACTCACGGGGCGACCCGGCGCCGGCGCCGTCACAGCCCCCGCCGTCGTCGTGACGCTTTCTGCGAGGGGACGAGAGCCCGTGACCCGTCGCGCGCCGGACTATCCCGACTGCATCCCTCGCTCAACGTTTCCTAAACCGTTTACTTACCTGTCCAAAAAGGCTTAGCTCGACAGCTTCCTGATCCGTTTTCCTCTTTAGTATAAGTATTGACTTCTATGTTCACCGTCGTCTGCTTCGTATTATATTGATCGAATATAACTGAACCACTTCTGTTTTCGAGAATTTTGCACTTTTTTAGGGTATTGCAAATGTTTAAATCTCGCTTAAATGTTTATGGAAAATAAATTGGAAACTTTCTCTCACGAGCATTTTCTTACTCCTGAAACTACATGGTTGTAACTGTTCGTGGTTATGGTGGTTTGCATCGGAGGAACGCTGGTGAAATTCGTGTATGATATACGACAAATGCAGTGAGTACTAATGAGTTATTCCATATAGACGCAGCACTATCATTATCTGGATAAGCAACAGTGGCGTAGCTTCCTTTTAGGCCGTAAGGCGGAGCCTACTCAAATATTTTACGAAAAACAAAAATGTTTTTCATTCAAAAAACCTTCATCACTTTATAATGTACTTATTATTAATTTTCAAATGAACAATAACATGATACGTCTGGCTTTGTAGGTTTGTCATCTTGTACTTCCCGCTCAATTGCGAACTTACGCGAGAGAGAACGAAGGCTCTGGCCTTTCGGAGCCTTCAGCGCATGTGCAGAACGTGTGACCGCAGACGCAGATATTCTGTTCATGTAGGCAGCTTGGTTCCCCGAAAGCCCGCCTAAGAGAGGATTTCGGCAATCCTCGAGATCAGTCGGGGCCAGTCTTGGGCCTCTCACACCAAAACAGTGAGCCGCATGATACGATTTATGACAATCGGTACCGTTCACCGTTTTATTTACACTTTTGAAGAAAAAGTCTTGCCAGATGGCGTTAAATTTGATTTCAATATTTCCTTATACACCAAAATAAATACTCTATTATTAATAATAAAATTTAAAATATCTTAATCATACCAAGGAATAACAAAAGACAAAAGAAATAAAATAAATCAGTTAGTAATTATAGTAAACATGTTACTCACCTATTTGGTTCTATCATTCTTAAACCGTCTTTGCGGACATTGGAATCCTGCATGGGCTACTACTGCACACTGATCTTGTTCTACCAGGGGGACAGTGAGATAAATGTTTGCGGACAGGGAAGTTATTGTTTGTCCAACATGCAGATCACTGTTTTTGAACTTTTCCTCCGCCAGTAGCCCTGGCCGAGCAGTAGTTAATTTCCATGATTGTGGTACATGCACCGCAGCTCGTTGGCTTCTGCGGCAGAGAAGAGGGCAGTGCTTACTTACTAATTTAACCTATGGATGAAGCCGGCGCTTTGGCCGGCAACCTAAAGTAACATTCGTGCTTTTATAGTCTTAATGTTTCTTAGTAGTAAAGTCTTGATAGTCTAAATTTCCATTAACTTACTTATTTATACTTGTATCTATTACACTTATTTATACGTCTAGCACTGTCATACGTCTAGCGGATCACTGCCCTGGCCCTCTGTGGTTATGGCATAGAGAAAAGACGTCTTTAGTCTATGTTTACGGTGTCCAGATGTGCAAGCTGACCGCTCGGCACACCGGCACCCCTGTGTGCACGACATGCGCATGCACGGTCAGAGAATAAGAGTTCAGTTGTGTTCTTGCTGTACTGACGAAACACTAAAATGTGTGTATTCTGTTATTGTTAATGTTATTTTACGTGGCGAGATTCGGGCCACATCAGGCCCGCTCTTCGTCTAACCACGCAAATTTCGCTACGCTCCTTTCACCATCTAGCGGAGAAAGGAGGTAATATTTTGGGCGACGAAACAGGCGGACTTCAATTTTGCTCAGAGGCTTCTTTTAGGATTGAGGATCTTTTACATGCAGTAAATCTACTACATGGGACAGCCGGCTTTACTTCTTCTCCGCAGGGAGGCGTACGAAGGATTTTTTCGTCCATAAAAATCCAAGGTTTCGATCGATTTCAGACCTACAAATTCGGATATAACGATCTGGTACGCTGGCTTTGTTATACCGCAATACGTTGAACCACCGAATTTTTGTGGGGTGACCTTATATATTATAGTGAAACCAGCCACCTCAAGAATTTAAGATTTCACTTCCTTGCATCTGACAGGTGAGAAATTAATGATAGTTCATCGCGTTTAGTTCAGATCTTATAGCTGATAGTTAATACAAATGTTATTGTTTACTGTAGGAAATATCGCTTTACCAGACGACAATCTCATAGACGTTCTGTTACTCACACCCAACATACTTCGGTAATTTAAGTTATGAAGAGAAACTAGAAGTTAAGACTAAAGGCTACGATCACTTTTCTTTAAAAAGGCAGATCTGACAAATACTAGCCGTTTTCAAAACAGTGGTATGATACGAATCTTCGAACCGACGCAAGTCATGTATACACCCTGGCCAGGAGTGTACAATTTTTAGCGATATTGGGTAAATCAATATCCGGCATTCAGGAATGTAAAAAAATTGCTTATATGTTTCGTTTAGGAGTTTTGCATCTATTGAAGAAATACAATCAGCAAATTATATTACACAATGTCAAGCAACAATGGAAAGGTCTGAGAACTCCAATTGGGGACCATGGCATTTGATGTGTTAACATTGTTTTCGTTTAGTGTATTGGCACGAATATCTAAAGAACTATTTTCTCTCCTTGAAGTTGTAGTAATATAGTAAAATTCGGTGACTAACGAACTAACGTTCTAACGTAAGCAAACTAACGGTCATGTAATATCCACCGGGTAAACGAGCGGAAAAATCTCTTTGTTCATGACGGAGGAGAGTGTTAAATAAAACGTTAATCTGCTTTTGGCGCCTACCCAGGAAAAATGATCAAACTACGCTACTGATATGCACAGGAGTGTTATCCTAGGGCTCGTTTCATCAGTGTAATTAGTTGGTATCATAAAGAATCTTCACCTCTTCCAGAAGAAGCTACAATAGAAAGCTTGCCAACAGGTGCACCAACTTAAAGAAAGTAACCAGTGTGGCCGGTGACAGGTCTACTAACAAGAAAGCATTAAGTAGAATCGGACACAAGACCCAACAGGACAATTAGCGACACCTATTGACGGCAATCAGAAAGCGTCATAGAGCGGAGTGAATCAGACAGCCATCTTTCATATTTTAAATATTATTCCAATCCTCAATGACTAATGAAGTATTAATACTTGTCTTATGAACTTATCTGTGATTAGTCAAGAACCTGTAAGATAATGAAATCTGCATCGTAATGAATAATATCATTGTGCACGGGGTTGCAGTCATCAAATGACAGTGTTATACAAAGGAGTAGAAATATGTTATATAAGAGGCAAACCAGATTACTTTAATGACATCTTTTTTTTTAAATGAAATGTGGGAACGTTTTTGAGAAAATGTCGTTTGATCGTTTCTGAAAATACGCATCACGAACTGATTTTCAAAAAACAAAAAAATAGTTTTCTATATACTTCATTAGAAATTCTTTAAAGCACTTTTTCTCACACATGAAATATATAAATCGTCTATAATGTAAATATTAAAGACTGGATATATATTTAAAACAAACACATTTCCGAAATTTTGAAAAACTCAAGTGTAAATGAAAATGGCGTTAATTTCATTTTCCGTCTGTAAAACCTTATCTCTTGAAACTATTATTTCTGTGTCTCTTGTAACAGTTCTCTGGCTTTATCGGTCTTGGTGGTAGTGGATTGTCCCTTCTCTATCCAAGAGCAGTTGGGAGGGTTTCTAAGTCAGGTGTCGGGTGTATTGCTTGTTTCATCAACGGCCTGGGGTTCCTCATCACCATGCAGTCCTGCTTCCTGATGAATACGAGTTTGCATCATCGTCTTATATTGGGCGTGTCTATTCTCACCAACGGTACGGTGCACTACTGTGTTTACAGGTTGATTCGCCTCCGGCGCCGAATCTACTCGGCCAACATGGCGGTTTTGGAATTTTTGTCTACCCGCAAAACTGGGACTTCTTGAACAACCGCTTCCTGGATCTGGAGAAGCGGCTGCGGCCAGAGGACCGCCAGGGATTCTCCTTCGGATTTGAGAACATAGCCCCTGAGCCCCTCGTCAGGCTGATGCAGCGCGGCACGCGGCGCTACCTCCTGAAGGAACCTGACAGCAATTTGCCGCAAGCCATTCGCGCTTATAAGAGGTATTCTGTGAAGGCATGAATGAAGAGAATGAACGAACGAATGAATGAAAGGGATGTTAATGAATGAGCAAAGTAATGATAAATGAAATGGATGATGGTGAAATGTTGGTTGGTTGATTTGTGATTCCGGGCGCGTCAACAGCTTAGGTCATTAGTCTCGTAAGTGTAGTGCGTGTTGTTTTCTTCGGGAGATGGCGGTGATCTTTCCCCGCTGGATGGCGAGATCAGCGCCGACCTACCCTCCGCTAGCGGGGTTTTCCCCTAACCAGAACTCTCCCACCAGCGGGCACCGCCTCAGCCAGGACAAGGTCTAAGCTCCCAACCGGTCTCCCGGAATATGTGGTAGTATAGTGCAAGTTAGTGTAAGTGATTGTCTAAGGGGAAAGAACAAGACAAGGAACGGGAAGGAAAGATCGCGTGCAGTCGATAATACGTTTGTTAAGGTACTGCCCCGGCATTCGCCTAGTGTTGATCGGAGAAACAACGGAAAACTACCGGTCAGAGCAGCCGGCCGCTAGAATTCTCCTCCAGACAGCGACTAAATTCGACCTAGCAGAAAACCTAGTGTCGAAAATCCTGCCGCCGTCAGGACTCGAACCTAGGACCTCCCGGCCAGAAGCGCTGCAGTGACATCCGTTGATGCACTGAGCTACCGCTCCCGGTATGGTGAAATGAATTATAAGATGATATCAATGAATAATTGGAAATAGATAATAATCTGCTCCTCTGGGGACAATTCCCAATGAATGTCCTTGTGCCCCGCAGACATCACGACTTGCATATTAGTGCTTGGCGCATTATGCTGATTATCATTCTGCAAACAAAACTGAGGCACATTTTCTGCAGATTTCATACACTAGAGGACAGGACAAAGTTGGGGTAAAACTAGAAGTAACCTCTCAAGATGACATGACGTAATTGTCTCACTTATGAATAAAGAAAACAATGTTTATACTTTTTTGGTAGATCGTTCTTGTGAAAGTTTCATTTATAACACTTTTTTTTAGTCTGGAGAGGTCTCCGTTCAGTTAGTTCACCACAAGCAAAACTGGATTCTTATAAATGAGATCCACTTTGTCGAAAATTGGGATTGTTTTGTTGATAGTGAGAAAAAAGTTATTTATGTATTTAAGACGTAAAGTAAATCATTTTTGCCCTGAGACGACAAACCGAGGGCCTCTGTCCCGTGGGCTTGAAAGTCGCCTGAGGAAAATACAAAGCGGCTAGTAACATCGACAGTAGATAAAAACGGAATTCGAAATAGTTTATACGTTTTGTTGCGTGAGAAAAAGACGGGTATAACAAATCATTCGTCAATTACGACGTCATATAAAACAAAATAGAGGTTGTATATAATTACTGACCATAATCGATGTTGGTTGTGGTTATTCGTACAACATGAAAGAAAATTGTAGAGTCACCACAGAAATTCCACCAAAAGCTAACAAAGCTACGGACAGTGGTTTCAGTGGAATTTCAAGGAAATATATGAAAATATTTATAATGCATTTTGTGAGTTATATTAGTATGAATAGCCGTGTAGTGCACTTATGAAACGGTACTTTTAGATTACTTGCCGATTGTCAACGTTATTTAGAATATTCCATAATATCAAAAGATAACATTTCGAAGATTGTAGCCAATATGCCTTGTATGTCTTGTTACTATGAGTATTACTTGTATTCAAGAAGCACATATGTCTTAAAAAAAGGTGATACGTAACAGTGAAATAAGAGTGACTGGCAATTATAAATTTAAGGAACTTGCTGAAATTTTAATTTTCCATATCAGTTTAGAAAATAAAATTTATAACGATTTTCTCATTTGAGCTTGTGTTTATTGCTTGTATTTGATTACATCAGACTAATAAATCTAATTAATAAAATGTTTTTGTATTATTGTGTTGGTATTAGAGGCAGGTTGTAGTATTCAAAAAGATCAAGGCATAAAGAATTAGAAAGGCCCGCAAGGGTATTAACAATACCATTACGTGTTTTGATCTGGGCTGTCCGGGTGTGTTACATTACGTGTTTTGTTTTAGGTCGGTAAACACACAGCAACGAACTAGTAAACCATAAAAAATAATTATTTATATACCAACATTATAAACAGCTCTTCTCCATAAAGCAAATCTTTCATAAATATGGCATATTATGGTACCGATGCTATTTCTGCACGAAATATGAATCTACAGACATAATAGTCATTCCTCATTTTATCATCAGTTATGGAGTTTAGAAGAGCGGTAGTACTATGCAAATATAGATTCAATGATCGCAGTAAAATCAAATATATTGTTTATTACTTTTAAAATCTAATTTATTAACCTTACTCCTTTAAAAATTACATGTATTTGTTATTCGATAATATTTAACAATAATAACAAAAACAAATTAGTTTTTATTTATATGAAAATTAATAGTACAGTTCCATAAATTTGTCAAAGACACTCCAGAGGATGTATTTTATTCTGAAGTGCGTATTTTTTCTTTAGTTTCTTCACTAACCAATATCTTGTTGCAATGTTAATCTTATTATTCACTGGTTCTTAAGATTCATCTACATTTGAAGATCGCCACCCTTCATGACATGTAGATGCAGTAATATCACCATCATAATCAGTGAGAAACTTCGCGAATGTCCTCTTAAACGAACACACACATTTACACATTACCTTTAATTTTGAATATGTACACAATAATGTAGATACTTCACACGTTGTAGACTTAATGTTTAAAAAAGAATGCATCATAACTATCGTCTTTATTCTAGCATGTGCATTGTAGTAACCAACTAACCTCTCCGACAGATTGAAAGACGACTCGAATACAAAATTTGCATCTTGTTCATCCATCAGTATTCATTTTATGCTTTTTCAGAGCTTCTTCAAAATTTCTACTGACAAGAATCTTTAATGTTTTGAAATGTAACGTTCATCCTAATTTCCATTTGTAAACAAATTAGTTACTTGATGTAGCACTCATGGCGTCATAACATGAATCCAAGGTTGCAGCAAGCTGTGAGAATGCCTTCCCCATCGTCACAAACTAAAAAATCAAGCGTTACGCGATTGCACAGAATCTCAGTAATGATGTCGAAAGCGGTCAGAATACCCCTGCCCTACTGATATTAAACTGTTTAGACATATCAGTCGGTGACTTTTCATTCCACACAAGTTTATGGAAATAAGAAACGAGCATTCTGTAATTCGTTGTTTCAGAAAAAAGCATGGTTGATTGTGACTGAAGAACAACAATGCATTTTACTTTCTCGTATACGGAGTATTATACGTAGTATAGAGAAAGTAATGCTGCGCGAAAACTCATTCCCGCGACCTGATAACAATAATGTAGATAAATCCAGTTGCTAAATTAAGAGAAAAAAGCCTCTATCACGTGGTGTAGCGGGAATAATACAAATAACAAATAACGTCAGGATTTTAGAAAGTGGTTTGTTGGACTTCCACTCTATGAAACTCCACCAACCTGGACTTTGCACCACCATCTGTACTGTAACGTCCTAGCGGTTTATCAAAACAAAACCTTGGGCCATTCAAGTTATCTAATGTTCATTTTGTTTGAAAACTGCAATAAAACCTACCCTAAGAAAATATCAAGAAATCAATGTTAATGATCATCGTTTAACAATGTGGCCAACTATTTCGATGTTTTCAATATCGCAATAACCTATAGAAAATGCATGTTGTGTAAGGTTATTAAAAAAACAATTTTATAAATATTACCATTTATTCACGTTGTTATTTGTAAAACATTGAAATATATAAAATGTTATTTGATTGTCTTAATCGAAAGTCTGATATTGAAACAAAACTGACAAGCAGAAAAAATTAAAGTAATTGTGAGTGTTTGATGAAGTTGAATGATCAAATGAAAAACAATGTTTCTTGCTTCATATAATGTCTCCTTTTAATAAACATATGTAATTACACGTGTTAAATATATTTAAACATGCAAATTAATGAAAATTTTGAAATGTAAAATGTTCAATAAAACGTTGATTATTCATATTACAAGATGAAATTGGAGAATTATCAAACGAGCTCTTCAGCTGAAGTGATAGCAATTGAATATTGTAATGCAATGTTGATTTGAATATCATAGAAAGTTGGACACGAATTTTGTCAAAATTGATGAACTAATACATTTTTGTTTGAATTTGACTCCTTGTCTTGCGAAAGATGACATTTGAGAGTACTTAAGTTGACAGTTCTTATGCCATGGGTTTGTTGTAATATTACTTGCAGTATGCAAATTATTAGTTTTGGTATTAACGAAGCATAGATATCTGCAGGGCTTGATTTCTGCCGGAACGCGGCGGAACGAGGTTCCGTTATGTCGGGAATAAGTATTAAGTTTTATTATATATAAATAACTATTGCTATTACATTAATAATTAATTTGAGGAGCGTTCCGGCACCTAAAATTTAAAAAAGAAAGCACTGGATATATGTATCATAATAACTCTTATTACGACACTGATCTCAGTTTCGTCAAGTTTGACTTTAGACAATCAAAGTGAATGGTCAATCCAAAGTTTACCACCACAAATACAGTTTTATCTTACTATACACATACTATTTAGATAGTGTGTCCATCCATACTATCTCGACAAAACTAATTAACAGCTAACAGCACATCTTTCAAATCTTTTGTAATAACTACGCAATATACAATACGGGCTACAAGAACTTGCAATAAAATGTATTTCAGCAGCAATTTTTTCGGAGCTTTCGGGGCATTAAGTTTGTCGGCGCGGTTGGGAAGATAGAATTTTGCCGACAATTTTTGTGAGGGAAAGGGTACATAAGCTTTAAATATTGTCATATAAAGTTTATTCAAATCCCAAGAGTTTTTTGTGAAAATGAGCTCAAATATCCGCATTTTTAGTAACGCTCAAATGCCATTTTCTCAAAATGGCTCAATTTTTTCTTCAAACGTTTCAACGGATAGTGGTAATGGCACTGTTTATTGTGACGTCAACTTCATGTTGGTGTATTCTTTTGTTTTTTAAAAACTACATAAGTGTAATCATATTGAAATATCTCTTACCCTGTGAATATGCACATTTCCGTCAATTTGTATACATTAATCCATTTTTAAAGAGATATGCTTCAAAAAACTCTCAATGAAGTTTTTCGAAAACCCCATAGATTTCTGTGAAAAGAGCTTCAAATTTCGCATTGATAGTAACGCTTAAACGCAATTTTCTTAAAAATGGCTCTGATTTTTTCAATGAAAATTGCGACTGAGTTTTACTTTTCTTTAATTTTCGTAAGTAGGATTTCGATTCTCAAGAAAGAAGCTGAAAAAATTGAGAAAATGTGAAAATATGTTCTTTCGGCGGCGAAAGATGGCCTTCTTGGTGGATGGAGCAAGACCGTCAAGCCTATCCAGCCACCAAGGAATTTAGAACACTTTACTACGTGAAACTTGTGTCATTTTAAGTTCGCGAAACGTTGTATTAGTTTAAAAAATGAAATATAAATAAGTGATTTTTTACATATGCTGACTTTTTTATTAAATTCTGTTTTAACCTGTGATCTATAAAACTAAGGATGCTTTAAAATCAGTAACTATTTGAAGAGACAATCTATTAACTACTCTGAAGAGTTTTAATTCTTCTGTTTATAAACATAACACACATGGCACGGAACGAGCTGATAGAAGTGTATTTGGCGGAAGTAAGGAAAAACATAGACGTAGCTGATTTGTTTCTCTACATGAGCCATGGAAACCATCTGACATGACAAACCGAATTTAACTTGTCTTAGTTTTTCTATATGTTAAAGGATACAAGCCTGTCGGAGGATATATTCCTTTTGTAGAGGTGCTTAATCGTAAATCGAATGGAACTCTGAGAGAAACTAACAACAAAACTGAAAAATTTTAACATACTGCAAAAAACCCATTGCTCAAGTATACGAATAAGCCACGGTAATAAGTGGTATAAAGGTGTTCAAACCCTTTGAAATAAACATTTCCTTATGCCAAGTAGAAGTTCACTGCTACTCCACCAATTTAATTTGATTATCAAACAGGCTTGTTCAAAAAAAATCATAAATAAAAAGCAATGTTATTTTTTTACAAACCTAACAGGATTCACAATATTCTTTTCTTCTTTGCCAAAACGTACTGACTTGCTACCTTCAGTGTGCAGTAGTCGCATTCACACTGTTTCGACAACACGATGACTCAATACAGGTGTTGAACAGTGTTAACGGAACAAAGCGTGGATATTGTAATGCTTTGAGAAAATTGAAGGAAGATGGATGGGACTATCATTTACAGTGCGAGAAGTTTGTGATCAGAAAAGTTTCATTTACAAACAATGGTCTGTGTTTTTTATTTTTTTCTACGATGTTAAGAAATACGTCGACATCCTCTCCAATTCTATTCAGAATCAGAATATAAGGGTTGTGAATGTACAAAACTCTTTACACCATTTTGAGACAACATTTTCACATTTGATATTCGAGAGAACCCTGCAAGATATCAAGCAAATGCAGAAATTGAATGTGAGTCGAAAGATGTAGACCAGAATCTGAAGGAAATCTTAATCTAGATGTATGTTACGTTATTTCAAATAACAAATCACGTTCGTAAAGAAGTATGTGACGTTATTACAAATCAACTTAATATGACATTTATCTTAATTGTACAGTTATGTAGGGAGGGTTGGGGTTTTAAAACCGGATTTACACTACTACTCTCGATATACCTTCAGGCGACCATTTATTACCAAACTCTTTTCAGTCTCCCTCTAACAAAATTGTCTTTTCCACGAAATCATACAATTCAAATTTATATTTTCATTTCGCAACAATTGAAGTTAGTATGATTTACCGAAGCCTAAAATGTGCAGAATAGTATCGAGAACAAAACCTTGATCGCTTGAGAGCCTGTTTTAGAACTACAAAAATTTACGTTAATCCCACAGACTCAGAGTTATTTTGGAAATGCATTGGACAGACTCATGTTTGCTTTATGTTACTCGCGACTGCCGAAGGTCGGAGGGTCTTTGAAATGGGACTTTGTCACTGTGTCCGAGTAAGTTACGTAATTAAAGTATGATTTGTAAACATGACGTCTTTCCATTCGGAGATACTCATTGTACTTGCTGACAAAAATACACTAGTTCTGTTTTGTTTGCTAAATCAATTCACACTTCATTTTCGAAGTCCGTGAGGTCAGTTCTGTGACCGATAGATTAAAAATGGCATTGAATTTCCTGATAAGTAAATTTTATTTGCACATTTCAACCACAGCAAATATGTATTAACTTATCAAATAATTGAAAAGGATTACGGCCTATTGGAAATGTGTTCGGCAGAAGCAAATATGTCCGTCGCTCAGGTCCGTTGACAGGCTACCCCTAGTTTTCTATAAATTTAAAAATAAACATTTTATTACTCCCTTTACCTTCTAAAATCATTTTTGCGTAAACAATGAAGAAAAAGTGAACAACAAATAGTATTAACTATTTGAACGTTTATGATGTACTTTTATGAACATCTATTTCAATTGTAACTACTATTTTCATTATCTTTGTACAGGAAACGTTTAATTCATCAGATCCTGAAGACACTGTTCTATGCCACGACTACCTGGATGGTTTTAAGCTCCACTCTCTGTTGTTTGTGAAATTATGCTGGTGTTTTTGAAAACAAATCAACTACATCATAAAGCCACAATTGAAACTGGATTGACGCATCATGTTTCTTAAATATAACTTTCTTCAAATGAAAAACAAATGTTACCAAAAACATTAAACGTCACTGTGGAGCTTTATAAATTACATTGTGACATTAATAAATTATATATAATTTTCCTTGTCTACCCTCATTCTTCACCCCTGTTCCTGGTAGTAAAAGCAGTTATACTTCATGAAACATGGGAGTTGCTGTAGTAATATTGCGTAGTGGTTTACAGCGAATGACACACCGCCAACGGGCGGTAGTTAAACTTGAAAAAGGTTAAGCGGGAAGTTTTTAAATTAATACTGAGCGAACAAAGGAAGTGATGTATCTGAAATCGAATTTAAATAAAAAACTAAAATTAATTGTGAAGTATTAATATATTTTTATTTTTAAAAGAAACGGTCTTCGATCAGCGTATCGGAAACTACTTTATTCAAGACAATTTTGCCTCAAGGTAACTGGAAGCAATGCTTCCATCTTCAATTAAAACCTTGTACGTTGGCCCTTACGGTGTGACACTATCATTCAGACGAAAGGTTGAACGTCACCATAATGATGTCACTATTGATGTTCACGCTGTGGATGACAGCGTCACGGCTGATGAAGTGTCAACAGACGTATGTTTTAATCGATATCATAAAATCTTAACCTCTTCCGCTTCGCTGTTAGATAGCTCAGTCATATGTTCTTCGCTTGGTGATTTCTTTACACGGCACATACTCTTCATTATTTATTTTCACTGTCTGCTTTTCCACTTGCGACGTTGATGCACTCACCACCGTCCGATGCACTCATCACAGTTCACGGCGCCGGTCCCAGTTTATGTCATTGAGGACAGTTCACAGCACTGCTGTTTACCGACTACGGCGTAGTTCGCCGCGCTGCAAACACTTCACAGCTCAGTTTTCACTTCAAACTGCTAGCGGTCGCCGGCAGCGGCAAATTTCATGAATCTAAACTACTCTTCAGAAGCTCCTCAGAATCCAGAACTGTGGAACCGCCCCGTTTCTCAGCTGTTCTCGCCAGTATCGGCCGGTATCCAGCAGTTTTGGCATTTGAGGCGCATTCAGTCATTTTAGAGAGACAAACCAAAACAATACAATTTTTGAAATGATTAAAAGCAAAAGAAAAATGTGAAAAGTAGTTTCAAATCATCTTTTTTTGCTACAAGCGGATTCGGTGGTATAACGGTCAATGCCTTGACTATTGTACCGAGTTTGCGGGTTCAAACCCGATCGAAGCCATGGATTTTTAAGGGCGGAAAAATCCCTCGTACGCCTTCCTTCGGAGGAAGTAAAGCCGACTGTCCCTTGTAGTAGATTTACTGCATGTAAAAGATCCTCAAGTCAAAAGCCTCTGAGCAAATTGAAATCCGCCAGTTCCGCCCAAGATAATACCTCCTTTCTCCGCTTGGTAGTGAAAAGAGCGTTGCGAAATTTGCGTGGTTTCGACGGAAGAGCGGACCTGATAGCCCGAGTCTCGCCACGTAAAATAATGCATTAACTAAACTTAACTAAATACCAATAAAATAGAATAGAAGTTTCAGAAACACAAATAATTTGCATCACTTCCTTTTACACCGTGAATTATCACACAATATTTAAAGGTTATTAATTGGAATCTCTAATAGGGTAAATGAACCTGCAGTTTATTTGTAAGTAAGCAACAAAAATACTATACAAGGCAAAATTTTACAATCCAGAATTACATGCGAAAGCACAAAAATATGCGAAATATTAATTAATGTCATACCTATTGCAATGCCATTGTATTTCTTACTAATTCAAACAGAAGGCATATTTATTAAAAAAAGTAACATTTGGTATTAATTTTATCCTTATATAATAAAAGCATATTTGCTAAACAAAATTGAGATGGGTACTGTTCTTCACTCCGTGAAAACGCCTTTTCGTCACTGGGTACCATTTATTGTAGAACATTTGATGTAATCCGCCATGGCTTCTGAATTAGTCGATGAAATCGGCCAAACTATGGCGCCCACTGCAAATCAGCCTATTAATCTTCTTGCCGTATCGCCACACACGAGTAGAGTTTTCAATAATTCGAAATAAATAATTCATTATCATATACTACATACGTTATACACCATATAATACGAGGGAAAATCAATAAATTTATAACATTGTTGGGTAATAAAAATGAGTAACACTGTAATTTAGTATAAGCCTAGAAATGACAAAAATAAATGTTTTAATTTCATTAATTCCAACACTGGCAGACGAAAGAGACTAATAATTCTTTGAATTAACAGAGCCTTCCTTCTATTTGCCTTACATGCCAGAAAGAACCACTGGGACGCTGAGATGCCAACATCGGAAATCGGAATTATCGACTTGCCTCCTGAGACACGAGTGAGGTTTGCATTGCAAATCTGAGCCTAGCGCTCACCCATGACTCACGGGTCACCTGCAACCCACCGCTTCTTTTCTTTGGGTAAAGAATTGAGAAGAAAGCGAGCTTTTGGTATCTCAAGATATAGAATGCCAAATTAAAAAAACAAATGACATTCTCGGTCTAGAACTAGACAAAAAAGAGAGGTTCGATTAAAGAAACTTGAGTGGCATTCCAATAGGTATCGCTTAACGCATATTTTTGTACTTTCGTATGTAATTCTGGATTTTAAACTTATCGTCTTGCATAGTATTTTCGTTGCTTACTTACAAATAAACTGGAGGTCCATTTACATTATTAGATATTCCAATTAATAACCTTTAAATATTGTGTGATAATTCACGATGTAAAAAGAATTGATGAAAATTATTTTATTTTTTTTCTTTTTATTATATTTTATAGATATAGCGATAAACTTGATTTTAAATTACTTTTCACACCATAATTAATTTATTTATTATTGCTTTTAATCATTTGTCATCAAATATCATCATCATCAAAAATTGTATTGTTTTAGTTGGTCACTCTAAAATGACTTCCTATTAATCGATTGATTGTTACTTTTTAACATATTAATAGATTAATTGAAAGTATATTTCTTTCGATTATAACTAATCAATTACAATTAATTGAGCCAACGGATGGCCGATGTGGCTAAGAGCGAGTACCGACTCAGCGCTTCGGTCGAAGGTCGCGGGTTCGATTCCGCCTTGAAGCAGTTCTTTGTCCCTTGATAACTGTAGCTCATGGGTGTTGTTGGGAAGGACCTCGCGTTCTGCTGGCCCCAGATCAGAGAACCGGAAAGAGTGTTGGTGTCTAGAGTGTATACTCCAGGCCGTGTATTAGGCCGCACTAAATTCATAATATGGCAGCTTGAAAGATTTCCTGTCAGAATAGCCAACTTGTAAGGCTATAACTCTGATCAAGTCTCTCGCTTTTGTTTTGTTTGTTGTCTCATTCACAATCCTCGCGCGGTGTCGAGTCTTGTCCACTGTTGAATAACACATGTTTCGTTTCTCGATGGAATTAAAAGGAGATGTTCATCTATAAACGAATATTAACTCTGTGAATAATTAAGTTATTAAGAATTATCAACTATTACAGAGCTTAAGAGTGTTAAAAAGTGTCAACTGCAAATGAAAAATACAACCTCAAAAGTTATCTGCGGTCATGCTTCTATATTTATTCATGCTTTGAGATGTGTGTCAACAGTTCCTTCACGTTTTGAACTGGTAGTAATGGAAGTTTTATTGAACGCAAATAAATACCACAATTATTAGAGTTAATTAACGTGATATACATGGTAGTTTTAAGTGATGTAATGGTGTTCCTTACAGTCCAGTTATGTCAATATCAATGCAAATGCATCCATTTTAAATTTATCTGTTCAATTATTCATTAGCTTTAAAAAATAAGTTTAAAAAATGAAAATCATCATTAATTAAGTAGATCTTCTATGCTTATCCATTTGCTACCAGAGACAGTCTTTCTCTTTACCCATTTTCACCATTTCAGTGGTGTGATTCATAAGATTGGAATAAATGGTAATAAATATATTTTGATTTTTTAAAGATGTTTATTAAACAGGAATGTACACAATCAATATAAATGACACTTTAAATATATAGTTGCATGTGTGAATCTCTCTTTAGTGTTGACTACATTTATATAAACTACTCCCTGAACATGCAGTTATTACACAGTAAACCCTCTCATTGCTTGTTAAATAATTCAAATCAAAAAAAGTATGTTATACTTCAGTTTCCATTACACATTTTCATGTCAAAATAATTCCCAATGACGTAAGCAGTACAAGATTAATATATTGTTTATTTATTGCCAGTTAAATACACATTCTGCTGTGAAAAATTCAGGTAGACAACGGTTATTTCAGCATTAAAATTAAGTGTTATTATGAAATTCAAAATGCATGTAGGATTTAGAGAGAGATGCGGTGCTACTTGCCCAAAACCAGTATTACAAGTAATGTCTAAATGCTACTAATCAAATAAGATTTACAAACAAGCTACAAAAAACTGAAACAATGTTGACAAGACTATTTACATACTGCATTTAGATATACAAGACACGTACATGAAAACTAAAATTATAATAATTAGAGATGATTTTTATGTCCTAAAAATCTTGAAATATCATCTATGATAAAATTCTGAAATATGCAATTAAATTAACAATATTTCATTTCATGTGATACTTGGAATGAAAAGATGTATTTTGTGCAAACATAATATAACCTAGCTCACTTCTCCAGGAGAATAATTGGAAGTAATTATGCCTTCATTAAGGACATTGTTTGTCTACGTTTCTGTTTTTCTGCTTGGTATAAAATATATCAAGAAATATCCTACATTTGCACAAGTATTTTATTGTCTGTAGAAAAGAAAAAAACACAAGTGTGACAAGCTTTCTAATCAGCTGCTCCCAAATAAATTGATTCTATGAAAAGAGGAATGGTTTAAGATAAGTCTCTTTTAACCAAAATAAATGTAAGACATAAATGCTCTTATTATTATATGAATATGCACCAACAGGAAAAATTTGCCAAAGTGCACTAACATATTGATCTACATAGCATCAATTCTAACCACATGTCAGGGAATTTCATTTAGCTATGCCCACAAACAATGGACAAAATATGCAAAATCATATCATGCACTTCTATTATTATTATTATTATTGTTATTATTAATAACAATATTAATATTAATAATATAGTATAATAATAATAATAATAATAATAATAATAATAATAATAATAATAATAATAATTACTGCCTTTGGTGTGTTGGAGTTTATGTTCTATAGTAATTCCTCAGGAAGCACTCTCTTTTAAAAATTATAATTTCATTCTCCCTCCATGGGCATACCTGTCTCCTTTCCTAAAGTAAAACCCATGTTCTTCACTATTCGGTTAAGTCTGAGAGACTTCAAAATTTAACATTTCATCTCCCACAATCTCTGTGTACAGGTTTTCTTATAGAAATACAACTTATATAAAATATAATCCTTGGTACTTGTTAAATAATACATAAAAGCAACACAAAATGATCATAAAACTGTATACTAACAAACTAATTAAAAGTCTAATTGATTACCTGAATTCCAAACTACAATAAATTTTATTGGCAATTGCATCCTTGATGAAATTGTCAATATCTGTACGACTGGACAGGATCTTTGCAGGTCTCTTTGGGTGTAGTCCAGAGCTTCTTGTTTTTATATTTGTTGATAATACTATCAACTGACTTTACCACATATAAACACAACATCTTGAAAAAGAAAATTAGATTTATTGATTAATACATGAAAGGTAAGGTAAAGATAATTAACAACTGTACTCATCCCAATTTTAATTAAGAAAATTACACTTGTAAGTTTTAAAAGATAAAGATCAGAAAAGAAAAAATCAATCTTACCTGTAATATTTTTGCCACTCGCGTTATTAAACAAGAGTGGGTAACATGGACCTTTTCTTCCACTGCTTCCTTCCACAGTCCACAAAATAAATTGATAATTCCCTTTTGAAAAGAACTTTGAATACGTGTTATCTTCAAAGGTTCAAAATTAAGTATAGACCCAGATGTTGTTGGGCTATCCATTATTTTCCAGTTATAATTAAATGATTCAGAAAAAATAATAATAAATATAATTAATCTAAAACAGAAATACTAAAGGACACTTAACAACAACAAATAATGAACTACAATAACTATTTCAATTAACTTTTTGTGTACTAAAGAAAACAATTGGAAAATAATAAATAAAACTCAAACGCCTACTTTTCTAAATATATAAATTGAACATCAAAACGCAAAGAACGAAAAGAGCACCAAAACGCAAAATGCAAATCTTTAACACTCGTAAACTAACACAACCTCACTTGTATGACTTTTGAATGTTGGCGGAATCTACAGGGAAGTAGTCATTGTTTCATTGCAAACTTAAATTTAAAATGTCCCTACCGCTTGAAGATAATTAATATATACCAGGTATTTGTGTGACGGTTGGCAGCTTAACTTTTGCCAACATAAAACAAAACAGAAACTACCCTAAATCAGTATAAATGTATGTTCTCATCCGACAGTGACATTTTTCAAAGAAGTTGTCCTGGTTCGGCTTTTAGCTGGCCCAGCAGTCTATGGTCGAATATGCGTCCCATCGGGACGTAAACGGTAACGGGCTGTCGGCTGGAAAAAAACCCTAGAAAGAAGAAGACCATTAATTGAATGAATTTTGCGATCACAACGCGCGGCAACTTTAAATCCCTTAGTTTCGTTGAGCGGCCGAGCCACAGAGCGGCCAAGCCATAGAGACCGAGCCACAGAGAGACCGCCGAGACTGCCGACACCGGCCGCCACTGGCAAGAACAGTCGAGAATGGGGCGGTTCCGCCAGTTCCGGTTCTTGAGGGAGAGCAACGTGTAGATTTCAACAGGCATATAAGAAGCGCGCGCGCGCGACCTCCGAGGCTCCGAGACTGCGAAATCAAAGCCAGCGACACCGATCGACAATGGAATGCGTTTTGTCCGGCTCTACAGAAGACATTTGGTCACCGAAGAAAGCGCATCAAAAGATATCTTGTCGCCGTCGCGAGTACGTGCAACGCTAGCAAATCATGTTAATAGTTTGGCAGATAGAACGTTTTGTTGTTGTGAACGAAATAAATCTCGAGTAGGGATAGCCACTTGAGGTATTCGCGAATAACTATTTAATGTGAACAGAGTAACTTATTTAATATCTAATTTAGGACATTAACTTGAACATGACTTCAACATCAAAACAGAAGATGACTAATAATCGACAGGATTCTTCGGGGAAGATTCTTCACTTCAGCAGCGCGGGCTACCAGGAGAATATCAATTTCATGAACAGTAAGGGCTACGAAAAAAAGCAAGATAGCTGAATCATTCTCGGCAAAAAAATTATTAGGTTTTTTATTAAAGTAAAGGCACTTAATTAGCAAAGAATATATTAAAGTTGTTGGAATGCCGAATAACGTATATAAAGTAAAATATGTAAATAATACATGCAATAATAGAAATAAATAACGTAATCGTACTATCTAAACATGACGGCTGATTGTTACTGACAGAGAAACTCCGCAGATCAACCTTCTTGTATTCTGAAAATAAGAAATTTTCAGCATTTACGTGGTCCGTACTGGAGGGAACGTTGACCCACGTAAGTATTATTTAATTGAAAAGAACACGATGGTCTAGCATCAATAAATTACTGAGATAAGTAACGTACTAAGTTCAGAATTGCAAACATATTTCAGATTGGTTAAAAACGTCGGGCACATTGTATTAATAATTTTCAGATTTTTACATTCCTTTTAAGTTGGTTATGTCCAGCGTGGTTCAGATTATATTCAATATTGACATTTTAAATTCATTTCATAATATACAATAAAACGTAAGAAATTCATGTAACTTAATTAAAACTAAGATAACAAAAATAATTTTGAAACATTACTTACATAATTTTGTGGATAATCTCCGAGTCAGGTATATTCCCCTTCCACACACATGGCTCTGGCCACATTATTCAGTGGGCACTAGAGTTTTTTCATTACTTCTGCAATGATCGCCAATAGTATTTTTTATTTATTTATTTAGTCAAAAACTTCATGTGACGTATGGGGGAAGAAAATCATCCGCTCACGCTTTCTTGAGTTTCAGAATCCCTTCCCAATAATTTAACTATCAATAGTTGAAAGATGAAATAATAATAATAATAATAATAATAATAATAATAATAATAATAATAATAATAATAATAATTACAAATTTAAAAGCGTGAGACTAATAAAAACTAGATGTTTTCATTGCAAAATTATATAAAACTAATTTTTAATGGTAAAGGAACAAACAGATTTGATTTTATGTTATTGCTAACGAAATAGCAACCCCAACCCCCGGCTCTACTCCTGCCACAGCTAGCGAAAAGAAAGTTCAGCAAAACGTGCGCATAGTGAAGCTACATTACGTCCAGAAGCAAATCAAGGGGCCATCTCAGCATTTGCTCAATGGATCAGGGAAATTGGACAAAAACTCGATCGAGATGGGGGTCGTTGACCTGGAAGTACATTATTTGTTACAAGCATATTGAGTCTTTTTTTTAAATTATACAGTGCAAATGTAAACTAATTCATTGTACTATATCTTGTTTCGCCCCAGTTCTGCAGTGCATTGGCAGTGGGCTGTCCCCGCCCCCGCTGACCTTTAGTCGCCCGCCGCGCGCCGGGAAAGCGGAGGCGGCGGCGATGGGCGACCTTTACCTTTCAATCAGGGTCTCTGCCAGTGTCTTGCACAACCCAGCGCGCCGTTAGTTGTTGCAACTCGTCGACGTCCATCCTTGACCTCTGAATTCGCCCCTTGCCTTCTGGAAGGGAAGTTGCGCTAATTCCACTTAGAAATAGTACTGAGTGCAATTGAGAAGCAAACATTCACAACGTAACACGTCCGCTTTACACTTTTCCGATAAAAAAAATCAGGCTTTTGTAGTCAAGTACTTCGCTATACGATACAAGAGGTCCCATTCGTGCAGAGGAAGGTCATATAAGTAGCGTCAAACGTTACTAACTGTGCAAGGTCATGGAATGTCGCTGGGGATCTAATAAAATGTATCTATGTCTCTGTAGCCAAGTACTTGACTACAAAAGGATAACTATTTTTTTAAAATATGGATCAGCTATTAAAAGAAAGAGTTCTGAGATGAAGGTTTTTTCGTGCCTGGGTCGGTGTTCTAAGACACAGAAAAACAGGCCTAGCAAATCCGGATTCAATCAATTCCTCTTCCACACATGTCCCCCCTTGTCCTTCATTTGTGACAGAATTTACTCATAAACTGTCAAAAACATTGTCTTTCCGTAATGTACGATCCTCTTACGCGAAGAGAAAGATTAAAAATGCTTAAGAAAGCTTATTATGCCTAAGAAAGATTAAAAAAATAATAATTTGTAACTAAATTAAAAAATCAAAATATTACTGGATGCTTCAACAATGTATACAAGTGTATAATCAACACTACAATAAATGCACAGAATTGTTGCAGTAATTTTCGACGTATATTTTATTCTAGGTAAATTCAAGGTATGATTTAT
Source organism: Teleogryllus oceanicus (assembly GCA_964035755.1). Taxonomy (NCBI): domain Eukaryota; kingdom Metazoa; phylum Arthropoda; class Insecta; order Orthoptera; family Gryllidae; genus Teleogryllus; species Teleogryllus oceanicus. Next base: position 114,098,153 of record CAXIVR010000002.1, read on the forward strand.
TCAAGGTGGGAAAACAGTTTTTATTCTTTTTTACCGCAGATCAGTAGTCCACAATATCTGAGAAAAATTCACAACCATTTGTGTTTTAAGAAAAACGAACGAAATTTTTTTGAAGCCTGTTCCATGATTTTAAGACCCAATACATTTTTTTTGTTATTCTTTTTCAAAAATATTTTTTGTGTTTCAATTTGGGTCTAAGCAAATATCAAAAAATATTTTTCTGATAGTATGAACTATCTTCTTATTTATCACACTTTTTCAATCAGATAAAATAGTGTTAAGCTGTAGAAAAAAATAAAATAAAAACATGGTTTTGTGTGTAGATGTTGTGGGTGGTGGGACGAGGGCTAAAATATCTTTATTATTTTTATGTGAGAATTATAATGTAACCACTCATACGTCATTTGGTTTAGGGGAACATTTTACCATCATTTCCGGGGGCACTCTTTACTGACGATAAATTGCGTCTACTGTAAGGATTAATAATATATTTATTGATATCCAGATAAATAATAATTAAAATCAAAATTCTTTGGTTGTGTAATTATCATTCCTTGCACTGTGAGAAGTTTGTGTTCGAAATTCGCACGTCTATTTGCCTTATCATGCATTTCTTCATCTTGGGGCCGCATAGCGCTTTTAGGAAACGCGTCACCACTAAACAATACTCTTTCGCTCTGTCTCATCCGGCAAGAAAGAGCGCAGTAGTTGGCTCTTATGAATATGAACAATTTCGCATCTGCTTACATGACGGCGAGGGGGGGGGATTTCGTCTTGCACGGGAAAGGTAGTTTGTGTATGAAGCCAGTGATTTCGTCTTGAATAAATTAATTTTTTCATTTGACTCTAAATCAGGGCCGTGCGTTAACATGGCACTGTTCGAAATGTGCAAATGGGTGCATGAGTGTTAAATGGCCGTGCAAGCGTGTCTGACGAGCATCGAAGTGGACGACCGGTGGAAGTTGCACCTTTCTGCATCGAATCTCGTATTGACACGTTAATTCGAGACAAAAAGGATATTTCTGTTGAACTTATAGTACCAGAAGTGTTCGAAGTGTCCACACAATCATTCATAAAAAACTGCGGACAAGAAAACCTGTACGAGATGGGTTCTAAGACAACTTACGGATACTCACTAAGAAATCAGACTGACAGTCGATAGCCAGCCGCCGACCCGGAGACTACCCCGACGACGCTGCTGCCACTGAAGATGTCCACCGCAGACGTGGACGAAACGTTTGGCTCTTCAATGCCAACTGGACCACGGCCTACCAGCCCGGAAACTTTCACTCATATGACTCCGGTCGTGAAAGCCTACAATGCTATGTAAACTATCAACTGCCAATATTGTAGTAATATGGTTGAAAACAAATCAAAGCCTGCCATTGGGACGAAACGTCGTGGACTTTTGACGAAAGGAGTCATTTTGCTTCATGTCAAACGAGCGCCCACATACGGAACGCCTAACTGAAAAGGCACACCAAAAAATGGGATGGGGGATCCTCCTAAATACCTCCTACAGCTGATCTCGTCATCGAACTTCCTGTTTGAGCCCACAAAAGGGCTTTACATGGAAAACATTTTTCATCAAATAAAGTTAAAGGTATGGTGGAAATGTGACTTCGAGACCAACAAAAGGAATTTTATGCTAGAGGCATACGCAAATTAGAAGAACTATGGGACACTTGTTGAAGTGTTTTTGAGACTATTGAAATGTAGGCAAATGTATTGTATTCATTAAATAAATTGTTTTTAAGCTGCGGTAGTTTGTCTCGTTACTTATTGAATTGCACTCGTAGTATAATTCTAAAAGAGTAAATATACCCATAAGAGGTGTTCTACTTCAGCTACTGGGTAAATGTCCCATATCGATCAGGTTTTTTTGCCCAGTTTCTCAACATGCAATGACCAAATAATGAGATGGACCCTTCTTTCACTTTAAGATGTAAATATAGTTTCACTAAGCGTGGATTTATTTGATCTCTCTGTTGCAAGTTGTGGAAGGTCAGAGACAGTGTTTGATTGCTATTTTGTTTGTAGTTTTATAGAACTAAATCTATAGTTCGTTTATGATGCACATAGGTTTTCCATTTGTCGAGAGCGAACATTTCTAATTTTAGAATGTTGGACACCATGCTTTGTTGGTTCTTTTCTTAATTCAACTATGTTCTATAGTAAAAGGAATTGAGGTAGGGATATTAGAGACTCAAAGGATACCTTTTAAATCGAATTTTGTCCCATACGTCACATGGATTCATGACGAAAATAAAATCAACATTCAATCGTTTATATTATTTAACTTTATATTACATATTTATTGCCATTTCACCCACTTTCGTTGTAACTTTCTTGAAAAATATAATGAAATATAGCATAGTAATGACCCATTTGATTAGCCTTTAAAGTTGCTATTAATACTTACTTGGTTATATATGTATGCGATCTAAAACGCGTTGTGTTTTTGTGGTCACAGGATTCTGGGCCCCCACTGCAACACGTACACATTCACTAAGAACCTGGCGGAGCACATCGTGGATCACTACTCGGACCGCCTGCCCGTGGGCATCTTGCGGCCGTCAGTGGGTAGGTGTTGCGCCTGCGGCTTCGGATCTTCCCGAACCACCTGCGCTTAACGCGCGTCAATGGACAACTCTTCTTGAAACAGAGTATCAGGCAGTTTTAGCGCCAGGCAGAAGGTGATATCCTAAAACTTCATTGGTCACGTCACTAAAGACGTTATGATCGTAAGGAACAACGTTTAGAAGAGCTTTTCATGTTAGGAAAATAGTAAAAAGAATTTTTAAGAGGTTCCTGTTAGTACAATTTTGTTACGTAAAAACTTATACATGGACCAGGGGATGCAAGGTGGCGGTACATGGGCGACAATAACGACAAAGTAGAATAATACTGAATAGAAAGAAAATTGAACATGACATCGGCCAAGCATGCAGATCAGCGCCGAATATGAGGAGGGAAGAGCCATTTCGTAAATTGTAGGAAGAGGATATTATGTAATATAGAAAATATTATACGTTCAAGATTATAAAGAATGGCAAATATATGTGGGAACATGACCCTGCATACTATAAAATAAATACAAATGTGAATGAATGCTAAGTTGCTAAAATTTATGAATGAGAATTTAACTCGTCGTTTGTAAATTGTACTTTTTCTTGTTTATTTGTGAGTACACTGCATACGAGTCAGAAATTATGAAAATGAGATGCTTTAGAAATTATAAAAATTAAAGAAGACAAAACATTCTTGAAGATATTTCTGATCAATCTCAAACCACGTTGAAGATATTTCTGATCAATCTGGGCCTTTACCAGACATTAACCAGACTTCTCTTGAAGAAAACGTTATCGAGAGCTTGTTGAATTGTGTATAGTTTTTATTGGAACAAACTCGGACTCAATTATCAATATTAGACCACCAGAGACATTGCACCATGTTCAAAGAATGGGAAAAGCAAATTATTGCTTTAAAATGTTTTTGTTTAGAGAGCAATTGGATTTAAAAGTGTTTGAAGAGAACAGTATGAAAAACATTTGTTTGTTTCTTGTAATAGAGTATGTTAAAGCTTGAATGGAAAGTTCATTAGCAGTGAGAGCTCCATTAATAATTTAACGTTTTAAAAAAAATTGAAGAAATGTAAAAAAAATAAAGAAATTTTGCAATCATCTATGGACTTACAATGCAGAGTCAAGTATTTTAGCAATTTTTGATACAAATGTTTGTATTGCATCCACAAACGGCATCATAGAAAATTCGCAACGGGAAAGTATTTTCACTGAAAGGAGATGTGTCATTCATTCTAGTGAATCTCCGTCCTCTTAGGTAAGATTTTAATATTAATGAAATTATTTTTATTTATTTATTTATAATACTTTTTAATAAACATTTTTTTAATAGTTTTATTGCATAAGATGGTGAAATTTATAATTTATAAAATATATAACATTGTGTTCTAAAAATATTTGCAAATTAAGTCATTTGAAGTTTTGATGAAATATTAAATGAAATATAAAATAATATTAAAATATATTTGTTGTATTTGTTTCCAGAAAAAACAATAGAGTATTTCATTTCCCAAAGAAGTTAAAATTTATGAACGAAATTGCATGTTGGCATTGTCTTTCTGAATCATAGCCCAGATCTCTGGGATGAGGAAATTAATTTTCATTCAATTGCACTTGATGTAATACATGCAAATGAATATGTACTGTTTAATGGTATTTGGCCAAATTGTCATTCTTCAGAACATGTAATTAAGATGTTGACTTGGACAGCAGTCAATATCTTTTTAAAAAATTATTGCAAGAAAGTCATTGACCAAATATTTTGTGAAATGGCTAAAAGAAAGTTAAAAACTCACCGGATAATTTACAATGTGATGTATATATTGTATGTTAATGTATCAATAAATGTGACTGGGCTTCTTGCCCGTACATTATGCTTTATTCATAACCTAAATATTTACTTATTCACTACATCCCTTGTAATAATGTTAAATGTTTAGGGGTGTAAAGTATCTGGGGGGAAAATTGTTCCTGGGATCAATCTTAAGAAGTAAAAAGTGAATGTATTAAAAACGAATTTATTGTGGTTTCTTTAAATATATTACTTTATTTCACTTTCATAAGCTTTAAGTAGAAAGGTATTTGTAATACATTATCAAAATTGTACACGAATTACGGGTTTCTAGTGTAACTGCGCAGCGGTTGGCCGGCCTACCTCAGATGACATCAGAAATCAGTGTGGAGGCTTTCTATATCCAGGGGGTGTTGGTCCAACGCATTTTTGCGATTAATTTTTAAAAATCATTTGAGTGTATATGTTCATGTTCTCCACATACACACAAATAAATTTATTTTAAATAAAAGGTTTTATTTTAAAGGGAACGCTCACTTTGAAGAGAATTTCTATTAAAGTGTTTCTCAAAATAATATACACGATACCTGTGTAGTGAACGATTATATTCTTGCGCACATATTGGAAGCGAATCGGAGCACGTCAAGGCACAGCAATCGAGGAAGCCTTGGCTAATGTACACCGTAAACCCGGGATCAGCATATTCATGTATACTATTACTGTATATTCTGTGCTGTATATTATTGTATTTTTTATTCTCTCAACCTACCTCAATTATTAAACACTTTCAAACTCACAATGATTTTTTGCCACTTCGTATATAACACGGACAAAGGCAATGCATGAACGATGACATTCTTTACCACTTCAGTAACGGCATTCTTTCAATGTTCACACAGGACATTACATAACGCCTTATTCAAATCCACGATGAACTAATAATAATTCCTAGACATTGATGAAATCAGTAATGGAAATCTCAGACGTCATTCTCTGGTGGCGCGCAGCTTAACTACTGGTATTGATGCACTGTTGAATCTGTGATGTAAAGCTAGGCGAAAAATGTCCAGAAAAGTTATTATTTTGAAAGTATATTACTGTTTAAGTTTGTAAATCATAGCCTATAGTACTCCAGGCATTTAAAGGATGCTAATACAAAATTTTCATCGGTATTGGTTCAGTGAATTCAGAGATTACCGCGCTGCAAGACAACGCACTTCTGTCTTTATATATTAAATATAGAAAATAATATAGATATAGATATAGATTATACTACTCAGTATATTATCCATGAAATAATTATGACGAGACCTACTTTCTTTAAATTTTAATGTAATATTTCAAAAGAAAAGGGAAAAGCAAACGTTTGAGAAATGGTCAAAAAGTACTTTGGGTGACGATAGACGGCAGCTGGCCAGAGATTGGAGCACGACCTTAAAACCAGACCAAACCAAGAAAATTAGAAAATTTGGTATGAGAAAGTTGTGACATTTTGTAGCACCTCTACTTACTTTCTCGCACACTTACGTATATACGGGAGTAATATTCCTAGCATAGAGAAAGTTTTGTAATACTGCGGAAAAACTATTTCGAGATTTCAACGGAAATACATGTTTTGGGACCCCGGTTTTTTCAAAACGTCCGTCCGTCCGTCCCTCCGTCCGTCAGTCGGTCGGTCCACCGGTCGGTCCGTCGTATGCGAATAAACATAGTGCCTAAACCACGCGTATGATCTTTTCGGAATTGAAGAAACACCTGTCCATTTGAGGTACTTGATGCTCTGAGATTTGAGAAACATTCTTTAAAATTTGGGGTACTTTCATAAAGCCTCCTGGACATTTTCAATTTTTTTCAAAAACTGCTCCAAATATTTTCTTTAAATTTCTTATAAGAGCAGAGTAAAATACACTTATGAAATTGGAACAGGTCCAATGTCCACGGTTAACTCTAAGTTTCAAAATTCAAAAGTTTGTCTTTCTACAACTATACAAATGAAGATAGAGATTCTTCCTACAAATAAAATTTGTTGTCCATAGGTATCTATTTCTTAAGGCGATGTGAATTTTTTGAATACTTTAGTAGTTGTGCAATAGTGCATTGAATATTTCCATTTTAGAAAAGTAAAAGAAACAAAATTTTCTCATAAACGACTTCAAATTTTTCTTTAACTTTTTGGTAGGGGTAATACCAAATGCACCCTATCCGATGGCATAAACACCATATTGCTCTATTTTTTGTTTTTTCTAAAATTACAAATATGTAATTTTCTTAACTGTCCTCACATCGGAAATATTTACACTAGAGGCTTTCTTACTTTATTAGGTTATGAGAACATGTGCTTTAAATAATGTCAAATTAATTTTCTGGAAAACTCAACATTTTTCTGTGAAAGTGAGTTCTAAATTACGCATTTGCAGAAATGCTGCTCAAACGTCATTTTGTCAAAAATTAATATGCACGTTTCAATCGATTGTTGCATTTTTTTAGTATCAAAATTTGCATTTACATTCATGGGCACCGGAGCGGTAGCTCAGTTCATCAACTGATGTCACTTGCAGTGCCTCTGACCGGGAGGTCCTAGGTTTGAGTCCTGACGGCGGCAGGATTTTCGACATTAGCTTTTCAGCTAGGTCGAATTCAGTCGCTGCCTGGAGGAGAATTCTAGCGGCCGGCTGCTCTGATCGGTAGTTTTCCGTGGTTTGTGGGAATTCTGATTGGATGTTGTTGACGTTCTTATAAGAAGAAATAAAACAAGTCATCTTCGTCAACATATCAGCTTTATTAAGATAGCCGGCTTTCGACGGCTTTGCCGTCATCGTCAGTCTCGCTGCTGTCGGCAAAAGTCGAGCGACTGTGCTTTACTTCTTTTTATCTCTTTAATTCTTCTTTTCTTCTTCTTTCCGTGGTTTCTCCGATCAACACCAGGCGAATGCCGGAGCAGTACCCTAACAAACGGGCCACGGACCGCGCGCGATCTGTCCTTCCTCTTCCTTGTCCTATACTCTCCCCTTACACACACACACACACACACTAACATGCACTACACTACCACATATTCCGGGAGACCCATCGGGAGCTTAGAGCTTGACCCGGCTGGGGCGGTGCCCCGCTGGTGGGAGAGTCCTGGTTAGGGGGCAACCCCACCAGCCGGCGGTAGGTCTGCGCCGGATCTCGCCATCTAGTGGGGGAAGATCACTGCCATCCCCCGAGAAAAAAACATGCACTACACTAACGGGACCAATGACGAAGCAGTTGACGTGCCCGGAAACACGAAAATCAATCAATTAAAAACGGCCTCAAATTTTTCGATTAAAATTTCATTTTAAGACATTTAACATTAATCCAAAATAATTTTCTTTCGACCGCAATAGATGGAAGCAGGCAAGAAGGAGGGACAAGACTTTACATCACCAGTCCACTCTAACGGAATTAAAATCTTTACTACGGGAAAGTCTGTTTCATTCTGTAGCTCCTCTTGTTACTTTCATACACGTAGTAAAGAGAACTTTATGTAATGCTGCGCGGTAAAACGGCGGATTTTCGGCAAAAAGTATGTATTGCCGGGCTCTGGTAACGATAAAGTGCGTCAAACCAGTGGCTAGTATAAGAGAAAAAATCGTCGAACACATGGTGTAGTCAGAATCCCTGTTTTGTCGGTCCTTGATACCGAAAACCAATTGAAACCAAACTGTCCGTCCGTCTGTCCGTCTGCCTATCTGTCAAGTTTAAGTAAACAATCTTCGGGCCTAAATCATGCCTAGGATTTTTTCAAAATTGAAGACAACCTTGTCTTCTTTGCGTGAACTGAAGCTCTTCGATTTTGAGAAACATTCAATATATTTTAGGGATCTTTATATAAAGTCCTAGAAATTTAGAGAACCTTTTAAAATTTTTCTAAAACGGCTCCAAATATTTCTTTGAATTTCTTATTAGAGTAAATACAATACACTTGTAAAAGTGGCATAGGTGGATTTTCGGGTTAACTCTGAATTTTCGGAAATTAGCAAAACTTTGAATATTTTTCGGCGTTTGTCTAATCTACAAAATTAAAGATAGATATTTTTGATTTAAATGAAATTTGTTACTAATAATCAGTTCTTTAAGTTCATGCAGATATTTTTGAAAATTTTAGTAGTTTTCGCGCAATATGGAGTGCTATATTTGCAATTTAAAAATTACAAAACAATATTTTTCAAAAAGGGCTCAAATTTTTCTGAAACTTTTGGTAGGAGTAGTACAAATAGGTCCTATTCGATGATATAAACGCCATATTACTCTATTCTTTTGTGTTTTCAAAATTACAAAATTTTTTTTTTACTTCTATCACGTCGGTAAAGACATTACATTAGATGCAGTTTCTTTATATTGGTATATTTATGAGTACATGTGCTTTAAATAACGTCAAATAAGGTTTCTTGAAAACTCGACATTTTTCTGTTAAAATAATCTTAAAATTCTGCATTTTCGAAAACATTTCATCGCCATTTTCCAAAAATGGTTCAATATTTCTTCTTCAAACTGTTACAACGGATAGTGATAATGGCATTATTTAACATGACGTAAAGTTCATTTTGGTGTATTTTTTGTTTTTGCAAAATTACAAAAATGTAATTTTTTGCAATTTTTTTTATGCCGTTAATACGCAAATTTCAATGGATTGTATACTTTATTGAATTTGAGTAGAATTTTTAAATTACTTCATGAGATGGTTTTGAAAACAATATATTCCTATGAAAAGAGATTCAAATTTCTCATTTATAGTAACGCTTAACGCCGTTTTCTTAAAGACGGCTCCATATTTCTCAATGGAAATTTCTATTTAGGAGAAGGTGTTTGTCTTCTTTAAGGTTTGTAAAACAATATTTCGGTTCTACTGTTTGGAAACAGATAAGTTGTGAAAATTTCAACAACAAAAATGTACTGTGTGGGGCATAGATGGCAGCTGGCAAGAAGATTAGGCAAGACTGTGCAGTACTAGTCCACATGAAGGAAATTATAAATCTTTATTAGGAGAAAGTCTGTGCCATTCTCTGTCGCACCTCTCGTTCGTTACTAGGGTCCGGCAATAGAGTTGTTTTGTCTCAAAATTCACTGTCTTCCGACCCACGATTATATGACTTCTTATAACGAAGAATGTTCATAAGGGGGAAAAGTAAAAGGATTAATGCATAATCGGTGGTAACTCACCTGTGCGGGAGTGGCGAGGAAGGGGCCCGGGGGTCCTGGCCCGCTGGGTGCGTGGCGGCATGGGCGATCCCGCGCCCCGCCGTCAGGTACTTGATGATGTCCGGGATATGTGCGCGTCGGTGGGGTAGCGGTAGGGCGATAGCTGCGCGTAGGCCGACTCGGCCGCCACCGGCTGCGCCACGAGGGGCTGTTGGTGCTGCTTCTGCAGCAGGTGGTGCGGCACGCCGTTCCGGTGCGGCAGCGGCGGCGGTGGAGGCCGCAGGAAGGGGCGTGGGGCCGCGGCGGCGGGCGTAGGGGGTTGAGAGCCCCTCCTGATCCACAAATTACGATTTACTGATTGTTCTGGCGATCGTTGTAGTTATGGCATGTCTGAGATTTAGTTTTCTGTGTTCCACCTTACCCAGGCATTGGTGTTAAAATGGAGCATTCGTATCTTTTATGGGTAATTTTGAAAGTTATCAAAAAATAGAAATTGAATAATACAAGAAAACGCAACAAAATTTTTAATCAAAACATTTTCGTTCCATGGAAGCAACTTGCTATTTAATTATTGCTAATTAACTGTTCTTAAAGCTGTACAGTCGACCCCAGTTATAGAGAACTGGAGATTTAAAAGTTTTGGGTTAATATATCAGAGGTTCACTATATCTCATTATGTCAAAATTAAATAGAATTTCCCCCACAATTATTGATTTCATGAATATTAAGATACTGCAAAATACAATAGCAGCACCAACTGACAATTTCAATATATTTCTTTACCTTAAAATTTCAATTACTTTTAATTGTTAGCTTGTACAGTTTTTCTTAGTAATTTCTCTAGAGTTCGTGTCCTCTCCACACTTGATGCTGCAGTGACCCTTCTGCACTGTAAGTTTTACAATGCAATGCAGTCATGTTACCATTCAATGCCTCTTGCGCTGCTGAAACACCAACCCACTCTCCGAAGGCCCTTTACTCGCCTAGTTACGCTACGAGATAGTTACTATGGTAGAATTATGGTGCTAACAGCTAATGAAACTAATAGCTTTTCCGCGGTGCGGCAGGTGTCGCTGCGTTCTGGGGCTATGGCAGTCGCGCACTTCCTGAAGCTTACGTAGAATACCATGCGATTTGTCCCGGAACCTCAAGTAATCCTCAATATCTCTTAATCCTTACTAATTACTTTCTAGTTCTCAAGAAATTCTACATCGGGGTCTCGGTCTAGCAGGGTAGCGTAGCACGTCCGCTACGCGGCAACGCTTACCTTCGCCTGAAAGCCAAAATGGTTCATTTTTATGGGGGCAAGTTGCAGAATAATTATTTTTGAAACAATAAATCAATGCTATTTTATCGTTACAATTAGGTTTTGTATGACCAAAATCTAGACATCTCATGTATTGAATGGGGTCTTTACGTATTTTTCTCCTTTCAGCTTTTACAATGAAATTACAAATTTGTCTTACTTCTAAAATATTTGCTGTTCTTCCCCGTTGAATTGGGTGCTATAACTGGAATTGGATTACTGTCTTTTCGGAGTCTAGTAACTTAAACGAGTGATGGATGTTTTTCTTTCAATTCAGTGTTCACTCTTCTGTGATGGATGTGTGTAGATTTTTGAATACAACTGAGAATTTCTTATTTGATAGGTCGTTGTAGGTATGAAACTGTCTTCCTGTCTGAAATCACTGATTTTTTTCAGGTTGTATTTTTACATTATTATTTATGAATTGAAGTGTGAAACTGTTTCGTGATGTTAGTTATATTTGGTTAGTTATATAGAAAAATGGTATCTTAATGTAGAAATGTAAAAGTTGCCGCATAATTTATACGGCATAGACGGATATTCCTCTTCTAGTGTTGTGTTCCTGTCTAAGGGTTAAAGTTGTATGGCTATCATGACAATTTAATGCATTAAAATACACACACACACACACACACACACACACACACATATATATATATATATATATATATATATATATATATATATATATATATTATATGTCCAATACAATGATTTACACTACATCCTTTTACATTATCATTTACGTAGTTTCTATCAAAATGACCGCCAGGAATTACTTATTCAATCTTCAAGTTTATACAAATATAACAGAATCATTTTATATCAACATACCTTACTAAGTAAGCTGGAACATGTCACGATTAATATTATATTTTAATGTTTGTTACAGTGTTGGATTCAGGATGCATCTCGCCTGCGGCTATTTTACCACTTCTTCAATTTTGACCGAAAGTACGAAAACAGTTTTAAAACTTTACTTGGGAAAACAGATTCATCAGGTGAAGTCTATCAAGGAGACAAACGCCGTTTTGAGATCAAAATCGAGTCGCAGGATGGAAAGAGCTCAGCGTAATTTCGGCTCATTCTTTCTGCTAGTGGAATGATAACGGAAGATCTTAGAAGTAAAATGTATGTAAAATAAAATGTTATGACATGGAATATTGCCGATATACACACAATTAGTTCAATTTTCTGTTTGAAATCAGTTTCCAAATCGGAATTGATATTTTGAGTAGTGCCTCAAACTATCAAGTTTTTGATGGTATTCGAAGGAAGACGGAAATATGTGAACAAGATATATGTTTTATACGACTATTACAGATGATATGAGACCGTTTGGTTGTGTTACAGCATCACTAGTTTGATAAGTGGAGAAAAATATATTGAGATTGAAAGGGACGAAACCATTGCCTGGCTGAGAGCACGGCCTCCTCCCGTGCCGCAGCCCGCCGGGTTTGACCGTTCGGCCGCGTCGAGGGTGGGTCGAGTGTCTGCGTGAAGGGTGAAGGGGGGGGGGCGTCAGGTATGTTTTCCGAAATTTCACTTTACGCCGCTCCTATTAATCCGATCATTGCATGATTGACACGGCGTTGGATTCAGGAAGCACGTCGTCATCGCGCTATAAGCCCACATTTTTTAATTTCTTCCCGGAACTATGAGAAATCTTTTTAAATTTTTTTTAAAATATTTTTGAAAAATCGGCATCGTAGCGTGAATTTATTTTAAAAGGAGTTCAATGCCGTTTACAGATCGAAATCGGACAATTTCAGACGTTATCGGTCTAGTAAATTTCGCTTATTTTGGTGCTGCCACGTGGTGGCGACAAATGGAACTAGTGTCGGTACATTTAACCTTAACGAACTGTTAAAATAGCGGCTGTAGACGATATACGTTACAAACAGCGAGCTGTGATTGAGTTCCTCGTTGCGGAGAAGGAAACCTTGGGAACATCCACAACGCTTGGGTGCAGTGTACTGCACTTCTGTTGTTGCCAAGGGTACCGTTGGACGTTTGAGTAAACGTTTGAAGTTGAAGAATACGATTTCCATGATTTGCCGAGCACCGCATCCTGCCAAAGCGACGAGTCTTGGGCATATTTTAGCCATATTGATATCATCCATGTTGAAGTTGTGCCCAAAGACAGTACCATCAATTTAAATTCCGACATCAACACTCTGAATGCCCTAAAAAGCATTTTCCCGAGTCCAAAGCCAAAAAAATTGTACACAAAACTTGCTATTGCACGATAATGCACGCCTACTCACAATGAACACAACACACCACAACAAAATGGACTGTGCTTCCCCATCCATCATACAGTCCGTATTTAGCCTCCTCTTGATTTCCATCCCTTTGAGCGGCTGAAAACGTTATTGATAAGGAAAACTGAAGATGATTCGAAGTGAACGAAAGGCAACACCTCCAGAAAAGACTTCGTACTGGCAATGCATGCACGCCCTTGTTTCACTCTGGCGCAAGACTACAAGTCGATGGAAATTATGTGGAAAAAGGTAGAATATCCACGCATTAATATTGTGTGCAAATTTCAGGTTCTTCCAATATTTCTTGAGAAAACAAATGAGAGACATAAGTTTCTGACCGATTCTTGTATTTATGTAGAGCTGGCTTTCGACAGCTTTGCCATCATCAGTCTCGCTGTGTGTAGTAAAGTCTCTCAAAATGCAGTCTCCCACTTTTGCCACACACAGCAAGACTCATGATGGCGGAAAAGCAGTCGAAAGCCGGCTCTTAAATAAATACATTAAGTTGACGGAGATGACTTATTTAATTTCTTCATAGCAAATAAATGAAGTTCATTGTTGTCGTCGAACAAATGAAGCGAAAAATAAATACTTAAATCTTATTTTATCAAAATGATTATTTCATACTATTTTCGCAAAACTACTATTACTTTTCTAAATGCGAATAATTCAAATAGTGAGCCAGACTACGATTTTACTTTCTCGCCTTATTGGTACGTATTGTAATGCTGCGTCAGACGGCGACTTTTCAACAGAAAGTCTCGTAACCAGGTGTAGAAAAGGTCTCTATAATATTGTACTTAATACAAGTAGGGGAAGTTAGTACACAATGGAACACGGTACAAGTGGTCCAGCATTGAAATTTCGCCCGTAAAATAAGACAACCTTCTCAAACCACTTCCATGGAACACAGCCAATTTAACTGCACCACTGAATCCAGTATGGCTGTTAGGGTTCAAGATGAAGAGCTATTATGCTACTGCTGGTCTTGTTTGACGTCAAAAGTTATTTCTGTTACAGTTTCTGAATCAAATTTCAAAAGGTGAGTCTACAAATTTGTTTTTTAATTTGAAATGTAGTCTAAAGTAACTAAGTTGTTACAGTTGTTACAATGATTATATTTCTTGTGGTGGATGAATACTTAATAACGTGTGCAAAGCACACAATGGGACAATTCTCATTATGTACTGTTGTATTCGTAATCAATAATGTCACATTGAATGCTCCATTAAGTGTTCTGAGACATCCATTAATGAAATTATCATTATTTTGGATCCCACGAAAATTGAAAGAGCGAAAAATAGCCAAATTTCTAGAATAGGACATGAAACTGGCAATAGCTTTTGTATTAGAAGGTGGCTCCTTAGACGAGCTACAAGGCGTTTTGGTGTTTCAAAATCAACCTTCGGCATTATGTCACAAAAAACTCTATAGGTGAAGAAACTGACATGTATACCACTGTGTACTACTCATGAAACACTGCGGGCATTTGTGAGGGTTTTCTAAAGGCTTAAATACATTTAATTTTCAAAGTTGTAGGCAACTTAATTTTTGCAATGTGTCTAAATAAATGAACCAATTTTAATACTTTAACATTGTTAAAAGCAGTATTTATTAAATATTAGTAAGTTTTTCGTCCCACTGTGTACTACCTTCCCACAAAATTCCAGGCACAAGATGGGATTTACTACAAGTAAATAACTTCTCACGCATTATATAGTCAGATTCAGTTTTATGCGCCTTTGATACTGAAAAATTGATTGATGAAGGAATGCCAAAAGTGACTTGTTTAGAAATAACCGTAATGTACTTGTTGAAAATGTTGACCCCTGACTAATCAGGAGCCTGCCGTTGCGCGTCCCCACGCAACGGCGAGCCTTGATCGGTTGGGCTCGTCGTCTTGGTCCGGAGCCCAGTGCGAGCGGGTGCGCCAAAGAAGCGATTTGTTTGATACTCCGGAAATGTATTTTCATCCTAGGAGCAGAGGTGGATTAGAGCAAGAAGAAGATCCGTGCAGCATGGCTAGCAGCTGAGGAAAACATCCCAAAACCTGTCACTTCATTTTAGCTTAGTTACTATTGTATTAGGACGCAGCCTAATGGGCCTCGGGGTGGTTTTCCCGATTAGCGGTTTTCCTCCAGGTCGAGCGGCGAGTGAGTGGTGTGTTTCTGTATTAAAGGATTACAGTCGCTCGGGTGAATACCAGGAAGCGTAGCGCGCAATGGAGCAATGCTAATCAACTCAAATTGTCTTAACTTTCCGTCTATTCGTCAAACAAATTTGCCACATTTCTGTGTCTATGTTATATTTCATTTATCTTTTAAAGCTGCACTACAAGTTTCGGGTCCCCTGATACCGAAAAAGTGGTTCTTTCAAAACGTCCGTCCGTCCGTCGGTCCGTCGGTCCGTCGGTCCGTCGTCCGTCGGTCCGTCGGTCCGTCGGTCCTCTGTCCGTCCGTCTGTCCGTCTGTCAGTCTGTCTCGTCCGTCAGTCAGTGAACATTGCTAGCGCCTAAACCATGCGTACAGTGTTTTCCAAATTGAAGAAATCCTATCGATCTGGCTCTACTTGAAGCTTTGAGATTTTGAAAAACATTCTTTAATATTTGAGGTACTATATATGAAGACCCCGGACATTTCTAAATTTTCGTGACCGGAAATTTTAAAATAGACCATCACAGCTTCCCCAATCAAAGACGTTAATATATCGTCGGTATTGTCAACGATTTATTTGACTCTCACGTCGTGGTCAACAATCGCACCTGGCGTTGCGTCCTTGTCACTTCGTTCACCTGCGCACACGTAGTGATGCTGCTTTCGAAACATCCCATCACATGTCACAATCATTTTCTTCCTCTCGCCATATTCGTTTACAGTTTTCATTAGAATACAAACAAATACACCTTTTAATCTAAAAATCGTCCTTCTTGTTACATGCAAAAACTTATATCTAAACTTAAACTAACCCTTAACTACCTATACACACAAAACAAAATCCTACTCTAACATTTCATCTTAATCATTTTCGTTAGCTAATTCTATGTACGGTTTGATGTTACATAAATTGTATATGTCGATCTCGTTCATGGTTCCTTGTAATTCTCTTCCTTAATCTAGAACTTTTATATCATACGGCCCCGAATACAACGGAAAGAATTTGGAAAATAATTTATGCTCCAGCGACGACGAATGCACCGATGTGACCAAGACTCGATCGTAAGCTTGATATGTCGCCTGGAACGATTGTTTCTGGTAGCTCTTCCTTTTTCCTTGTCGCACTCTTCAAATCTTCATAAATAATTCGGTCTTCTTATACCTTCCTTTAATCCTATAACTTCTGGAGGTATTTTAATATTTTCAAATGTCTTGATTTTTCCTGAAATAAGTACCCCATGGGGTTCTCACGTGTGGAACCGCATTTAACACCTCGTTCAAGATTTCACCTCGATCCATGCCTTGTGAATTTTCCGAAACTTATTCTCGGAACAACGACAACTCCTTCATCACTTGTTCACTGGGATTACTGTGAAGATGTCTGACGACCGTATAATGGACAGCAATCCCAGCCCTTCAATTTCCTGTTTCCATTGTTCGTTTGTAAATTGCGACCTCTGTCGCTTAATATTTTGTCCCTTCCACCCAATTTTATGAAATTCTGTACTTGGCGAATGCAATTTGAAGAATTCGGCTTCCTGATGGGGTATACTTGGACTAGTTTGAAACACGTCAATAATGATTAAATTATATTGATTCCCAAATTGAGTTTTGGGTAGGACCATACAAATCTACGGCGTAAAGTTATCTTGAGCCTGTTGGCATAATAGCTGGTGGCTCCTCATAAAGAAAACTAGGCCTTATAATCGGTAATGAAGGATATCGCATCAGTAACGTCCTAAACTTCGCATGGCCCAAACCATCCAAGAGATTCACGTTCCGTAGCACCGTATTGAAGGTCTGGCCCTTTCCAACTTCGGCTATCAACAGCGATTATGCGTTCTTGCCCATGCTTTCTGATTTGAAATAATACTGCACCTAATGCAAAAACGCTGCTGTCTGTCTGCAGATACATTCGTCGTTGGAAATCTGGGTAGCTTACTTCATATATTTCCTAATAATAGAGCCGATATATCTTGAATAATATTAAAGAAGAGTAATACCTCGTCCTAAATAGAAATTTCTATCGAAAAATTTTAAGCCATTTTTAAGAAAATGGCGATAAGCATTACTGTAAGTGCAAAATTTGAAGTTCTTTTTCACGGGTATCTATTGAGATTTCGAAAAACTTAATTTCCAAGCATTTGAAGAAAGTTCACTTACAAATACAATAATGTATACAAATGGATGGAAATGTGCATCTTAACGGAATCAGACATATTTAAACAAAATTACGTTTGTGTAATTTTTGAAAACCAAAAGAATACACCAAAAGGAACTTTACGCAAAAATTATTGAGTGATATTACCACTATCCATCGCATAGGTTTGAAGAAAACATTTGAAGTCATTTTTGAGAGAATGGCGTTAGAAAATTTCTGAATATGCGGAATTATGAGCTCATTTTACCAGAACACCGCTGTTTTCTTTAAACTGTATATGACATTATTTAAAGCACATGTACTCATAAATATAGTAAGGAAGAAATCGCCTGAATGTAAATATTCCTGACGAAAGAGATAACTCAAAAAATTAAATTTTGTAATTTGTAAAAACAAAATAGAGTTATATGGCGTTTAGGACATCGTATAGGTACATTTGGCACTACCATTACCAAAGATTTAAAGAAAATTGAAGCTTTTTCAGAAAGTTTTGTTTTAGTATTTTTAAATAGCAAATATTTCATGTACTATTGCACGAAATTTACTAAAATTTTGAAAAAAATGTATATGACACTGAACAACTGATATGACACTGATATGACAATGAAAGAACTACTAATGGACAACAAATTTCATTTGAAGGAAAAATCTCTCTTCAATTATATAGATGTAGGAAGAAGCTGAAAAATTTAACTTTGCAATTTTAGAAAATTCAGAGTTAACTGAATTTAAGAGGATTTCTTTCTTTATTTAGCAACTGAATTTAACCATTTTTCGTTGTCAGGGCCCGGTAATGAATTTTTCTGCCGAAAATCCGCCGTTTTTCGCGCATATTCATAACGTTCTCTATACTTAATATTGTTGCGTCGTGCAACGTTCCGGCCGAAAACCGTTACACCCCACGTTTGCCAGATGCGGGTTGGGGCGATTGGCGCGCCAGGCCGAGGACGCGCTGAATAAACCAAGGGGATGGGGCAGACAAGCTCTGCTCGAAAATAACTCTAGAGAAGAGTTAGAGGCGAGGCAGGGACGATGTCGCAAGAACCTGGAGGAAGCTGGCCACCGAGCCATCGTGACGCTCTCCGGCATCGGGGCGCTGAGGAGGGCGAGCCCGCAGGGTATTAAGGCGGCACCAACAGCACCCACGCGAGGTATGTCGAAAGACTGGAGTGATATCTCGGTACTATCTAGCACGCGGCCCTCCGGCGAAGACCGTCGCCGTCAGGCCACGTGATAACGGTGGTTGAGGGACTCAAGTGTCGGCCAGCTTCGCACCACGCGCTTGCTTGCCTGCTTTAGAACAGTGGTCCTGGGACGGTCGTGGTGTCGCGGCTAAGGAATAGAAAGGTTGTCAGAGATTTTTGTTTAGTAAATTCAACTTATAAATTATTGTGTAAATATATGTATATTTTTATTTAGAATCAGTCTTCTGTTATTAATTCCCGATATGTAACAATATATTACTTCGTATAGGAGAATGTAAGCGTTTCCTATTCATATACATGCATGAATAATAAGATAAAACAAGAAAGGTAGGTAATCTATTTCTTTTCTCAAGGCACAGGTTAGGCGGATATTTTCTTCAATATTTAATTTTAAAATCAGATTCTAACACTCAAGATGCTTAACAGTCTTGTCACCAGATATTTGTTGTTTCAGAATCTTCTTTTGACAAATCTTCTTTTGTTTTGTTGCCCAAGTTCGACCATGATTGGTGAAAGGAGTGTAACGAAATTTGCGTGGTCAGACGGAAGAGCTCATGGCCTGAGCTCAGGCCCATGGCCTGAGTCTCACCACGTAAAATAAGGCAAATTCAATTCAATTCAATTCAAAAGCCCAGGAAGACGATTTTGCGGATCTTCTGCCAAACCTTTGAAGCTCTCCAGAAAATAGAATATTCGCCGTCTTAACAACATTTTAAATTAATGGATAGATATAATCATATGTTCAAATAATATATATATATATATATATATATATATATATATATATATATATTGCAATGAGGTCATTGCTGGTCGCCGGACCCAAAACTTCCTCTGTCACGCCGATTAGAAGGTCCTGATTTGACAGGCTCAGCGCAAGACGCGTGAACGCGTGCCAGAGCTCATTCAAAAGATTTACGATTAGGTGCAATTGTCTCGGGGACAGCCTTCAGGCAAACGGCGGCCAGTCCACTGCACGGCTAGGCACCGGAACAAGTAAATTATAGAGATCCCGGCTACTGTTTAAGTTATCCTGAGGACCATATAAGCATCACGAAGACAGCAGAAAGGACTGCTTTGTTCATCTCCGGTGTATGGGCCAAAACACACGCACAACAAAGACCACCAATCAGGCGCCCAGAAAATGAGGTTAATTTGAAAATACCTTATCGGCTTGACTCGCGTCGAATATTCTGAAAACTAAGATTTCGGCCAATAACATTCAAAATTCCAATCACGTGAAGGAGCGATGGGCGAAACTGGAAAAAGGGTGGGATGCGACGAGGAAGGGGAGAGCCGCGGACTTTTGAGAGAAGACGGATGAAGGCGAGAGAACGAGAGAGAATTGAGACTGCTGTGTTGAGGAGAGGTAGTGGAGCAGTGACTAGTGGGTCGACCAACGGAGTGCTGGCGCCCAGTATAAAGCACAAACAGGAATTTATTCCGATTTCAACGGGCCGGCGCCTCCGTAAGGAATGATTGGCAGCCGAGTCGTTGAGGCTGGCCTGGTGAGGAGGGTGGCGTCGACGGCTTCCTCCAATAACCACCGATCGGAACCAGGAGCACTAACACCGCACGCATTGTTGCTTCCGGTCGGCTGCCCCTTTGCCGTGGTGCGGCTCGCGACAGCGACTGCTTCGAGGACGACTACGGATGTGCAATCATCCAAAGAGGTGAACGAAAGACTTTCATTTTGTACTTATTCCAAAGACATTAAAAAGGAAAAGAGTCATTTAATGTAAATAACATATAATTTAGTTTAAGAGGCTTTACCCAAACTGTATTATAGAAACAAAAGCAATAAATGTGTTCTTGCCATTCAGGTGATTACATTAACGTTACAAAACTTGTAATTATTGTAAAGTAGTGGTAGTATGCAAACCCAGTGCATGCCTCATTCAAGAGTGCCCACCCTGAGACTCTCAAATGCCGGTGCCAGGTGACAGGTAAGTGCCCGTTTGGCGCCCTTCATTGATAAATTTAACGCGCACACCCTGTCAGCTGATTACCGACGCACTTCGGTGTGACGGTATTTTCCTCTTGTAGGTACCCAGACCGAGCTGCGCGCATTGCGCACATGCGTGGTTGCCGTAGCGGCAGGACGGGTTCATCACAATATATATATATACAGAGCGTTCAAAAGTCTCTCGCAGTGGCTTCCTCCCCACTCCATCATCTTTTATGGGAAACGGCAATATCGCGGCGCGATTCAGCCCGATGTTGCCGCATTGCTCTTGGTCCATTACGCAACAGCAAAGGAGAGTGATGGAAGTATGAAATGCAGTGGGAAAAATATAGTACTCAAAATAAAAAGCATTTGAAATAAACAGTTTATTTTTACTTTTCATAATTATTTTTACATTATGTGTTGAAATGTTTACCAGAACTTTGAAGGCAAAGCGTTTCTCTTACATTTATTATCAAAACTCTTTTAAACTTCCTTGAGATACGGACATTAATACGAAGATATTGAGTTTTAATTCATCAATGGTCTTGGAACGAGTTTTGTAGCCATTTCCTTTAGCTGCACCCCAGAAAAAAAAATCAGGAGGTGTGAGATCCGGCAATCTTGGGTGACCCCTTTCCTTTCGAAATTATGCGCTTCCGAACACTTCTACAATAGATCCAAAGAAAGTTTGGCAGTATGTGTTGTGGTCTGAGAGTTTATGTACCCCGAAAGATGAAACCAAGCCTCATCTAAAAATGTAGTCCAGAAACATGATGCCTCTGCTTACAAAGTTCTGAAACCACTCACAACTCTCCTCTGGTGATCAGTAATTGCAATTTTGTACTGCCATTACTTTGTAAGGAAACAGTTTCAATTGTTTTCTTGCAGTTGTGAAGTACCAATGAGTGTAGATTCTAGAAATAATTGCCTTGTTTGGGGTCAAACATTTTCCAGAGATTGCAAGAAGTTTATCCTCTGAAAAAACATGAGTCGCCCATTTCCGGCGATTCAGAACCTGTTTGTCTAAATTTCCATTAAATCGCACAGTATGATGTGGCACCAGATTTTGGAAATTTAGTCACAAACATTTGTTCAATCATCAGTGTATTTTATTACTTGGTCAGAAACAATGTTCCACCCAAAATCTTTTCCCTCCAGTGTCAGCATTTTAAAGTTATGATCGGAGTCCTCAGTCACAAAAACAACTTGTAAACTTCACACAGAAGATAGCTGGTCGTTCACTTTAATTCAGATTCAGAATCTGAACAACTGTATTTAGTCAAACTAAATGTGTCACGGATATAAATAATAGATAACGTATTTTTATTTAGCTGCTGCTTGCTTGCAGCGAGCGCGCTTCTGGAACAACATCTCGAACGCCGTTGCGCTGAATGAGCCCGCGATGTGCCATTTCGCCGTAAAGGTTGGTGGGGGAGAGGCCACCGGGAGAGACTTTGAACGCTCGATAATAAAATGAATGGGGAAAAAGGGAAAGGGAGAAATGAAAAGAATGAAACGCAAGAATTACTAGTGGGAAAGTATACCAACCTGCCAGCGGCGTCGGGTTGCGACTCCCGGGGCCCCCGAAGAAGAATGGTTGCGCAAGGGAGCGTCGGGGGAGCCCTTGTCGGGCGCGGGGGTGGGGAGGGGCGGCGGTGGGCGGCGCGGTGATGGCGGCGCGACTGTAGTGGCGTAATGTTTGGGGGGGCGAGGGGGCGGGGTGGGGGCGTGGGAGCGTGGCGTCCTCTCAGAGGACGAGTCGCGAGATGCGGGCCGATGGCGAGCGGCGGAGGCCGGTCGGCGCCGGCATACTCGCGTTGGGGGCTGAGGTGGAGCGGAAGCTGCAGTCGCGCTTGCAGGCGCATCAGCCGCCGCACCACTTCTTGGTCGCGCGATTGGCCGTTGCGGTGCCCGCCGCTTCCAGCACCATCACACCCACCTGGCAGGCAAATTAGGCACAATCCGAGATGATGCATTTGATTAGGGCTACAATGAACTAGCAGATTGGAGGGAAACTTGCATGAAGTGTAGTTTCGTAGCAGTTGCGCTTTAGGTCGTTAATAAGTTAAATGGACGATTTTGCAAGATGAGATACAAGATATCAAACAATATTCACTACTTGTAATACTTAGCAATAAATTATAAACATCCAAAATTATTTTGTAGCTATGTAAATACTGAATACCTAAGAGCTTGCGTTAGAGTTTTACATCAAAAATAGTTAAAAACTGTAGTGACGTGCTATGCGGCAAGTAGATTCTTTGCATGATTCCATAATTCTGTGAGATCCACAGTAAGCCATATGGCTTATAGTTGAATTTGAGTATAGAAGAAATGAGAGTGTTTTGCAAGCATTGTTAACAAAATATTCCTCTGTTGTAATAAAATCAAATTTCAAGTCTAAGTCAGCTACAAATGTACTCTTATCGGTCATGTCCTTCGGGAAGAAATAATTCTTCCTGTCCTTTCTGTGAGAACGATAATTTGAATAACTATATTTTGCATTGAATACTAGATGAGCAGATAATGAAGTTACATTTCTGCCAAGAATCAAAACAAGGCCATCTCAGCATTTGCTCAAAGGATCAGGGAAACTGGAGGAAAACCTGATCGAGATGGGGGTCGTAGAGAACAAAGAGTAAGGGAATCACTAATCACACAGTAATCACCTCCTGTAAAGCATGAGTCCCGCAAGGACTGGTACTGCTCTTTTAGAATTCGGTTATTAAAAGCGATTATACGTTGCCTATGCTCTCGATTTGGAATAATACTGACCTAGTGAAAACTGCTGTTGTCTGTCTGCTAACATTCGTCGGAAATCTGGGTAGCTTATACATACGTATCGTTCAAGGCTCGCGCAGTTCATCGAACGCTCCTGGCATTGTTGGCTCCAGATCCACCCTTTCTCAATAAATGCAACATGATAATGTAACAGTGATTGCTCGAATATTTTACGAACGCGCATAATAGTTACAAATGTCAAATAAACGCCTAAGCCCGCGAACATTCCTTGGCGGTGGTAATTCTGAATTAGCTCGCGTTTATCATCCAGCATTTTCATCCCATTCTCGGATATTTCATGGCCCATAAATTAACCTTTGTTTGACAAAATTTGCATTTCCCAATATTCAGTCTTAAATTATACCTTCGGAAAATCCTAAAAAGTTCTTCCGGATCCACAAACGGTTTTCCAAGTTAGGCGAAAATAATTCAATGTCGTGCACTTTACGATGGTCGTCTTCAGCTCTGCGAAATGACATCATTTATATATCGAATCATACGTTCTGGAATTTTTCAATCCAAATGTGAGTCTAGCAAAGAATACACACTACCTTCAAATCTAGCTGATTAATTTCCTCCATTCCGGTTTCACTTCAATCTGCCAATAAGCTTATGCGAAGTCTAAGGCGCTGATTATTGTGGCTCCGCCTAAATTCGTGACTGTTTGTTGATCATTTCGTTGACTGTGGGGGTGTCTCAACCTGTGGAACGGTCATGGCGTTTAATTTCATGCATCTACACAAGCCCGTATTCTTCCGTTATTCTTTACTACTATTACGAGAGAACATCAGTGCTCTCGTAATTCATCAGAATGGCGTTACTGATTTTTCAATTATTTCCTTTCTTTCCATCTCCGAAATGAGCAATTTTACGCGCTCTGTTCACTTGTGGTATCGGGTACTGCTTCGCGATGAACGGCTTTTCTTCCGTTAATTCCAAATCGAATCCGAAATTTGTATCCTCTTACAGGTTCCTCTGCTTCTCCAAAAATTTCTATAAATTCCACCAAGAGTTTTTCTACCCTTCTCATCTCATCTCGTCAGTTGTCTTCAGTAATGGCGTCCCTTGCGGCTTTCTTAATACCTTCAAGGATCTCATCCACAGCTTGCATTACGTCACGTCTAACATCGCCTTGTCATCCTCTGTGATCACCAAGCCACTTCCAAATGAACTGCTTGACTTTACCGCTCCCTTTGCCTACATCAACCATAACCTGGTGAGCCCTCAATGCGGCAATCCCGATGACAAATTTGATGGACGATCCACGTATGACAATCGCAGCCATTTCGATCGTCACCCCTTTTTTTCTTCCCGTTGGCAAATCTATTAAATTTTCTCCTCGTTCTTTCATCCTGGAGACTTTATAACATGTTATAAAGCTCTTCCGTTCCAGAAATGACACTAGCTTCGGTATCTATTAGCGCCTCAACTTATATTCCGTAACATCCGCCTCCGGTTTTGCCTCTCCGCCCTTTTCTTCTCGCAACTATTCGTCCTCAGACACAACAATGCTCGCCATTGCTACAATTTTCACTGCTCTTTCATTTTCTTGGTTTGTAATGTACTGCCCTTCCGTTCCAAACTCATTTAGTTTTGTGTATGAACGTCCGCACGCCACTGCATTTTGCCAGATTTTCCATCTCATTGTTATTATTACCTTTATTCCTGTCGACTTTCCGGGTATTAATTGGTTGTGTCGCGTCCTTCCCATTGCTTATCCTTTGTCTTATGATTTGCGTGTGTCGCTTTACTTACTTTGTTGGTCATTTCCCGACCAAATTCCCATTGCACACATGTTTAGCGTTTTCCCCTTTCCCCCCCTGGGATTGGTTTCATTTTCTGATGTATTAGACATTTCTCATCTCGTTCCTGTTATTATCATTATCTGAGAATTGATCGAAACGACTAACCTGTTCGATCAATGCGTCTATTATGTCTGGCATATTATTCCACAAAGATTTCGAATGCCATTGGGCATTCAATATTCGAATGATCTTCATGTATCTATAGTAATAGTATAGTGATCTTCATAGTTCTTTGCAATAAATTTTAAACGCCCTAACTTTCCGCTTCGCATTACGAAGTCGCTCATGCTTTCTCAGTTCGCCCGTTTGTGTCGCTCGACATTAAAACGATACCGAAGTCCGAATTTGTGTGTTGGTTTCAGTACCTTTCCAAAAATTTAAACCGCCATTCCGTACAACTGGTAGGGCTAGGCGTTAAACCAATATTTTCTTTGGAACAGAGAGTTTCCTCAACTAGATCAGCGAACCTGGAATCCTTGAAACCGGAAAATACCAGTAATTTGGAAAGCCTAGAAGAACTGGGAAAAACTGGAATTTGATTTGAAAACCGGATTTTCGTTATTTTCAGATTTCTCCAACATTTAGCACAATTCACATACGGCGTCGCATTCAATAAAGTGCAGAATTCAACTCAATACATGATAATGGCGAGTCTTAAAATCGAAGTATGTTTGAGAGTGTCACAAATATCCTGAAGAAGCGAAGCAACTCACGCATAACACAACTTCAAACACTGCCGCTTATAGAGGTGCAACATAGGTAGAGTACCTAGCACTACATAGTGTGGCGTCATACGGGTGTAATCGTACACAGACGAGATGGGTTGTATAACAGCAGGTTTATTCACAATTTAGACCGTAGTCACAAATAACCAATGCACTGTATACAATTAACTAACTAAATATACCTCACTGCTAGAGAGATATTTACAACGGCTACCACACCGCAACATACTACTCATGTTTCGCCGTGCGTAGTACCGCTCGCCTGAGATCGACTACATGTCTCACTAGTCAGACAATAACTGCCGGCTCCTTGTACCGCTGCCAGGATCACAAAGAAGAAAGAGTTATTGTTCTCACGGCCCTTAAATAGCCCTCGAGACGCTGCCCGCCGCCTCCATTGCCTCCGTCCTAGAGATGCGCACACCCAGTCAGAAAAACCCCGTGCGTCATCGCTTCTGCCTTTGTCTACACATTTGGTGCACACCACGCCGCGTGCCCACGCTGGTTTTTAGCGACACGACGCTACAATAGCACTTGTGTGGTTGCCAGCGGAATGCACGTGCATGGATGAGAGGATATTTGTTGGAACAGACGTCTCATCGGGAATTCAATAGATAAGTTTCGATTAGTTTTTTTTAGTACAATACATACATTTACTACAATAGTGTAAGTTTGAGTTTCGATAAGTGTCGATAAGCTTCTTTGACGACATCCGTGGTACCACTTTGCTATTTTTCCCATCGAAATGCAATCGACAATGTTATCACATCCATGATATTCAAAGGGAAATTTAACTTATTTTGTAGAATAACGCAGTCGAAGCTATCTTTGTTTACAGCCTATACGGTGACTAAGAGTGACAGTGTCCAAATTGACAGGGAGCACGAAGAAAATGAACATGTAGAGATCTTGACGGGGTTGTGAAATACAGGGAAACCTATTTTCGTCGCTGCCTTGTTCCCCAAGGCAGCGCAGATAATATGAAATTAAAGTTAAAATGTTGGTACCAATTTATAATACTCAATTTTTTAAATTTTTCTTTCATGTAAAGTATTGAAAATAATGCTCATATAATCCATATCTAATCAATTCAAGCGAAGTGCTTGTGTGCATACCAGCGTTTATTTCAGTAGTCAGGAACAGTAGCCATTGCAAACTTTTACAAATGAAACATACTGTAATCAGCTATCAAAATTTCTTGATGTTAAGATGTAATTTGTTTGTTCCAAGTTAATTTTATTATCTTCCTTCTTTTATAAGAATAGCAATAGCAAAAACGTCTCAAATTATGTTCACGATGCCCAGGAAGTTCGAAAGGCGAGTATGTTTGATGCCCAATTGTACAAAATTTTGCAATTAGGCATCAATTGACATTTTCGAAATATTAAACATGACATTATTTAAATATCTGTTTTGATAAACACATTTCATCAGGGGAAAAAATATCTTCATAATTGTAGTTGTAGGAAGACGGCGAAAAAATTCGAATTTTTGCAATTTTCGAAAATCAAAACTTTCAACGAATATGAGATCTACATTCTTAAAATTCCTATACGGTATCCGAGATTTTAAAAAAATGAATAAAAAATGTCGATACTGTTTCTGTGAATTATTTTTAAACAAATTTTTAAAAATGCCTATATTTCACACAAAATTACGCGAAAAGTACTGAAATGTTTGAAAAATTGTACATGATTGTATTTCAAAATATATATGTAAGGAACAGATTTCATTAACGGAAAAATCTCTATTTTATAATTGTAGTTGTAGGAAGACTACAAAATGCTGAACTTCGCAATTTTCGAAAAATCAGGGTTTTCAACAAATATGATATCAAGGACCCACAAACAGGGATTCTGACCACACTATGTGTTAGAGGATTTCTTTCTAAATTTAGCAACTGGGTTTATCCACATTTCGTTTACAGAGCCCGGCAATAATGGTTTTCTGCCGAATTTTTCCCACTTTTACCCGCTGCATTGCGTAACTTTCTCTCTACTGCATAAGCTGTATGTTGTAATGTGCGAAAAAGAACCTGGAAAATTTATATTCTCAGATCTGGAAAACCGGAATAAAAATTGAATTGCGAAAAGGCAGATCGCTGGTCACCCTGTTAATTTTAAAGATTCAGAGGTATTGTTAACGAAAAATGATTTTCCAATGTTGTAAGAAAAGAATATGGTTGCTCGTTGGACTCCCATGGAATCGTAAATAATGCAGCGCGTTACCGATTGTTGTTGAACGGCACTTTGTTCGATTGTTGTTGAACGGCATACTCGGCGTTTTCTAGTTCCGCAATTTTTACTTTTAATTCTTCGCCCGCACTGTCGAGCCGTTTTAAATTTTGTGATGTAATATCCTTGACCTCATTTCTAATCGCAACTGCGATATTTTCATGAACCTCACTAACGGATTGTTCATTATTGGTTATTCGCATCTCATGTTCCCGTGATGTTTTGTTTTATTCCTGACAACATTCGTGAATACTTTTCACATGATTACATTGTTGTTCGCTCGCCCGTTCTAAGCTGGAACCCGATCTCGGATTTCTCAATAATGCTATCTGTATTTGTATTAACAATGGCTTGGTCGGTGAATAATCTTTTCTTCAATGTTTTCAGCAAAAGTTTGTACCTGTGAAAAAGTATTAGCAGTTTTGATTAAAAAATATATTTTCTATCCGAACTCTGGCAATCATTTCCCTTCCCTATTGACTGTTTCAAAACTTGTTTCCAGAGTATCTAATTTATTTGTTACTGCTGTCAACATACTACTCAAATCTGTATCTGCTTGGCTTAATTTCATAGTTAAATCGGCATGCGATTTTCAGCTTTATTAATAATTTCGTAATTCAGCATTGGACTGCTCAATTTTATTATTTGACTCTTTAATTTCGTTTCGTAATTCTGCATTGGATCGCTTATATTCTGCATTCAATTGTTCCATTTTAGTACTTAATTCTGCGAATTGCTGTAATAACAATGCATCTCCCGATTTCATCACCACTTCAATTGGCTGGCTAGACTTTTATGACGCCGTTGCCCGTCTAATACTTCTACCGTTTCGGCAACGTTGCATTCCGGTTCCGATGGCGCAATTCCGAAGCCCTGGTATATATCAGTCGCTGGGAGCCGAAAATAATTTCGGATAAATCTTCCCTGGCCGTGATACCTACAGTTTTACCACTTCTAGTTTCCATATTTACTTAAATTATAGGTTAATTTGCCCTAACGAAATCCTGGTATTACGTCTTCTCAAACAAAATAATAATAATATTATTGTTTTCGCCTATCACGCTGGGTGCCAGTTGTCATGGTTTATATATATATATATATATATATATATATATATATATATATATATATATATATATATATATATATATATAAGATGTAAGACTATATATATTTTTACAACCTCTTTTAAACCCCTTTCTGAAATTATACAAATAAACAAACTGTTCGTAATAATTAATCGTTTTCTTTGTAAATGTGGGTTGCGAATGTGGGTTGTGGCCCGCGAATCGACCTTGTACAGGAAATCGAAATAAAAATTATTACTACATCGGGAAGAGATATAAAATTTAATTACTGGAAAATTTAATTAAATAAAATTATGAAAGGGAATTATGGTAGGAAATATGAAAAGACAAACCGAGTCAAGTTAACTCGTCAATAAATAAATCTGAATCAATAAAATTAGGTAAAAAATTTTAAAAAAGTTATGTACCACGGCGTTAACGGTTCTAATGACTCTGGCGACAAAACGACCTCGGGAAACCCAGGGGCATTTTGTCGTCGCTCAATCATCAGAGCACGTATAACCCCCTTTGGGGCATAAAATAACTATTTCAAACCTATGTGTTATAATGTATGTTCCATATTGTGTGATGTACTGTTAATTATAACAATATCAAACATGCATTTTAATTATTTGAGTTAGTCACGAACACGGGTAGCAGTGACCATCTTGCTCAAGCTGTCATATACAATGAAATTCATTGAAAAATCTTATTATTATATTACGTATTAGCCTACTTATTTTCTTTCCGAACTGGCAAATGAAAATGAATCATCACAAGTAGGATTTAAAAGTCAGATATATGGAGAAAAAACGACAAAAGTTGACTATTGTAATTAATTTTTTGGTTTCACTTAACATTGAATGTGTAATTCAATTGAATGACGAATATCAGTGTTTAGGTAGAGTACAAATATCATATTTACAGTAGAGTCAGTATTTATAGTAGAGTTTGAAGCAAATAATTCAAGAAATGGTACATGTAGGGAACATATTGATAGTTGTAAGAACAGTTTGTAAATAAAATGGTGTAGATGTGTTTAAAACTCTGATCAGATAAAGTTTGGTCAGATGACTTCAAACGGATACTTTTAGTTATTAGGAAAATGTTTCGGGGTTATTAATGTGGCAATCAGTCCTCTCCCAGTAGATAGGCGGGCCTGTTTTATTTGAATTATATTTGTTTTCCCAAATTGAATTCAAAATTTTAATTAAATTTCGAATTCGCCATGGGGCCCTCCGGGCCAATAGCGTCGAAGGCGCAAAGGCGCGGCGCTCGAAATCTAAAGGACATAACCGGCAATTTTTAACATGCTTTGTGTGTAAACGCAACGGTTTTCCATCTGAACGGTTTGCCAGAGCTTTTGTGTGTTTTAGCGTTTGTGTGTTTTAGGTTTGTGTGTTTTAGGTTTGTGTTTTTGCGTTTGTGTGTTTCTGTTTGTGTGTTTCGAAATCCCCCAATTTAGGCGTTGTTAACCAATTGCGATAAACCAAAATAGAAGGAGTGAACAGCAATTTTTGTTTCCAAGAGACCCTGAAGGTAAGCATATGAAATGCTTAGCATGGTTCTATAATTTTTTCATGATATTTAGTGACATAGTAAAAAAACATGTCACAAAAATACAATAAAATTAATTTAAAATGTAATTATATGTGAGGATATTGTATACACAATTATTATGAACATCCAATGTATTAAAGTCATGAAAGACTGGTTGCTGTAATAATCATGTAATTGATAATTAACATTAAGGTGATGTTGATATAACTATAATAGCTCAATAATACATTACTAATTTTATTACAGGTGAAGGAAATGGTTGAAGGCAATTGGGGACCTGACTTTGCATCTAGCCCTTGGAAAATTCTCATAAGCTTGAGATATGATGATGGAGCACTTCACGCTGGAAATGTTCACTGCAGCAGGCAGACTAGATTTAAAATGCGGAGCCCATAATTTTTGTTGATGTGCGTCCTGAGTTTCCGGAGGTGCACCAGGTCATTTATAGAAGGCTTACCACAACAAAGGTGACGTTTCTATTATTATTATTATTATTATTATTATTATTATTATTTTTATTATTATTAGCAACTGAAGGTGTAATAAGAAAACTTTTTCGTTTTAATTTAATTAAACATCCTATTTCATTTGCAGGATCTGTGGAAAGGGAGTGACAACATTTCTCCTGATTTCCCGGTTCTAAAAAGAGAAAATCCGAACACGTGGTGAAAATAAAATCTCGGTTTGGATCTTGATCCCGAAAACCAACTGAAAAAACGTCTTAGTATGTGAACAAACATAGCGCCTAAACCATGCGTAGAATTTTTTCAAATTGAAGAAACCCCAGTCAATATGTATCTAGTAGAAGGTTAGAAATTTAAAACCTTCCTTAGTTTTGGGAACTTTTTTGAAGCCGTAAGAAATGATCCAGAATTTTTCCCAAAAATGGCCCCAAATTTTTGTTTTAATTTTTGAAGAACAGAGTAAAATATTTATAAAGGTAAAGGTCCAATTTTCAAGATTAACTCTGAATTTCAGAAATTTTAAAAGTGTGGTTTATCATCAACTTACAATTACAATATTGAAGTTAGAGACTTTTCCTTCGAATTAAATTTGATGTGCAAAAATATTTCTTCATTTGTGTGAAGATTTTTTTGTAAATATTAGAAAGTTTGTAATTGTGGGTGAACTATTTAAATTTTTAAAAAATGACAAAAGATTTTCTGAAAACGGCTCCACTTTTTTCTGAACAGTATTATATTTATGAGTACATGACTTTAAATAATGTCATAAATTTTCTTGAAAACTCAACACTTTTTTATTCAAATGAGCTAAAAATTCTAATTTTCAGAATAGTCAAACAATTATTTTCTCAAAGTGGTTTCAATTTCTTTCTTAAACTATTTCAACGAATAGTGGTAATGGTATTGTTTAATATAATATAATGTAATGTTCATTTTTGTATTCTTGTTTTCCCAAAAATTTGAAAATGTTTTTATTTCTTTCAAATCTCATGCCAGTAATATGCACATTTCAATGGATATATTATTGAATTTGGAGTGGAAGTTCTTCAAATTACTTCAAATGAAGTTTTTGAAACTCAAATAGATTCCAGAGAAAGAGTTCAATTTTATTTACAGTAACGCTTAACGCCTTTTTTAATGGCTTAAATTTTTTCAATGAACTTTATTTAAGACAGGGTTTTAGCCTTTTCTTTAATACTTTTAAAAATAATATTTGTTCTACTATTTGGTAATCGAAGAGTTGAGAAAATGGAAAAAAATGTATTTTAGGGATAGATGCAGCTGGAAAGAGGGATGGGGGAAGACCGTGAGTATCCACTCCAAAGGAAATTAGAAAACTTAACTTTGAGAAAGCTATTCTGTAGCACTCCAGTTACTATATGTAATTTAGTAAACCAAACTGCAGGACCACTTTCTTGGAACATGTCCCAAATTGAAGTTTTTGGGATTCAATTTAATAAAAATTGTATTTTGAGTGATAATCATTTGGTGTTTCGTTGCAGTAAATTTTATCTCAGGTTTTTTTTTGGCCCACTATCTGTCTTGTGAACTATGAAGTCTTGTATAACAGTTTGCATTTTTACCAGGGGAAACACTAGCTATTTTCTAAAACATATTTCAGATGGTTCTTAGATGTCTGTTGATAATCTCCTGAGTATGATAAGGGTTTATTTAGTTATATTGTTTTGCAGAAATTGTGTGTTAGTCACATAAATGATTGGGAAAGACATGAAAAAATTTTTTAGTAATTGAAAAAATGTTCAATATCTGTATCAAATGTTGAGTAATTCTGGGTATAAAAACAACCTTTGGGTTTTCATCCACGATCCATTGAGCAACTAGCCATGCTTTTTGGGCAAATATGTAGCCTGTGATATCGGAATATTAGTGAAACATACCAAGTCCAAAACCTGCTTTTAGATTAATGAGTTGAAGTAGAACCATGTATTTTTTTACTTGTTCATCACTTGTACCAGGTAGGAGGTAAAACATGTTTCTTGTAATGCAGTTTAATGTGTAATATTGCTTTTTTTAAGAAAGCAAAAAGACAGATTTGTGACTGTTTGTGCAGATGCAAGTTTCCTGTTTATTTATAAAACTTATCAATAATATTCATTTGTATTTAACTTAGTAGAATTTTGATAATAGTGAAATTTGAAGGTGTTATAGTTGAATGTCATTTTAATAATGATGCAATATTAAAGAAGTAATGGACTAGTTATATTTGACAATTGTCTAAATTCATGTTTCTATTTTGTCAATGGCAAAATAAAAATCTTTATGTCTGATTACTTGCTCACATTTATTTTGTAAAAATTGTATTATTGTTTGACTATTTACATAATTTAGAAATAAATATTGTGTTTATAAAAAAACTTTTATTTTGCACTACCTGGGCAATAATTTATTCAGTGACTTAGGATTCCAAACCTAATATTTTAGTCTTCTTAATTGCCCCAGGTATTTTTCATAAAAAAAAATGTATTCATTTGACGCCATTTTTAAAACAACTTCATTTTAAATCTCCGGTCGTCAATACGCGCCACCTCCATTGGTAGAACGCCCTCGACCTATTGTAAACGGGGGCCAGATGGCGGCTTCCCCCCATGAAAATTAGAAATTAGAATAAGAGCGTTGGGATTACATTGAGTGCCGCCCCTATTAGTATATCTCGGGAATAAAACTACTACTGATATGAAGTTGAAACAAAGGTTTAGGATACAGTGACCAGATGCACAAATTCTTTCCATTATAAGAAATGCGATCACTGACACAATAAATAATACATATGACAGATTGTTTACTAAAAGTAAAATTAAATTATTCATTGATTACTTGATGCAGGAGTCATGGGAAACCGTTTATAATACTGCTGATACAAACGACAAATATAATTCTTTTTCAACTCTTTCATTTCATTTTAACACTTGCTTTCCTCTTCAAAAACGAAAATTAAATATTTCATGGAAAAGCAATTCTTGATAACACAAGGGATTAGGGCATCTTGTAAAACAAGGAATTCTTTCTTTCATTTCTAAACGTCATGACGTATCTCAAGATTTTATCTACTTTAAAAATACAAAACATTGTTACGAAAAGTCATAAGACAGGCTAAAATCATGAAAAACGATCAGGGTATTTTGAACTCAAATAATAAAACAAAAGCAATGTGGAATATAATAAAAATACCACCAAATCAACTAGAAAACCCGTAGAGAATGTTTTTTTAAATATAACATATAAATGTGAACGATCGGGAACAATCTTAACCAATACTTTTCACAATTGCGCGATCTCACTAAGGGTCTTCAGGCAAAATTCAAAACAGACAGTTCACCAAAATTGTAGACACAATGTTCGTTTCCGAAACTTCTTCCTATGAAATTCTCAAAATAACGGTAAACTAAAAATAAATATTCGTCCGGTTTAGATGAATTCCCAAATTTTGTTAAAGACTTGTGCTATGCCATTATACACCCGTTAACTCACATATTTAATGCACTTATGTACTGGGAAAGTTTCCAGATATTTCAAAAAAGCTAAATTAAGCTGTTTTTTAAAAAGCAACAAAAGAAATTCAAAATTATCGCCCATTTCTATTAGTTTTCAGTTGGTTTCAGTTCATCATGTTTTTTCAAAAATATTAGAGAGATTTTTACGAAGAATGGAAACCTTTCACTAAACACGACGCGCTTTCAGATTGCCAACATGGATTTAGAAAATCAAAATCAACGGAAACAGCTATATTTTTCTTCTTAAAGATGTCGCCTCATCATTGGGTCAAAAAGAGGCAACTATTGGATTATTTTGATCTCTCAAAAACTTTTGACGTCATTGATCATGACATTTTACTTTCCAAATTACCTTCATATGGAATTCGTGGTATTGCCTAGAATTGGTTATGTTCGTACCTTAAACAACGATCTCAGAAAGTTGAAATACCTTACTGGAATGATGGAACATTACGTACGCACCTTTCCGACTTCTGCCCAATGCATGTGGAGTTCCTCAAGGGTGATTTTTGGCCCTATTCTGTTCCTACTTTACGTAAACGATATGCCCGACGATTGAAAGAAGAATTTTCCTTTGCGGATGATACGAACATCCTTTGCAATAAAGAAACAGTAAAAAGCAATATCAGATGTTTCAAATTGGTTCCAAATAACAAATTAATAGTAAACGAAAAGAAAAGGTTTTAATGCAGTTTTCCATTTCAAATAACAATTCTGTGCTCCATTGAAAAAGAACAGTGTACCATTGACTGATGTTAAGGTAACAACATTTTAGGTCTCTCAATTCAGTCAAACCTTAAATGGAAAGTCCATTTAAATTAATTGAAACAAAATTAAGTTCATTATGCTACGGGTTTAGAATTCTTGCAAATTAGTTAGCCCTTTATACTGCTCGTTGTGTATACTTCGAATGTTCATTCCCGCCTGAGATATGGATAAATTCTGGGGAAAAACATCTTATAGCTCCAGACTTTTAGATTACAAAACGAATTGTACCAAAACGAAATAACCAAATACCACCCACGTGATTCATTAGCCTCTCTTCATTAATCTAGAATTCTACCATTACCGTGTCTTCTTATTTAGAATCAGGGTTTTGAAAAAATGACTTGCTCAAGGGCGGAATATTTTCAGAAAATGCCGAAGTCTATTGCTATAACACTCGACGTAGAAATCATTTTCATCGGGTGACATCAAAGCTCATTACAAAAATCACATACAATCATGCTTTAAATTTTACAACATTTTGCCAGATGACATTAAACTATTAAATTCAATGAAAGTTTAAACCCCAATGAAATCGTTTCTGTCATACTGTTTCTATACAATTAGAGACTATACTGAGCATCACAAGAAAAGTAACATTAATTTTAATAATGATACTAATGCATTATTTTCCTTTGACTGTAAAAATAAAATAAAAACTGTCACAACTATTGTACTACAGTTTCCGGAAAGGGACCATCTCTACGGTTTTTGTCCATTTTCCTGACCATTGAGAAATGCTGAGAGGGCCCTTTTGTTTTGCTTCTGACATAAAGTAATTCTTTCCTGTATTGTTAGAATTTGGGGGAAAACTTTTATTCAAATTATCTTTTCTGTTGTCGGGAAAAAGAAGAGCCATAATTTATTGCTTTTTTTATTCTTGAAAATAGATTGTATTACATGGGAGTTTTTTTTCTTTCTCCTTTCGAAATTCAAATTTATTGCTCATTTATCCTTGAAAATAGATATAATTACATGGGAGTTTTTGTTTTTTTTCTCCCCTTTTAAAATTCAAAATTTATTACTTATTTATCCTTTAAAAAGGATTTTACTGGGAGTTTTGTTGTTTTTTTTCCCTATCCAAATTAAAATTTAGAATACATGACTTAGTGTAGATTTAGAATTTCAATATGTGCAAAAAACACTTTTTCCCATAGCACGTCATACGAGTTTTTAATTGTTTTTTTACGTAAATAAAATAAAATAAAATAAAATCTCCTTTCCTGATTCGCTGACTTGACTCGGCGACTGTGTTTCATGTTTCCTTATCTTCCCGAACTATGGCAACGTTGCCTTCTGGCTCAAAATGACGAATTTTTAAGTTCTGGTAGATTCTTGTCACTAGGAGCCGAAATAGTTCCGATGAATTTTCCACTTGTCAAACCTACAAATTTCCCACTCGAGTTTCCATATTTATTTAAATTTCATTAACAAAATTAAAAAAAATTTACTTCCACAAGAAAGGCCGCCTTTCGCCCTTTCCAAAAAACAACAATGGTATGGTTTCCGCCCTATACACAAGGCGTTAAGTTATAATATGCCAAAAATACGTTTAAATAACTAATTCCCTACAAACAATAATAATATTATTGTTTCTGCCTTTAACGGTGGGCGCCAGCTGCCATGGTTCCTATTATCTTTATTCCACACAATAACAATATTATATTTCATCAATGTCTCCCAAGATATTGATACCATTATCTGTTTTAATATCCTGTCGAATAATAGGAAGCCCGGTCAACGAATTATATCCGTGGTACGCTACGGCCCATACGAGAAACCTAATACACTATTATTATTGTAGGACTAATTCTCATTAATTAAAAAAAAAAATCTGAAATTTGTTTCATAGTTGAATAACGACAATTGCGTTTATTTCCTTGTAATTATTTAAATGATTACTTTACCCAAAGAAAAATACAACAATCACAAATATTTTTTCGTTAACGACTCTCTAATTAATACTAAATATTTTGAATTACATTCATTAATTTATTATTGGTGCACCTTCCGAAATTTACTATACTATTACTCATTATTGGATACATTTAGCGTTGCTTCCAACCACAATCTCCCAATTTTTGTCCTACAATGTATTTTAAATTTGGTCTTGCTACACAAAAACAAAAACAAATGTCAAAAGGTTGTATGACTTCCCTTTTTGGAGTAGCTACTGCTGTACACTCACGGCCCCATCAGTTTCCACAAACCTTCTTGCGACCATACATTCCAATTCCATCCATTTTCTTCACGAATAACTTAGCACTATGCCTCTGACAAAACTGTATATTAGAATTTCTCGCACGTCTCCGTCCGTGCCTTACGAAGGCTAATCATCCTCTGACGACCTTCGACTTTTTCGAAGTGCTTCCTTTCAAAAAAAAAAAAAAAAAAAAAAAAAACAGTCGACGGTTCTTCTAACGCTGTTTATCCTTTCCATTTCCAATTCCCCTCTACTAATTATACACAACTAAATGTTTTAGAAATTCGTATCATTTCCGAAATGTCCATATATTGTTGTATTCTTTTGACTCGTACACGACTATTCTTTCAATTTCTAAATGCGTTTTTCGCGCTCATGTTCAAAACACTGACGCGCTCTCTCATGGCACTATTACTAAAAGAATGTTTATAATGTTTCTTTTTGCATGACGGGATCATTACACAATTAAAAGTAAACAATAAGCTACTGTATTAAGATGTATAAAGGCTGAAGCAGTTGCAGATCATTTTCAAAACGCCTTTAGACCACACCCTCCTACAATAATATACCATAATAAAAAAATTGATGCAACCATTAATTACAGTCGAAATCAAATATAAGTTTATTTCACCATACAAAACAGCCAATATGATGAAACATTAAAAACAAAGAAATTCACCAGGGATTAAGAGAATCAGCCAAAAGACGCATAAAAATCACAACAAACTTTCTGTAGCAGGACTAAGTGCTATATTTAATGCCCTATTTATTTATTCATTACACGTAAAAAACAGTTAAAATCTGTGTGTGACGATCTATGGGGAGAAGTGAATTCTGTGTCCGTTTTCAAAATTCTATGATCCCTACACTAAGCCAGCCAAGTAGTATACTACTTGAATTTTGAATAAGAAAGAAAATAAGAGTTTGTTTCAAGGGTTGTTAACAAAAATATTGGCTTCATTGTAATAAAATATATTTCTAAGTGTAAATCAGCAATAAATTTGGGCTCTTATCCCTCATATTCTTCGTCAAGGAACAATACTTCCTGCAACATCATGGAGAACGATAATTTGAATAAATATATTTCCCACTGAATTATAGAAGGAGTGCACAGATAATGAACTTACATTTATGTCTAGAACCAAACAAGGGGCCACATCAGCATTTGCTCAAAGAATAAAGAAAAGTGGACGAAAAACTTGATCGAGATGGCAATTATCTCGGAAACTGCAGTACAATACTTTTTACAGGTTGTTTAGTATTATGCAGTCCAAATAGTAAATACGGGACCAGATTTAGAGAGGTGGGGCTAGTGGGCACACATTTGGTGGGGGCCCCTGTGGTAGAGAGTCATATTAAATATCACTGAGTATACCATTAGTACATTACAAAAATTGAATGCTATTTTAATATATATTATTTTTTTACTTATATTTTTACAGAGGAACTTTCCGCGCTTTTCTCATCGCAAAATAGTTAATCAAGTAGTCAAATTTTAACATTCTTAAAATATCGCTATTGCTGCTCAAACGCGCGGGATCATTGAGGCGTTTTTTCATTGTCGGAATCTGTTTTTCTTTTTTAATTTTTTAAAAATGATTTTTCAGCAAATTTTGGATATAGAACAAGATCATTTTCAAATTGTTCAACATTAGGAAAGCTTCTCCTTTTTTCAATCACAATTTCCCCGCACAAAAATGGGCGAGTCCTGACCCAATTTTAAATTTCACCTGCCGGGGCCCTCCAACCTTTTATTTTTTTGGGAGGGGAATTTTAAATTTGAACATTACAAAATGGCGGTGAGGGGAGTTATATTATAAAATTTTTAATATAAAATTAAAAAAAATTTTTTTATAAATTTTTGTAAAACATTTAATTACATATATAAAGGCTGAAATTTTCCCCAG
This sequence comes from Teleogryllus oceanicus, assembly GCA_964035755.1. NCBI lineage: Eukaryota > Metazoa > Arthropoda > Insecta > Orthoptera > Gryllidae > Teleogryllus > Teleogryllus oceanicus. Next base: position 114,137,753 of record CAXIVR010000002.1, read on the forward strand.
TAAAAAATTTTTTAAAATTTAAAAAGGGTTTTTTTAAAAAAACTTTGGGACAACGATATTGCCCCATGTCTACTTTCTTTTTATTTTTTAAAATTTAATATAAATAAATAATTTCTTGAATGATTGTCTAACCATTATTTTTTTAAAAAAATTAAAAACAAAGAAATTTTTAGAGTCTTTTCAAACACCCCAGATAGCCAAGGGAAATACCATCACAATTTCAGATGACCCAATTTAAAAAATTTTTATATGGTCAGGAATTAAATTGTAATAAAATATTTTGAAGAAAATATAAATAAACTTTTTTTAAAATTTTTTAAATCAAGGGCACTGGCATTTGTTTGGGAAGTGCAGCAAGCCAATGAATGATTTTGATTTTTTGTTTTGGGGGTAAATTAAACCCTTCAACTAATTGGGGTGATTGCATTTAATGGAGTTTTTTCCCGCAAAATTAAAAATCATAGGGATACCTAGTTTTTGAGTTTTTGGGTGGAACAAAAACAATATGACCATAAACATTTCAATATCTTGATGTTTGAAAGGGTAGAAACACCAGCTTTTTCATTGGTGAACATTGAGAACAAAAAATTCCTGAATTTTATTAAGTTTCCCCCAATAAAATTTAAATATATTTATATTTATAAAGATATTTTTACATTAATTTTTTTATTTTTAAAGAGCAATGCAAAAATTTTTTACGTCACGGAATGTTAAACCCCCCTTCTTCAGATAAGCAGATAGCAAAATGTTTTGAAACCAAAGAATCACTAGAATTCTCCTTAAATTATTTAAAAATTGTTTTTAATAATTTTTAAAATTTTTTCCCAAACTGAAATCTGTGCAATAATTTAGAAATGAATAGGATCCTTTTTGTAAATATTGTTGCAAAATAAAATTTTCTTTTTTTCACATTTTTAATTTCACAAAATTAAATTTTTTTGGGATTTTTCACTAAGATCTTCGTAATTTGAGGGATGTTTAAAATTTTTTAATAAATTTTTAATAAATATTGTAAAAAAATTAGTTAATTTTTTTATTTTGAAAAATTTCTTTGTTAAAAAATTTTTATAAAGAATTTAATTAAAAATATAATATGTTAAGGTTGAATTTTAAAACTATAACTACAATATTTATTATTGTTGAAACAATTGCTCTATTAAAAACTTTTTAAATGTATGCCCATTGATTGATTTTGTTTTCTTATAGTATATCTCAAGAGACGAGACAAAAAAATCTAAATAATAACGAAAAACCCAAATTTATAATTCATTGGCATTTGGTCGAAATTTTCGGACCTTTTTAATAAACAAAAAAAAATCTGTTATCGCGGGTCGTAACCAAAATTTTCAGGGTCCCCAAAATTTTTCCTTTACTTAAGTCTTAGGTTTTGAAAGTGATACTGAATTTCAACATTAATTTGAGAATACATGTTGCATTTTTGAAGAAAAGAAAAAATGTCGGGAGTTTTAAAAAATCTGCCTTTGAATCTGCATAAGCCCTTTGGCTTTTTAATTACTTTTTTCTGTCTTTCCGTTAAAACCCCGGGAACATTTCCGGTGAATTATACCCGCTGGAAAGGGTTTCAGGTTAAAAGACCCAAGGGGGGATCGAAAAATTTTTTTAATTGTGGAATGGAATTATTCTTTGGGGAACATAAAGAAAGGGAATTTACTTTTTGTGATAATTTTCTTTTTTTTACTCCCCAAAATTTTTTCGAAAAATAATTCAATCTCTTTTTTTACCAAAATAAATATTTACTTTTCACCCAAAAGAAAGTTCCCATTAAAAAAGGACATGCGATAAATGGACAAAGTTAAAAATATAAATCCAAATAGAGAATATCTGATATTTTTATCAAAAGGCCCCCCTTAAAAATAAAAAATTTTTTTTGTTTTCTTTTAATTTTAAAAAGAAGTTATTTTGTTTTTGGTTTTTAAATTCGATCTTAAAACGCCCCGCTTATTTGTGCTTAAATAAAAAGCTTCTTCATCCGGTATCTTCCTCGGGTTTAAGGAAAATATTAATTTTTAAGGGATTTTACAGTTCTAATGCCCCTTTTTCAGTCTAAAAATGATTTTTTCCGTCAGATTTTCCCTCATTCTTCTGCCCTTCACAAACGATGACAAATTTAAAGTTTTCCCTTGGCCTTCCCGTTTTTTTCTTTCAAAGGTTTCCCAAAGAAAATTTTGATTTTTTCCAGCATGCACTACCCATTGAGTTGTTTGTTTTACTTTTTTGTCACGCCTAAATCAATTATTGTCTAACTTTTCTTTAAATATTCATAAAAACAGAACACAAATCTTTCCCCAAAAAATTCATTTTCATAGAGCGAAGTTTATTGCATCATTTTTAATTTCAATTTTCCTTTCAAACACAGTTTCCCCACCATTGTCTTAATTGTCTTTTAGTTTTTTCGAAAATTTTTTTTTATAAAATATTATGAATTTACAATAATTGGCCTTCCCTAGCTTTTTTTTTATAAAGTAAATATTATTAGACCCCCTGCCTAATAATCACCGAATTTAAACCTTTCCTACTGAAATATAAATTTCGTTCAGATCATATGTTTTCCCCACAACCATGTTTTTGACTTCATTATTTTTTTTGAGCTCCATTTTTCATTTTTTTTATTAATTTCTGGATTAAATGTTAGGGGTAAAAAAAAAAATATTTTCTACCTATTTTTAAATGATAGCTGACCCAAAAAAGGGAAACCCTTTTAGAATTGGTTTTGAGCTTTTCCCCGAAGTTTTAAACGTTCCCCCAACATTTTTTTATTTTTTTATGATAATCAAACCTTTCAACATTTTTTTTACCAGTCTGGCATGACTTATTGGGTTCCAAAATAATGTAAAAATTTTCAACGCAATTTAAAAGAAAAGGGGGGGTTTTTTGATGAAAAAATTTATAAATAAAAGATCTTCATCTTCACCAACTAGTTTATACTAGTTCTTTGAGAGAGAAATAAAATTTTTAGGGTAAGAGAGGGGATGATGGTCTTTTTTTGGGTCCGGGTTGGGGTGGGTTTTGTAAAAAAAATTGAGTACTTTAAAAAGAAATTAAGAAAAATATTTTTAATGGACTTTATTAATCAATATATTCACAATGTAGCCCAGAATGTTGAAAAAAAGATAAACATATTTCTTTAACTAATAATCGTATTATTATATAAATACATGGTTTTAAAAAACCAAAAAATTTTTTTTCAACTTCTACTTATTTTTAAAATTTATCTGCGTGGATGGTTTAAAAACACTTCAAAAATTCGTATACTTAGTATATACAGAGTAAATACGGTATAGAGAAGATATAGGCGAAAAACTGGGGATTTTTTTAAAAAACATTGCCGCTCGGGGCAAAACTGAACAAAAACAGCAAATTAAGAAAAAGTCCTAACACCGGGTGGCAAATTTCCCGTTTTTTACCGTGATGCCAAAACCAATTAAGAAAATTATCTGTCCGGGAGTTTGTATCATACAACACTAGCGCCTAAACCATGCAAAGATTTTTCCAAATTTAAGAAACCCGTCGCCCCCTGAGCAAAAGGATTTTTAAAACATTCATTAATTTTGAGGACATTTAGTTTCCAATTTAAAATTTTTTAAAACGCCAAATTTTTTTTGTAAATTTTTATGACTGTTTTCCTATAGAAAAAACGAAAAAGGGGAATATGTCCAATTGTCACGGGTAACTAAGAAAAATCGCAAATTTGAATATTTTTGGGGCTTTCTACAACTACAAAATTAAAGATAAAAATTTTTTCTTAAATGGTTTTTGTTATAATTAGATCTTTTTAAAAAGGTCATGCAAAATTTTTAAATTTTTTGTTTCCCCAAATAGGGCAAAATTTTAATTTAAAAATTTTCATAAACAAAATTTTTTCAAAAGGTCAAATTTTCTTTTAAATTTTGGTTTTAAAAAGCCAAAAGCAGCCATCCGATGACATAAACAGATATTGTCTTTCCCCATTGTTTTTAAAAAATTTCACAAATTAATTTTTTAAATACCCTCCTATTAATATGAGCATTTGAATAGTTTTTATGAATTTTTTAAATGTGAGTAAAATGCTTCAAAAGACTTTAGGAAGTTTTTCAAAAAACCCCAAGATTCCCGGAAAAAAAGCATTTTTAACAGAAAAATTGAAAAAGTCAAAAAAAAGTATTTTGGGGGTAGATGTCAGCTGGCAAGAGAACGGAAGAACCCATGGTGGAAGAAACCTAAAACCATCCACAAAGGAAATTATAAAACTTTTATAGAAAGTCTTCCCATTCTAGCATTGTTTTTCATATTTTGGGATGGAAGGTAAGTTTTTAATTTTTAAAAAAATAAAAATTTGAGAAAAAGACAAAGAACAGTGAGAACAAAAAAATAAAATTAATTACAAAGGACCCAAATTTTTATTAGGATTGGAAGGGAAAGAAATACCAATTAAAAAACCAAAAAAGGCCTATGAAAGGAAAAAATGAGAAAGGGAAAATCTGGTAAACGAATAATCAAAATAATCAAACTTCCGCAGTTATGTAAAGGGATCTTTTTGCAAAGAAAAAAATTTTAGAACTTCGAATCGTTTTGAATTTATTTTCATTGCCCTCAATAAAACCGCTGATATCAGGGTTTGAAACGCGTTCCCCTATTGTGGCCCCCATCGGTTGCGCTACAACACAGACGCGGCATTTCCCCTGAACTTATCAATGAAGAATCTTTGATTTTTTTTCAAAATATTGCTTTTCCCACCTGCAATTTAAAAAAAAAATTTCTAAAGAAATAAGAAAAAAGAAACTAGGGCAATTAAAAATAGTTCATTCCCGGGGAAGTTTCAGTTCAAAAATGTATAATTTTTCTAGCAGGCGCTTGGGCCTACCTGAGTCAACCTTTATGCCCTGCCCAAGGTGGGAATTTAATGATAAGTTTTGGGGCAAGTTTAAGGTCCGAATTGAATCCATTTGTGCAAGTAAAATAAAACTAAAAAATATATTATTCAAGAAAATCACCCCTCATACGCAGTTATTATTTTGTTCATCACTCCCTTTATATAAAAAAAAATCTTATTTTCTCGTGATTAAAAGTTTTCTTTATATAAAAAATGTTACACTATTACCCCTTCATTGTTTTAAAACCCCAAACGAAAACCGTAAATGCATATTAAATTATTCAAAATAAAGTATTTTTTTAAAATCTCAATAGTCAAAAAAAAAAAGTTGATAAAGCCCCGGAGTGAACTGAGTCTTCCCCGTTCTTCAAACGCACCTGAACTAAAGATCACCCCGCAGTAATTACAATGTTTAAAAAGGATTTTTGAGAGGATATTGTTGAGTTTTCTAGCTGAAGATAATGTTGTTCAAAAAAAAAGAAAAAAAAGATTTGAAAATGGTTTTGAAAGTTTTAATAGAAGAAAAAAAAAAGGTTTTATTTAGTTTATTTTTAAACCCCTTTAAAATTTAAAATTCTTACTTTTAAGAAAAACCCTCATTTCAAGAAACCCAAAATTGTTTGAAGAACGAATTTTGGGCAAAAAATTCTTTAAAAAAAATCGTTTTTTAAATTTTTTAGTTGTGGAAGACGCCCCAAATGTTAAACTTTTAAAATTTGAAAAAGAGTTAACCATAAAATTGCAACATTCATCCTTCTATGATTTTAATTATTCTTTCCAAAAATTTGTAGGTTTGAGAAAATTTTAAAAATTGAAAGGTTCATGTAAAACCCCCCAAATTTTTAAAAATTTTTCAAAATTTGCTTCAATACAGCCAGAAAAAGGGGTTTTTCAATTTGGAAAAGGGTCAATGTTTTAGGGCCAGTAGTGATCAAGACGGGTGGAGGACGGTTTGATAAAAAAACTTTTTGACTTTAAACTTTTCCGTTTAATCGCGAAATCGATTTTCCGCTTATTAAAAACTTTCTTTTTAAATACCACAAAAAACTTTTACGTCATTAGAATATACACTTATACCAAAAATTTTTTGGGGAAAAACGGGAAAATTAAAAAAATACAAGTTTTTTTTTGGGTGAGAAAGAATTATCATAGTTAAAATCCCATCTAAAGTATTTCAGCAGTTCCAAAAGGTAGATACAAAAACAGTATGAGAATTTTCTGCATTAATTTGTTCAGAGTTTATTTTTCATAAATGATTCATATTGCAAAATATGAATCTATTTATGTAATCAAGAAAAACGAGTAATTTGTCACAATCTGGGAAACGACGTTGTGTAAAAGTCACAACTTTGATATCAATTACTTAAAGGTCCAAACCTTCCTCATTTGACTTACGTAAATGATGACAGCGGTGACAAATATCAAATGCGTGGGAATACACGAGCCCAAGAACCCAACTGTAAAACGCATTTTTTCGGAAGCTCAATGGTCAGAGCAACTGGTCGTAAATCGAACGATGCGGGTTTAATTCCTGTCCGAAGGGAATTACATCTTTAGTACTCAATTAATACGGTTATAAGGTGACAATATGGATATCACTAACGAACGGGTTAAACATTTCATATTTCATTTCCCATAAAAGTGACAGAGTTGTGACAAACGTTTTAAGTGAATGCAAAATGTATGTCAAAACGTTCACTATCTTTATTCCAAGGAGGTTAGGTTAAATTCTTACTAACTAAATATAAATAAATACACATTTGTATAAATATTTGTAATAAAGGGATCAAACTAATTACACATTATATAGTATAAAAGTTCAGCAAAGATCTTATAAGCAATAAATAAATACAAGTATTTTCCGCTAAACATTCTTATCTTTTAATTCTCAGACTTAGGTAAAACAGAACGCGGAACAGAAGAAAAAAAGGCATCGCGCATAATTCGATCCTCTATACCTCCGATTTAAAACCCGGTGTCAAACGATTTCAGCTACAGAGGGAGTTATTGGTCTTTCAGTAATCTGCAAGCCTTAATGTATCTACGAATACGAAATATTTGTTCTGTAATTTCTCGATTTTCTGAGAGTAACATTTAAGACGTAATAGAAATCATATTCTCTAAACATATTCGTTCTCAAGCAGTACAATTTGTGGAAAATGCAATATTAGGGCAACTGATGTTTTTAACAATACATGATAATATATTTATTTATCTAACTCCGTTATCATATTTATGAATTTTATAATAAATTTAATATTTAGATTTAAAAGAACGACTTTATCCCAGACATTTTGAGATCCGAAATTCGCACCTCCTTGTTTTGTCCTTAATTGAGACTAAATGACAGGTGATTTGTATTGAATCACCTCACAAGCATGGCGAATAATCATTGGATATAACTAAATAATTAAAATTCCTTATTTTCTTTGTGAAAATTGGGACTGATTGAATGCTCACCACTTAGTCTCAGTCTACCCCGCACTAAAGATAAGCCGTATCAAAACATTGTTTAAAATGGAGATAATAAAAAAAAAATATTGATTTCTTTCACATTACCAATGTCAAATCGTACTTTATTATATTTTGGAGTTATACATTTTGAAATGTGGCTCCACCTACTGAAGATTACATTAAAAATTTTAAGAAGACATTAAAGAAATAAATTATCAATTGCTACAAACAATTAAGGGATGCGTTCTGTTAGCATTTATCACAAAGGCACAAACACAAATGGTAATTTTAATGAGTTCGTAATAGTCTCTAAGGAACTTTGTTAAACGTGTAAAAAAGACATATTCCTTTCTCAATTAATAAAAGAACGAAGAAATTACTTTATTGCAAAATTTTATAATAAACCCAAGACTTGTTAAGGATTCTGATTATCTCTAGAACTGTTAAATATGTAAATTACTAGTGATTATACAATTGGTACAGACTTTTTCATATTATTTTTAACGATTACATAAAAATATGATAATGATATTGCAATTGAGACACTGTTAATATTTTAGCTATCTCTTCCAAATTTCGTTTCGTCACATTGCTTGGAATAAAGATACCAGCACACAATCTAATATAATCACATTATCGTTTCATAAAACAAGTTTGTTCCTCCTTGCAAGAATTTTGGAATGTCTCTCGTGATGATAGTGATTAATGTGTTCTAGGCATCAGGTAAAAATACATATTGGCAGGATTTGATCTGGGTCCATTCCTCTATCTACTACGCGTTTAATCCACGGTGCTATCACAGAGGTACCTTACAGCACCGATGAGGGGTGTTGTAGATTGAATTCTATCTTGAAATTTATTGTTCTTATGATGTACAACATTTACTTCAGGTTACAGCAAACTCACATTCTTGATAAGAATGTGGAATGATCAGCACGATAGTATTCTATAGTTGATTCTAGTTAGAAATATTTGATTCGAATGTCTTTTGTAGGGCTCAGAGTAGCTTCTATCCTACGAACTGCTATCTTGCCCCCTCCCATAACTTCAAGGTGATCTCCACATTACGCGATAAGACTGAACTGTAACTCGTCGTGAAACACCTGTCTGAAATACAGAACCGCGTAGTATTAAGGAAGTAACTATGTGATTTTTAAAACCAATTAACACAACTAAGAGAATTTCCGGACAAATTTGCATTGTTATTCATGAAAACTTGTAACTTAAACTTGAATGATATAATGCTAACAATATTTTAATTATCTGCAAATAGTTGATTGATTGCTTCTAAAGAAATTATAATGCTTAAAATTTAAACAACGAAGAAAAGTTGTAACACAACAGACATACTTTTTTCTAATGACATGCTCCGCAATATTATACTATTACATGAATTGGGGAAAAGAGTTTTTAACCAGTAAGATCTCTATTTTAAATTTTGTAGTTTTGAAAAGTAAACTTTTTTCAATTTTCAAAAATATATACAGTACCTTGCCATATTATTAGACCCAAACTTAAAAATAATGTTTTTCATCATTTTCAGTACGATAATTTTTCAATGCACTTTGATTAAATAATCTATCACTAAAAAAAAAAGCACGTTTTATTGGAAGAAAATATTTATTTACATGAAAATAAGTAATCAATACACTGAAAATTATTTTTTGTTTGAATCAATACGTTATATGGCCAACTTTAGCTCCACACAGCTTGAATACGTCGAGGCATGTTTTATACACGTTTAAATTTCATTTTGTATCTCTGGCCCATGTTGCCAGGTCTGATTGTTAAATGAGCTCTTCCTTGGTAGTAGGTGCTTGTTTGCTAACTTAGATTTCATAACTCCCAAACGTTCTCGATAGGGTTCTATCAGAGAATTTCCTGCCAGTCGAGAACAGTAATTTTCTTTAGCTAAAAATGTGCTTATCCTTTTAGCTCGGGCATGGTGCACCATCGGCATGAAAGTAGATTTTTCTGTTTTTTGAACCACTTTTTCATTCGAGCTAGTAGCTGTGTTTTTAAACATTTCCGTATTTTTCAGCATTTATTTATTCTACAGACAAGGGTCCTGGACCCTTAATGATTACAGACCATACCATGACTGAAGGAGGATGTTTGATGGTTGGTACAATGCACCTGGTTTGTATTTCCATGGGGCCTGCCTGACTAACTTAGATTTTTTGACCAATACTTGGGAAAAATGATTCATCTGAAAAATCCATTTAAAAAATGAAAATATTTACACCAAATACAAATCAACATTTAAATATAATAATAAAAGGAATATATAGCATATAATTACTTTTTCCACTCATCAATCGGGAAAATTTTTGTATTTTTGGGGCCCCTTGATAACGTTTTGATCACGCTAGGTGTAAGTTTTGGGTTTTCGTGTTTGGGCCCTTCGGCCGATTAGGCCTTCTTCAGTAATCTTCGCGCTATGTTCTTTGGGATATTAAAATGCCGCTTCAGGGAAAAGTATTTTTTTGGAATTTAAAGGCATTTTTTGATTTTTAACGCAAATATCTCGGGTTTTTTTGTCACTTCTCCTTTATGTTATTTCTATGACGACCACTCGACCTTTGCGTTTAGCTTTTAAATCATCACCCAAAAACGATTTTTCTTTTTTTTTACTGAACTACTGAAACCCTACAAGTTCAGCTATTTGTATTGAGTCATGTTTTAGCTTTCAACAAGCCGGCAATTTTGACCAAGTTTCATTGGACAAATCACTCTTTCTTCCCATTCTGAAAATTGTATCTTTAAAAATTCCCCTTTCCATAACACAGAAAGGGCAAAGCGAATTTTTCCCGCGATTGTATGCTTTCACTGCAGAAACAATTTTCCAAATTGCGAAAACATTTATACAATTTTTTATAACTTCATTTGTATAATTAGTTATACCGAGAAGAAGAGTAAAGAGTTCATGAGAAATTTGAAACAGATTAGTAATTGTAATGTTGAAAAATCCCAGAGATATTAATAAAAGGTGACATTTACTACAGTATTTGTAATAACGGTATAGTGTATTCAGATAGAAGAGTGTAAAGTAAAAGAAAGAGTTCTTTTTCAGAAAGTTTCAATAATGCAATATAGGCATAATGTAACATACCCTCCAGAAATATTGGAATATCATTGGATTCAGAATCCCAATGAACTTGCTAGTATAATATCAATTTTGAAAAAAGAATACATTGATTTAGAAGTCAGTAATATTTTAATTTTTTGCGGTACCATGCGTACACAGGTCCTTTTCCTACAACGAGTCTAAAAATAAATACATGTTCGCAGAGTCTTTTTGGAAATATTTTTTTGGAGTTCGTGATTTCAAAAGCCGAATTTTCCTTCAAAACCTCGAAATACCGTTTTTACTTGATATCATTGTTTCTGTAGTGTGCTGCGCATTCGAGAATGTAAAATATAGTAAAATATTTAATGAAGTCTTAACTCAATATTAGTCAATTATTTTCCGTCACTGTTCCTCAGCTTAAAAAACTATGGAAATATTGTAATGAAAAACATTATTAAATTCAGTGAGTACTCCAGTTTAATAAATATGTTTATTTACCAGCGAAATAGAAAGTGTAAGATAAAATATGTATTGGCTACAATGAATATCATTGCAATATTGTAGGAAATCTCTGAGAGAGATGAATATTAAGTTATAAATAATAATCGAATTAGCTGACCATATATGAAAATTTCATTTTTGATTAAATAAATTTCCGTTTTATAATGCTATTTTGCCCAGGGAAATAAAGTCCTTAGGTTTTGTTAGGCAACGATTATTGAAACTCCGATTTCAAATATGTGAAACTTTCTTTGACAATTGGAAGTTGTTATTTTTATATATATTTTTAGTATCTCTTTTTAACTACTAGGTCATATAACGACCACTGTGACTTTTTATGTTGGGGTTTTCTGTAGGAGAAATACGTAAAGGACATCACGAACACATCTGTCGAGGCGGAACCCGCAGCCTTCGAACCCAGGAAGCTACGGCCTTATCGTCCATTTCCCCTCTTTCTCTCTAAGTAAACCTTTGACATCATATATCAACATCAAATACATCGAAGATATCGCTTAATTCTCCATCATTTTGAATTACGTTTTCCTGTGTTCCTGGCCACGTGAGGATAAGTGGAAATGAAACCTCTGACTAGGTAATGAGTTGGCCTCGAGGAAGCCAGAAAGACATCTTTATGGTAATATATCTACTCTTACTACCAAGATTTTTATCCAACGTTGAATTTTGAGTGCAAGCAGAATTGGCAGAACTCTTTTCAAACTCACAAGGATCATAAGACCCTTGTCGTGGTTATCCCGTGGCTCTAAGCCCGAGGCAGAATTATTCACCTTCGGATCAGGCACTGCCACTTCTCGCCTGAACATCTCGTGCAGTTACCCACCCTATCCCCAGAAATGAAGAACAGACCTTACTGTTAAGCATGCTCCTGTGCACTGCGATAATGAAAGAGCCGAAAAAGAAGGCATAGTTTATCGACTATAAAGAGATGCTAGCTACTGTCATCGCAAGACTCTTTAAACTTTCTTGGCTATGGTTGCATCGTCTAATACGCGTGAAGGATGATTGCAACATGCCTTTTATAACTAATTTTGGTTTGATGTAACACTGTCTTTGTCATTTATTTCATTTAAAATGGTCATATTTTACTGTTTTACTCTTTTAATCTTGTAATTAATAAAAAATATTTTAACTGACTTTTATACTAATTTTCAGAAAATTTTGCGAATAATATTGAACTATGTAATTGACAAGATATTTGAGCACAATACACAGTTCTTTTATATTATTAAGAAATTATGAAGTTTCATTTCGTAGAAATAATAAAGACTGTAGATTTAGTTTTCAGATTTGAGAACTTATGATCTCATTGAATCTCTTGTGTTTTCCGTGTTGATCTAAAACCAAATGTATTTTCAGGTTCGATATGCATTCAAGAAGTATTGGGATCTTATGAACACAAATTTTTGTCATGCGTATATCTTACAATGGCTAAAATTATTTCACAATTAATCATTACCTAAAACAAGGACGGTGTGTTTCATGAATAAAAACCGTTTCTTACTTCAATATCGATAACCGTGTCAAGGTTTCCAGATGTTTGAATTGCGAAGGCTTCTTGAATCGAACTAAACACTCCAGAAACTGTTTCTGGGGTCATGTACAAAAAAACCCTAACATAAATTGGAAAGATAATACGATTCCGGAAACACTGTGTTCCGCTTAAATATTTAATTGGAAAATTGTCCCAGATTGAAATTTTTAACTAAATACTCAATCTCTTTAAGTTTATTCAAACAAAGTTTTTATTTCTTTCTCCTTTATAAACTGTTTTAAGAAAATTACATTGATTCGTAACATTTTAAAGGTTTTCAAATTTATTCTTTTTTACTACGTGGTTATTCAAAATATTTGAAAATATTTGCTTCAGTGTAGATTTCCACAGAATTAAAAAGAATTAAAAATTTTGCTGTTTATATTATTAGCTATTTATTAAAGATATCAATTATTACAATTTGCTATTAATATATGTAATGTGATATATTGAAAATAATTAATTATGTTAGCGCCTATTCAGGCCATATCAGATTTGTACTGTTGCCTGCATGTGCAGCAAATAAATAAATGAAATAAAAATATCACTGGGAAGGGATAGATGTAATCTTCGCAGCAGTGTAACAGAAAAATAGCAACTTTTGAAAGATATGAAGGAATAAGACAATTCTCTTTCCGAAATAATTATAATGAGAGGAGTTCCCTAGTTCCTTTTCACCGATTATCACTATAAATTGCATCAATTTACAAATAGTCTAAACAATATTAACAATAGCAATTTTGCAATGATAATCTATTGGACACCCGGCAGTGATTTTTAATTGTTGATTAACGAAATCACTGTTTGCATGCACTGCTCATATAGAAAAAATAGGCGATTACATTTTCATAATGCGTAATAAAATGTGTGTATTGCTTGCATTTCCTTAATAAAAAAGGCGTAATAATGTCAAAATACATTTTTTAAATACGTGAACATGAATTTCAATTTGCTTGATAGGGAAATGTATATCATTATCGCCGAAAATACATTATATTCATGTTTCCCAAAATTATTATGTAATAGTTAGTGTTCCTTGCTTTAGAACATTAGCATTTTAAAATAGTTTTATAAGAAACAAAACTTTCAATACTATTAATTTAATCTGCCACAAATTTCTCACAATATTAGATACCATAAATTAGACTTCATTTTCATAGTAAAAACTCGATAAAAATGTCACAGCCCCTTCCCGTGACCCGCTGCCTTAGTTCGTCAGCGTCACGGGTTCAGAACCAACGTCCAGTGCAATTGGCGGAGTGATCCTCGCGCCCGCGCGCCAATCCGTTTTGTTTCTGTGCCCTCTCCGCCTCCTCTTACTTCCTCTCACCTCCACCTCTCCTGTTACCCCTGCTCGTTAGAGAGGCGGCGTCACTGACCTGAGAAATTGCTCCGCCCCTTTAGATAACTAGGAGGAAGTCTTCGAGGGGAGGAAGGGGACTTGATAATCTGAAACTTGGGCAAATGCCAATGATAGGCGGATACGCCTCGACGCCAGGATTGGTCAAGTGTCCATCGATGGTTGTCCAAGCTGTGGAAAAGCCAGATTTGGCCGCACAAGGCATCGCCCATATTCTGTGAGAGTGGGTATACTTCTGAATGGGTCTGTCGCGAGCTGCACGTGTGCAGGTGATGCCTGCTTCTTGATTTCGTCTGTCCATCTCAATACAATTAAGTCATTGTCCTTTACAATTCAAATAAGACCAACCCGCTATATAGACAAGCAGAAGGATAAAACAAAAATAGGGGATAAGTCTAATGCTGTCTGGGTAGTGACATGCAGGAAGCGCAACGCAGAGATGCTACCTGGCGGTCCTCTTTGACAACTGACTAGTTAAGGCTAAATGTACCGACAAATACAGCAAAAATCAATAGATCGCAGCACTATCACAGGGAATTTACTAGACCGATAACGTCTGAAGAAATGGACCAATTTTCGATCTGTAAAGGGCATTGGACTTCTGTTTAAAATAGAATTTAACTGCAGGCCGTTTTTTAAAAGAAAATTTCAATTTTTTAAAATTTCAAATAGTTCCGGGAAGAATTTAAAAATAAGGGCTTTTAGCGCGATGACGACGTGCTTCGCAGATCCAACGCCGTGTCAATCCCCGGCCTGATCGGATGAATAGGGCGGCGTAAAGTAATATTTGAAAAACACCTTTCCACCCCCTTCGCTCCACACCGACCCTTGCGGGCCTCCACCTCGCAGCCGAACGGCCAAACCCGCAACCTACGGCGCAGAAAAGGCCGAACTTTTGACAGGCAAGCTAGGCGTTGAGTTTACGCGCCGTCTTTCAATCTCAATGCATTTTTCTCCAGATATCAAACTATTGATGCTGTAACACAACCAAATTTTTAATTTTTGTCAATATCGTTATGGCTTTACCTCCCATGCGCTACTTTATTAAGTAGCCCGTAAATAATTTTATGTGCTTTAGTAAATGCTCTGCACATGCATGTTTATTTTTGTGTCAATGTTCATGATATTAGTAATTTATAAGAATTTGTTCATTGTGGTCACTGTAACCTAGATTATTGGTTATTATTTCATATCTAGTAGTTTTGTCGCTATAATTTGATCTATTGCGGTTTGTGATGTAAGAGTATTCCGTGTAGGTACGTTCACTGTAATATCTAAATTAAAAGAGTGAATTAAATTGAGAAACTGCTCTTTCCTCTGGGATTCACTCAGAAAATCAATATTGAAATCCCCCCATACAACAATGGATTTAAAAGAGAGATTACTAATTTTGTTCAGTTACCTCAAGAAATTGAAAATACCTAAAGCTCGCTTTGTTGGAGGTCTGTGCATGCAAAGTAAGATAATTTTTAAGCGTAATAAGATGTACGACTATTAATTCAAATACTTTTCAACTGCATATAAATTGAATTCTGACAAGAAGAGTAGAATCATATTATTTCTTACGTAAATACACGAACCTCCATGTAAAGGTCTTTATTTGATTCCCTCGCTCTACAATAAGGTCCGCAGAAGTAAACTAGGAATTTGGAGTGTGTTTAGATCATTATGAGATAACCAATGTTCGGTAAAGCAAAGAACATCTATTTGACTTAGATCACACTGTAATGCTGCCTTAATAAATTCAATTTAATTTGAAAGAGATTGCACATTATGAAGCATTATTTGAATCTTTTCCATGTACCTACACGGATGCTTTTCTGCTGCATCTGACTGTAGTTGCTATTTATTTGTCTCATTTTTACCTCGAGTGCGTGGTCGACGGAAGTATCGTGTCCCAGCAGTGTTAGGAGGTGAGGAAGGAGGGGTTACAGATGCAGGGGAATGAATAATGGGAGAGGTAATACAAGGATTAGTTTCAGGGGATAAGGTAATTGGATTCCATGGGATTTCGGAGGATGAAAGAGAACTAGGAGATGTAAGAGTAGATGATGAACATTAGATACTACATTAGAGAATATTAGTAATTTTAGGCAACTTCAGAATGAGAGCAGACATTTGGTGAACTTTAAAGATCTCGTGGCTCTGTTGCTGTTTGCTGGAGAAAATGAACAAACAATTTTTGTTAAGAATTTTTATAATCTCTAGAATTTTAAATAAAAGTATTTGCCCTACAATCATCTATTAAAATGGTACTACGCAAAGTAAAAAATGCCGGATTTTTTTAGATACCATATCATTTTCAAGCGTTCGTGTAACGCAGATTTCTTACTAATAACAATATAAACAAAGTAAAAAATAAAATTTTCTGCCTGAACTTTCGCGGAGTGAAGTGTGTTGTCAACAACACTCTAGGAAAACGTCAGTTAACAATACACAACCTTAAATAAGCACGTAAGTAACGGCTGTGTGAGTAAGTCAAACGAGTATCAAGCATGCCAACTGTAAAAAGAGTGACGATTCCCATGGTAGACGAAATGATATCTAAAGCACTCGGAAATAATCTCTCCAGGTGAAGATCGCGAAAGCTTTTAGGCTGCAAACGTTTTAACAGACTATTTCGCAAGCCCCCTTCTAATTACGAAAACAAAATATCAGATGCTGAATTTATATAACCTATTGATTCAGTGTTTTAATTGAAATCTGAATAAACATGTATTTGGATACTAACAATTAAAAAATTACTTGTTTTTTTATTTTGTTCAGCTTCTTCCAAACAAAGACCTTTTTATTAATTTTTTAAAAAGTACATGAAAACGACTTACATTGACCGTAATCTGGCAACGCTGTCCATACCCTCTTCATATAAAAACCTTCCAAATAAAAAGTATAGAAATAGTTTTTATGTGCATGCCAGCATAACCCAACGGTAATCGGAATATCTAACGTATGGCGTTCCGGTTTTTCAACAGGTCATCCCTGAGTAAAAATAAAGAAATATAAAATAATGAAATTTTTGAAACTTATTGAGCTAATTAATCACTAAGATATTTTCTTAGGCTCTTCAGAATCAATGCACAAAAAACGCATTTATTTAGTTTCTTGTCTGAAAATTGTTACTTCATTTGTTAAAATTACTTAAAATTTCTGTAAGCGTAAATTGAGCCTAAGACCGTAGGGGTAGTTGAATGTTACGTTATGCTGATAGTTTCTGTTTTCTTCGGAATTTGATAAAATTATTCCTTTTATTCTGAAATACACTATTTAAAATGCAACTAAAATTAAATTACATAAAAAAAAAGTTATGATATATACATTGCTACAATAAATGGTAATATGTTTTCATCAATGGAGTATTGATTGAATCTTGAGTTTGCGGGGGTATTCGAAACCGATCTGTAGCACTTTAGAATGCTGTTGCGTTGTAGCTGCTCCAACAATGAAGCCACGCGGCCGAGGACTGGCAGTGGGGTAGCCAGGCGACAGCCCGAAGCCACTCGCAGCGGAACGAAACCTTTCTTGCGGACATAAGGTAATTGATCATACTTGTCAGTGTCATGAGAAATTCATTAACGCTAAACTATTATTAACAAAACATTCTAAACACATTTAAAAAGAAACTGATTTTTGTGTAATATCCATTATCTTTTCTGGGAAGAAAGCGCATTCTGTGTTCTTTCATTAAAAATGGCTTTTTCAAGTTCGTGCATGCACCAGAGCCCATTCGCGAGAAAAATACACTTTTCAACAAATTTACTGTAGAGCAGGACCAGATCGCCGGTCCATCACAATATATTCTTGGATTATTCACTATTATTCCATGATAGTTATAGTAGATATAAATTCATAATGAATTACATCTATGTATTTATATAATACCTTTATTCTATGAGATTTTAAAAGTTTTCCTTCCAGAATAAATGAAATAAATTATTTAATTTAAGAATAAATAAAAAACACTTCTTAAATAATTATATTTTTACGGGTTTATCTATCGCTTGTTTCAGTATTTAAGATTACTCTGTGGCTACTCGCAGATATAATAGAACAGATTCATTTATTTCTGGAGAAAATAAATTAATTTATTATTGGCTAGAAAAAAGGAAAAACACTATGATAATTTATTGATTTTCTTGCCTGCCAGTAAATCAAATTTTAAGCAACATTTTTCATCTGTGCTCGCAAATTTGCTCATTAGAATACAGCCAGACACTGGTACATATTCGTGATACTTGCGTGTTCCAGGGATCGATTTAGCTCTTATGTCTGTCTTCTTGCTTGGTGCAGTGGCCAAAAACGACGAAGTTACACTCAAACCATAACGCTGCTCGTGTACGCATAGTGACACATTTAACAATTTTTGTACTGCCCGGGGCAACCATCACTCATTTAATGAACAGTTTTAACCCCTGGAATCTTTTCTTTGATAAATGCGACAATCTTTTCTTGAAATAGTTGTACACTTGTGACATCGTGGTAACGATCGTCAATATTCTCTATTTTGATTTCCATCTCGTTTGTAATGTATACCTCTCACGGAATATGAGCGTGATGCAACGTACAGCCAAATCTGAAAGCTCACAAGCAGACAACCATCGATGGACACTTGGTAATCCTGGCGTCAAAGGCGTATCCGCTCTTATCGTAGCTTTGCTCCAAGTTTCAGACACGTCCTTCCTCCTCGAAGATTTTCCTCCTGGTTATATGAGGGGCGGGACGATTTCTCAGGTCGAGTGACGCTGCCTCGCTAACGTGAGCAGGGGAGTAACAGGAGGAGGGTGAGAGGAAGTAAGAGGGAGGTAACGGGAGGCACAGAAACGAAACGGATTGGTGCGCGCGGGCGCGGGATCACTCCGCCAATTGCACTGGACATTGGCCTGAACCCGTGGACGTGACGGGCAAGGGCAGCGGGTCACGGGGAAGGGCTGTGACATTTTTATCGAGTTCTTTACCATGAAAATGAAGTCTAATTTATGGTATCTAATATTGAGAAATTTGTGGCAGATTAAATTAATAGTATTGAAAGTTTGTTTCTTACAAACTATTTTAAAATGCTAATGGTTCTAGAGCAAGGAACACTAACTATTACATAATAATTTTCAGGAAACACAATATAATGCATTTACATAATATACACATTTCCTATCACTAAAGCAAATTGAAATTCATGTTCACGTATTTAAAAACTTGTATTTTTGACATTATTACGCCTTTATTAAGGAAATGCAAGCAATACACACATTTTATTACGCATTATGAAAATGTAATCGCCCATTTTTTCTATGAGCAGGTGCATGCAAACAGTGATTTCGTTAATCAATTAAAAATCACTGCCAGGTGTCCCAAGTAGATTATCATTACCGAAAATTGCTATTATTAATATTTTAGACTATTTGTAAAATTGATGCAATTTTATAGTGATAATCAGTGAAAAGATTAAGGAACCTCTCATTAGAAATATTTCGAAAATATAATTGTCTTATTCTTCTTATATTTTTCAAAGTTGCTATTTTTCTGTTACACTGCTGAGAAGATTATATCTATCCCTTTGGTGATATTTTTATTTATTTATTTATTTGGGTAATATACAGGCAGCAGTACAAATCTGATGGCCTGAATAAACTTCTTTATAATTAATTATTTTCAACATATCACATTACATATATTAATAACAAAATTGTAATAATTAAATATCTTTAATAAATAGCTAATAATATAAACAGCAAATTTTTAATTCTTTTAATTTGTGGAAATCTACTGAAGTTAAATATTTTCTTAAATATTTTTGAATAACCACAATAGTAAAAAAAGAATAAATTTGAAAACCTTAAAATGTTACGAATCAATGTAATTTTCTTAAAACGAGCTGTTAAGAAAAACAAAAACTTATTTGAATAAACTTTAAAGATTAATTATTTAGTTAAAAAATTTCAATTCCAGAAAATTTTCAATTAAAATATTTAAGCGGAACACAGTGTTTCGAATCATGTTATCTTTTTCAATTTATGTTAGGTTTTGTATGGCCCCCAGAAACAGTTTCTGGAGTGTTTAGTTCGATTCAAGAAGCTCTCGCAATTCAAACATCCAGAAACCTTGACACGGTTATCGATATTGAAGTAAGAAACGGTTTTTATTCATAGGAAACACACCGTCCTTGTTTTGTAATGATTAATTGTGAAATAATTTTAGCCATTGTAAGATATACACTTATGACAAAAAATTTGTATTCATAAGATCCCAATACTTGAATGCATATCGAACCTGAAATATTTGGTTTTAGATCAACACAGGAAAACACAAAGAGATTCAATGAGATCACAAGTTCTCAAATCTGAAGGCTAGGCTACGGTCTTTATTATTTTCACAGAGTAGAGCTGTACGTATTTGTGTATAAAGGGCTGTGTGGTATTGCTCCAAATATCTTGTCAATTACATAGTTCAATATTGCGCAAATTTTCTGAAAATTAGTATAAAAGAAGTCAGTTAAAATATTTTTTATTAATTACAAGATTAAAAGAGTAAAAACAGTAAAATATGACTAATTTTAAAATGAAATAAATGACAAAGACAGTGTTACATCAAAAACGCAAAATTAGTTATAAAAGGCATATTAAAAATCGTTGCTCACGCGTATTAGATTTATAAATCCATAGCTAAAGAAAGTTTAAACAGTTTGCGAGAGGACAGTAGCCAGCATCTCCTCTATAATCGACAAAGCTATGCCTTCTTCGGCTCTTTCATTATCGTAGTGCACAGGAGCATGGCACAGTAAGGTCTGTTCTTCATTTCTACAGGGGATGGGGTGATAACTGCTGGATATCCCGTGCGAGAAGTGGCAGTGCCCGATCCGAAGAGTGAATAACAATTCTTGCCTCAGGCTTAGAGCCACAGGTTGACCACGACAAAGGGTCTTATGATCCTTGTGAGTTTGAAAGAGTTCTGCCACTCTGCTTGCACTCAAAATGCAACGTTGGATAAAATCTTAGTAGTAAAGTAGATATTACCATAAAGATGTCTTTCTGGCTTCCTCGAGGCCAACTTTACTACCTAGTCAGAGGTTTCATTTCCACTTATCCCCACGTGGCCAGGAACACAGGAAAAAACGTAATTCAAATGATGGAGAATTAAGCGATATCTTCGATGTATTTGATGTTGGATATATGATGTCAAAGGTTTACTAGGAGAGAAAGAGAAATGGACGACAAGGCCGTAGCTTCCTGGGTTCGAAGGGCCGCAGGTTCCGCCTCGGACATAGATGTGTGTTCGTGATGTCCTTACGTATTCTCCTACAGAAAACCCCAAGCGCAAAGGTCAGAGTGGTCGTTATATGACCTAGTAGTTAAAGAGACATTAAAAATATACTTCAAAAAACAACAGCACAGTTGTCAAAGAAAGTTTCACATATTTGAAATCAGGTTTCAATAATCGTTGCCTAATAAAACCTAAGGACTTTATTTCCCTGGGCAAAATAGTATTATAAAACGGAAGTTTATTTAATCAAAAATGAAATTTTCATATATGGTCAGCTAATTCGATTATTATTTATAACTTAATATTCATCTCTCTCAGAGATTTCCTACAATATTGCAATGATATTCATTGCCAATAATATATTTATTCCACACTTTCTCTATTTCGTTAGTAAAATAAACATATTTATTAAACTGAGTACCACTGAATTTAATAATGTTCTTTCATTACAATATTTCCATAGTTTTTAAGCTGAGGAACAGTGACGGAAAATAATTGGACTAATATTGGTTAAGACTTCATTAAATATTTTCACTATATTTACCGTTCTCGAATGCGCAGCACACTACAGAAACAATGATATCAAGTAAAAACGGTATTTCGAGGTTTTGAAGGAAAATTCGGCTTTTGAAATCACGAACTCCAAAAAAATATTTCCAAAAAGACTCTGCGAACATGTATTTATTTTTAGACTCGTTGTAGGAAAGGACATATGTACGCATGGTACCGCAAAAAAAATTAAAACATTACTGACTTCTAAATCAATGTATTCTTTTTCAAAATTGATATTATACTACTTAAGTTCATTGGGATTCTGAATCAATGATATTCAATATTTCTGGAGAATTATGTTACATTATGCTCATATTGCATTGAAACTTTCTGGTTGAACTCTTTCTTTTTACTTTACACTCTTCATTCAGATACACTATACCGTTATTACAAATACTGTGAAATAAATGTCACCTTTTATTAATATCTCTAGGATTTTCAACATTACAATTACTAATCTGTTTCAAATTTCTCATGAACTCTTTACTCTTCTTCTCAGTATAACTAATTCTACAAATGAAGTTATAAAAAATTGTATAAATGTTTTAGAATTTGGAAATTGCTTTGCAGTGAACATACAAATTTTCCGTGAACTTATAATCTAAATTTTCTCATATATTGACTGCACTTTCTTCTTAAGGAGTAGAAAGTTACGTAATGCTACGCGAAAAAACGGCAGTGTCTGCAGAAAAACGCATAATACACGGCCCTTGTGACGAAAAATGGATAAATCCACTTGCTAAATTTAGAAAAAAATCCTCCAAATCGTGAATTGTAGCCAGAATCCATGTTTGTGGGTGGTTGATAGCGAAAAATCGACTGACGGTAAAATGTCTGTCCGTCCGTCCCTGAACAACGATAGCGGCTAAACCGTTCAGCCGATTTTCACCAAAATTAATACTCCCAAACGATCTGGCTGATGTCGTAGCGCCTTGAATTTGAAACCGATATTCAATTAGAGAGAATTACTTTACTTAAACCCCTGAGACGGCCTCAAATGTTCAAACAAATGGCTCCATAATTTTTTATTGCATTTTATGGTTGGATAGTGGGAAGTGCATTTAAGAGAATATTGCAGGTCTCATGTTCGTTTAAAACTGATTTTTCGTAAGTATTCCTACAAGTAAAATATTGAAATTTGAGATTTTTCCCTTGATGAAACTTTTTCCTTAAAGATAAGATTTTAAATAAGATCATGTGCAATTTTCAGGAAACTTTTAGTATTTTCAGCACATAAGTTTCCGTGAAAATACGGGTGAGAAAGTACGCGCTGTTTAGCATCACTGATATTCTTTAAAACTGTCCTACTTCTAGACGTAGACTCTTCTCGAATAATTGCAAGTCCTTTCCAGTTTTATTATGACAATGTGGTACTGAAGTACGCATGAGGAAAAGTAAAAATGTTATTATTTCTTTCTATAGAGAAAATTTCGCATTCTATTAAATATAATTATATTATGTTAATATATTTAATATTCCTATATTATACATTTTTATGTTATATTATATATCACAGTATATTAAACTTAGAAAGTTGACCTATGAGAGAGAGCGAAGAAATCTCATTAGAGCGATTGTATTTCTGTTGGCATAGGTTTTATTGTATTTAACTACTTCTAAGTGGCAGACGAAACCGCTTTAGCCGAATGGTTAACGTCATAAGGTACGCTGTCAGCTTGCTAACGTGAGTTCGAATCCAGAAGGTGATATTTTTCTTCTGTTGTAGTGTGATTTCAGTAGTAATATGTCAATATTTTGTAATTAATATTAATTTTTGAAGACGGGGCCGTAAAAGGGCCAGGTTTGTCGTCCATCAGTACGACGACCAAGAAGCCTCCCATTCTGTACTATCTGACCGAGGCGCTGGTCGTCCTATTTCGAACTCTATATATTTTAGAAAATTGCAAACCGTTAACTTTTCAAAACTGCAAAATTTAAAATAGAGAGATCTTACTGGTTGAAACTCTTTTCCCAATTCATGTAATAGTATAATATTGCGGAGCAGTGACATTAGAGAGAAGTATGTGCTGTTGTAGTACAACTACTTCGTTATTTGATATAAGCATTATAATTTCTTTAAGAAGCAATCAATCAACTATTTGCAGATAATTAAAATATTGTTAGCATTATATCATTCAAGTTTAGGTTACAAGTTTTCATGAATAACGAATGCAAATTTGTCGGAAATTCTCTTAGTTGTGTTAATTGGTTTTAAAAATCCATAGTTACTTCGTAATACTGCGGTTCCTGTATTTCAGACTGGTGTTTCACGACGAGTTACAGTTCAGTCTTATCGCGTAATGTGGAGATCACCTTGAAGATATGGGAGGGCAAGATGGCAGTTCGCGGATAGAAGCTGCACTTCACCCGAGCCCTACAAAAGATATATTCGAATCGAAATATTTCTAACTTCAGAATCAACTAGAATAAATATAGCCTTTGATGATTCCACAATCCCATCAGAATGTGAGTTTATAACCTGAAGTAAATGTTGTATCATAAAGACAATAAATTTCAAGATAAAATTCATTCTACAACCTCATCGGTGCGGTAAAAATTACCTTTGTGATAGCTCATTAGAATAGAAGCACTTGAAGTAGATAGAGGAATGGACGCAGATCAAATCTGCCGAATATGTATTTTTTTACAAATCACCTGGAACACATTAATCACTATCATCACGAGAGAGACATTCCAAATTCTAAAGGAAAATTAAAGCAGTTTTGTAACGATAATGTGATTATATTTAAGATTGTGTGCTGGTATCTTGTATTCCAAGCAATGTGTGAAACAAGAAATTTGAGAAGAGATGGCTAAAATAATACTGAGTATTCTCTTAATTGCATCATAATTATCATGTTTTTGTGTAATCATTAGAAATAATATGAAGAGTCTGTACAAGTTGTATCCTGTGATTATATTTGCTGTTCTAGAGATAATCAGATCTGTAAAGTCTGTGGGTTTATTACTAAAATTTTGGCCGAGTGATTTCTTAGTTCTTTTTGTTAGGAAAGGAAGATCATATCTTTTTGCGTTAATGGTTCCTTGAGGGCTAATACGAACTCATTTAAATTACCATTTTGTGTTTATTTTTGTGATAATGCTAATAGAACACATCGCCAAATTGCTGTAACAATTGTCATTTATTCTTTTCACTTAGGTATTCTTAAAATTTTTCAATAAATCTTCGATGATTGAATACATTTCAAAATGTATGAATAAAACAATAGTACGATTTGGCATAGATCATGTGAAAGAAATCAATATTTTTGATATATCATTTTAAATAAATAATAATGTTTGAGTACAGCTTATCTTTGATGCAGGAGTATAAACTGAGACACAAGTAGTGAAACGATCAATCGATCCCAATTTTCACAAAAAAGCGGAATTTTAATTATTTAGTTATATCCAATGATTATTGCTAGCGCATTGTAGGTGATCCAATGCACAGTCACTCTCATTTAGTCTCAATACGGGAAAAACGAGGTGCGTTTGGATCTCAAATGTCTTGGATAAAATTCTGTTCTTTAATCTAAATATTTAATTTATTTATAAGTTCATAAATATGATATGGAGTTCTGATAAATAAATATATTATCATGTATTATTAAACATCAGTTGCACTAATATTGCATTTTGCGAAATTGTACTGTGAGGAACAGATAATCATTTGAGAATAGTTTATTACGTCTTAAATGTACTCTCAGAAGAAAATTGAATAAATATTATTCATTAGATACAGTAAAAACACAGGTCTGCTGAAAGACCAATAACTCTCTGTAACTGAAATCATTTTTGACACCAGGTTTCAAATCGGAGGTATTGGGGATCGAGTTCTGCAGTGCCTTTTCTTCTGTTCGCGTTCTGTTTTACTAAATTCCAAAGAATTAAAGATAAAATGTTAGCGGAAAAATGGTATATTTATTTATTATAGATCTTTTGCAGGAACTTTTTATACACCATTATAGTGGTTTGATTGCTATTACAATCTTATACAAACATTGTTATTATAATTAGTTAGTAAGAATTTAATCTAACCTCGCTTGGAATTAAGATAGTGAACGTTTTGACATACATTGCATTCACTTCCAAAAGTTTGTCACAACTCTGTCACTTTTGTAGGAAGTAGAATATGAAATGTTTATCGTTCGTTAGTGATATCCATTTTGTGACCTGATAACCGTATTAATTGGAGTACTAAAGATGTAATTCCCTTCGGACGGGAATCAAGCCCGCATCGTTCGATTTGACCAGTTGCTCTGACCACTGAGTTTCCGAAAAAATACGTTTTACAGTTGGTTCTTGGGCTCGTGTATTCCCCCACGCATTTGATATTTATCACCGCTGTCATCATTTACATGAAGTCAATATGAGGTTTGGACCGCTAATGTAATTGATATTAAAGTTGTGACTTTTACACACAACGTCGTACCCAATTGTGACAAATTACTCGTTTTTTCTTGATTGAATGCGTCATTATATTTTGCAATATGAATCATTTATGTAAAAAATAAACTCACCTTGAAATGACAATCAGTAATGCAGAAAATTCTCAGTACTGTTTTGTATCTCACCTTTTGGAACTGCTGTAATACGTTTAGATGGATTTTGAACTATGATAATTCGTTATCTCAGCACAAAACAAAACTTGTACTTCTCGTTTTACTTTCTCATATACGCACGAATATGCGTAGTATAAGTAGTATATTCATGTATGTGACGTATATACGTAGTATATTCGTGCGTATGCGTAGTATAGAAAGTTATGTAATACAGCCAATCGATTTCGCGATTAAGCAGTAATACACGTTTTGGAGTCGAAAAGTGGTTTATCAAACGTCCGTCCATCCGTCTGCTTGATTACTACTATCGCCTAAACCACACGTACGATCCTTTCCAAATTGAAGAAACCCGTTTTTCTGGCTGTAGTTGAAGCTTGGAAATTTTGAAAAATCTTTGAAATTTGGGGGTACTTTACATGAAGCCTTTCGCACATTTTCAAAATTTTCTCAAAAACGGCTCCGAATTTTCTGGTAAGAATAGAGTAAAATACACTTAGAAGGATGACATAGTTCCAATTTTCATGGTTAACTCTGAATTTTCAGAAAATTTTAAAAGTTTGAACATTTTGGGGCGTCTTCCTACAACTACAAAATTGAAAACAGATTTGTCTTTCAAATGAAATTTATTTGTCCATAATTCGTTCTTGCACTTAACAATCATGTAGGCTTTCTTGAAATGATGGCATTTTTCGTGCAAAAGTGCAAGCAATATTTACAATTTTAAAGAATTGTTTGAAATGCAAAACTGCAATGAAACCGTTTTTCTTTTCTTACTATTAAAACGTTTCAAAACCGATTTTGCGAAATCATACTTTTTACTGTTTCTTTCGTTGCAAGCAACATTCCTGTCTTCAGCTAGCAAAACTCAACAAAGTATCACTCCTCAGCACCTTCTAATATATGAAACATTGTATAAGTGACTGCGGGAGTGACGTCATGTAGTTCAGGTGCTTGTTTGAAGAACTGGAAGACTCGAGTTTACGTCCTGGCCTGTTCATGCAACTTTTTATTTTGACAATGTGAGATTTTAATTAATACTTTTCCTTTTCAATAATTAAAATTATGCATTTACGATTATCGTTTGAGAGTTTCAAAACGAATGAATTAGTAATAGTGTAACATTTGTTATATATTAAGAAAACATTACCAATAACACGAGAAAATAAGGATTTATTTTTATATAAATGTGAGTAGATGAACAAAAGATAATAACTGCGTAATGATATGTGATTTTCTTGGAAGTCAATAAATGTTTCTTAGATTCTAGTAATTACTTGCAGCAAATGAATTCTGAATGTCGGGCCGTGTCGAAACTTGTCTGCTAGCCCAACGTTATCACGTCTACGTAAACGTTATCACGTCTCACCTTAGGCAGAGGCGATAAGGGTTAAGCGTCAGGCTGAGACAAGAAGCGCCTGCAAGAATACATAGTATGAGCTGAAGCATTCTTAAGAAGTAGAATTAACTATTTTATAGTGCCCGCGTAGATTTCTTTGCTTTCTTATTGTCTCTTAGGAAGTAATTTATTTAATATTTTAGAAATTGCAGAAGTGCGGAAAAGCAATGAGTTTGAAGACAAAATTCGTAAGATTCTTAATTGAGTAAGTTCACGGAAATGCTTACGTACGACTGTGTTGGTAGCGCAATCGCTTAGGTGCGTGGCTTCACAATAGAGGAACGCGTGTTCAAAATCCCGTACGATATCAGCGGATTTTGCCCGACGAGCAATATGAAAATAAATTCCTAATAACGATGTCGAGAATGTTCTAAACATTCCTTTTCTTTGCAAGAAAGATACCATTACAAAACTGCGGAAAGAATTTGTCCTTTCGATTACTAGTCGTTACCAAGATCATTCACTCTCCATATTTTCCTGTTCATAGGCCGTTTTTGGTTTTTACATTGGTGCGTTCGTTTCCTTCCCAATCCTAATACAGTATTACGTCCTTTGTAATTAACTGTTGTTGTGTCTCCACTTTTGTCAAGTTTTCTAGCTGAAATTTTTTCTTTGCTTTTAAAAATTAAGAAATGCTTACACTTCGCTACTACCAAAATATGAAGAACTAGAGGTGCTACAGAATGGGACAGACTTTCTCGTAGCAAATGTTTATAATTTCCTATGTGTGGACTGGTTTTAAGGTTCTTGCCAGCTCACATAAAGGTTCTTACCGTTCTCTTGCCAGCTGACATCTATCGCCGCACAAAATACATTTTTGACATTTTCTCAACTTTTCAGTTCAAAATAGCTCTTTTCACAGGAATCTATTGAGTTTTGAAAAACTTCCTCTAAAGTCATTTGAAGCACTTCTGCTCTAGTTAAATAATCTATACAAATCTATTCAAATGCTCATATTAACAGCGTGAAGGTATTTCAAAAATTTCATTTGTGTAATTTTTAAAAAACAATAGAATAGAGCAATATCTCGTTTATGTCATCGGATATGCTGCATTTGGCATTACCCCAACCAAAAATTTAAAGAAAAAATTTGGAGCCGTTTTTGAGAAAATCTTGTTTATGTAAATTTTTAAAATTGCAAATATTGCACGCCATATTGTGCGAAATCAACTAAAACTTTAAAAAAAATTGCATGACCTTATTAAAAGATCTAATTATAAGCAACACATTTCATTTGAAGCAAAAATCTCTATCTTTAATTTTGTAGTTGTAGTAAGACGCCGCAAAATATTCAAATTTTAGCGATTTTTCAAAATTCGGAGTTAACCATGAAAAATTAGACATATTCTACCTTTACTAAGCGTATTTTACTATAAATTAAACAGTCCTTACAAGAAATTTACAGAAACAATTTGGAGCCGTTTTTGAAAAAAAATTAAAATGTCGAGGCTGAAAATATCCCCAAAGAATTAATGAATGTTTTTCAAAATCATATGGCTTCATCTCAGGCGAAAACGACGGGGTTTCTTCAATTTGGAAAAAATCGTATGCATGGTTTAGGCGCTAGAGAGTTGTATCAGACGGACAGACGGACGTTTTGCTTCAATTAGTTTTTGGCATCACGGATCCACAACTGGAATTATGGCTACACCGCGTGTTAGGACTTTTTCTCTTAATTTACTTAATTTTGATTCAGTTTTTCGTCGCAGAGCGCGGCAATGATTTTTTCATAGAAAATGCGCATTTTCGCGCAGCGTTATGTAACATTCTCTATACTGCGTATGTTACTCTGTATATACGTAAAGTATACCAGATATAATATGTAGTGTTTGTTAACATGCGTCACGCAGATAAATTTTAAGGAGGAATAAGTTAGTGATGAAGTTGAAAAAATAATTCTTGGTTTTTAAAACCATGTATTTATATAACAAATATTCGATTATTAGTTGGAAGTAAATATATTTATCACATGCCCGTTTGCTAACATTCTGAAGGCTACATTGTTGTAAGATGATATTGATTAATAAACAAGTCCATTATTAAATATTCTTCTCAATCATTCATTCAAGTATGCTCAAACTATTTTTACTAAACCATCCCAACCGCGGATCAAAATAAAGACTCAGGGTCACGTGCCCTCTCTTCATCCTAGAAAATATTCATTTTCTCTCTCATAATGAACTAGTGGTAAACTAGTAATGAAGATGAAGATGAAGATCTTTTATTTATATAATATTATTTCATCAGAAACAGTTCTTTACCTTAACTTGACGTTGAAATACTTGTTACATTATTTTAGGAGACGCAATAAGTCATGCAAGACTGGTAAAACAAAATGTTGAAAGGTTTGATTAGTGCATAATCCAAATAACTAAAAAATGTTGGTGGATATCGTTTAAGACTTCGAGAACAGCTGCAAAACCTTTTTGAATTCATACATTCCCGCTTTTTGATCAATATCCCACTTGAAAATAGGTAGAAAAATAATATTTTTGTATCATAACATTTAATCCAGAAATTAATAAAAACATAAAAATGGAGACTCAAAATAAATAATGTAAAGTCAAGACACATGGTTGTGAGAAATCTCGATATGATCTAGAACCAGAAATAGAGTATATTTCCAGTAGGAAAGGAATTTAAATATATCGGAGTGATTATTAGAGCAGAGAGGACCTAATAATATTGACTTTATTAAAAAATAAGCTAAAGGGAAGGCCAATTATTAGTAGACTTCGCAATATTTTATAAAACAAACATTTTCGAAAGAAAACTAGAGACAATATACAAGACAATGGTGTTTGTGTTACGTATGAATCAGAGTGAATTAAAAATGATGCAATGACTCTCGGTTGAATGCTATGAAAATGAATTTTTAGAACGATGTTGTCAGTATGCTGTTTGATAGAATACTAAACGAAGAGATTAGACAGATAATAATGATTGAGAGACAAGTGGTCGAAATGTAGAATCAAACAACTCCAATGGTATGCTGCAGAATGCATGCTGACAGAATATCAAAATTATCTTTAATTGAATCCTTTCGAAAGAAGAAAACGAGGAAGGCCAAGGAAATCTTGTAAGTACGTCATGGATTTGACAATGAAGGGCACAAGAATGAGGAAGATGCCTGACGGAATAAAAAACATTGAATTGTAGATTACGAAAAACGGTCATTAGAACTGTAAAATACTCGCTTAAGAATTAATAATAATTACCTTAAACCCGAAGTGGAAGATACCGAATGACCTTGTTTTTATGTGCTGGCACAAGTATGCAGGAGCAAGATCTGTTAAGATCTTGCCGGAATCTAAACCAAAACCAAAGTTACGTTCTTATTTGAAAAGATTAAATGAAAACAAAGAAAATTTGATTATTTTCTGAGGGAATCCTTTAGATAACAAATATCAGATATTACTCTATTTGGTATTTATGATATTTGTAAACGTTGTCATTTATCGGCATGATCCTTTTCAATGGGAACAACTATTCTTCCGAATTGACAGGTCGAAAAGTAAATATTGTATTGGTAAAAAAAAAAATTAGATTATGTTTTTTTTCGAAAAATTGACAGGACTGAAGTGAAAAGAAAACTAGCACAAATAGTAAATTCACATTTCTTGTATGTTGCACCAATGAATAATGTCAATTCCACAATTAAAATCTATTTTCGATCCACCAATAACATATGTAGGTCTCTTTAACCTGAAATCTTTCCTTTAGCGGCGATAACATAATTCACCGGAAAGTGTTCGGCAGTTTATCGACGAATGACAGAAAATGTAATTACAATAGCCAATAGGACTTCTGATGCAGTATTCCAAAGCCAGATTGCAACTCCAGACATTTGTTCATCATTTTCCTCTCTGTAGCCACCTTTATGCTTATTCTCAAGTTAATGTTGAAATATCTGAAGTATCACTTTCTGGAATCCTAAGACTTAAGTAAAGAACATAATGGTGACCTATGAAGATTTGGTTACAGACAGCGCAGATTTCTCCTTCTTCCCCGACCTTGCATTAAAGTGGTCGCCGAAGTGTGCGACCAAATGCCAATGAATTATAAATTTGAGGTTATTTCGTTATTATTTAGATTTTCTTTGCAAAATCAATCCTCTGCATCTGAGATATACTACGAACACAAACTATCAATCAATGGGCAGTACATTTTAAAACGTTACATTTGTAATATAGTAGCAATGCGTTTCAACAATAATAAATATTGTAGTTATAGTTTTAAAATTCAACCTTAATTCATATTACTGTACTTTAATTAAATTACTTTATAAATATTGATAACTTAAATGTTCCCAAATAAAAAAATTAATTGCTTATTTTGTTTACAATATTTATTAACAATTCATTAAAATTATGAATATGCAGTGCAATATTACTGAAGATGCGTTAGTGAACACATAATAAATTGGCAATTTTGTATGAAATGTAAAATGTATGAAAATAGAGAAAATTTTATTTTTGCAACAATATTTTACAGAAGGATCCTATTCATTTCTAACGATTATCGTGACACAGATTTCGAAGTTTGACAAAATTTTGAAACATTATTAACAATTACAATTTTAGATAATTTATGACAGGAGAATATCTAGTGATTCTTAATGGATTAGCAAAACAGTGTTTGCATAGGTCTGTATCTGAAAGTGGGTATAACATTCCGATGACGTGTAAAAAACTTTGTGTGCATTGCTCGTCTCTCGAAAATAAAAATATCATAATGTAAAATATACTTGCTATAATAATATAAATATATTAATTTCATTGCGTTAGTTGGAAATCATACATAAATTACATGTAAGTAATATATTGATAGTGTGTGTGTGTGTGTATGTGTGTGTGTGTGTGTGTGTGTGTGTGTGTGTGTGTGTTCCTCCAATGTTCACGCAATAGACGAAAGCTGGTGTTTCTACCTTTGCAAACATTAAGATATTAAAATGTTATATAAGAGTCATATGTCGTTTTTGATTCTCACGCAAAAACCCTCAAAGACTAGAGTATCACATATGAATTTTAATATTTACTGATAAAGAACTCCATGTAAATGCAATCACTAACGTTAGATTGAAGATGTAATTAATTGTGATCCCCAAAACAAAAGATCAAAAATCATTCATTTGCTTACAGCTGCACTTACCAATCATAATGTCTGCAGAAAACTTTCATTGTGACTAAATGAACTTTAAATACTTTAAGTTTATTTAGTTTAATACTATAAATTTTTTAGTATTTAAAAAATAGACATGGAGCTTAATAGTCGTTATTTTTTAATTGTCATCTGAGAAATTGATGATGAAGTATTTCACAACTGAAAGCTGCTATCTCGGAGACGTGTTTGTGCAACTGACTCTAAAACGTATTTCTTTAAGTTATTAATTTTTCTAATAAAATAACTAGGTTAGACAATGCATACAATGCAAATTATTTGCATTTTATATTAAATATTACAATAATAAACGACGAAATGTAGACATGGAGCTTAATAGTCGTTGTCCAGTGTTATTTTGTGCAAAAACCCGTTTTATAACAGTTTTAAAATATGTTTTTACTGGGAAATTGCATGCCTTTATTTATGTCATTAAATGTATATACAAAAATTTATGTAAAACTGTTGGTTGATTTAATATTTATATTCAAATATTTACTATAATATAACTCGCCATCACCGCCATTTTGTAATGTTCAAGATGAGTAGTCCAGCCTCCTGAAATGAAGCTAAAGCGGATTGGTCAGCTCGATCCCGCAGGGCGGGGCAGGGGTCGGAAAACTCTGGTAAAGTTCGGCTCAGGACATCGCCCATTTTTTGTGCAAGCGAGGGTACCTCGAGCAAAGCAATGCTTCAAATGTTTCCAGTAAGGTCGTACAGCCAAATCCTGCAAAGGGAAAGATAATTGTTTTTATTGTAGAGAACTTAAACATGAGAAAAAATGTTCTTCTCAAACACCTAAATGTTCTAATTGTAATGGCTTACACAAATTTATTGATATAAGATGTCAAGTATATAAAAAATACCACGAAATTAATAGGATTGTGGCTTATAATAATATATTCTACAATGATGCAAAAAAACAAATTCTTGGACAAATTGAAGCTCCTTTACTTAGAAAAGAAAATTTTCCTGAGCTAAAACGCACCACAGATTTTTTAAAAAAGAACAAATATCGTATCTACGTCTCATCGGTCAAGTTAGTTAATGCCTTATTTTAAGTGGCAAGTCTCGGGCCAACAGACCCGCTCTTCCCTCTAACCACGCAAATTTTAATACGCACCTTTCACCACCTAGCGGAAAAAGGAGGTATTTCTTGGGCGACGAAACTGGTGGATCTCAATTTTGATCACAGGCTTCTTTTAGGCTTGAGGATCGTTTACATGCAGTAAATCTACTGCATGGGACAGACGGCTTTACTTCCCAACCGAAGCAAGGTGTACGAGGGATTTTTCGCTCTTAAAAATCCACGGCTTCGATCGGGTTTGAACCCGCTAACTAGGGTACACTAGTCCGGTACGCTTACCGTTATACCATCGAATACGCGTCAAGTTCCAGTCGAAGTTCAAGTACAGTCAAGTTCCATGATTAATTCCGTATTGAAATTCAAAGATGTTGCAAGATTGATCCCAGAGGAAGAGCAATGTTCGTCTTCCGATTCTTCACTTCAAAATTGCGTTTCCAGTAACATTTCAAGCAATGTTCAACGTACCCTACCCGAAAACATTTCCGAAGTTGAAATATTAGGAATATCTGAAAGTGAACTTTTACAGCAATAGTATTCTTCTGTGAATCACAGCTCCCTCCCATCTACTAGTTGCTTAAATGAGCTAATCGACTCAGCAATGAGTCGTTGATGAATGTAAAGACGAATGGTTGCATCAAGGAAGTAAAAATAAAAATTAAAAAAAAATGGCAGGCAAATTTTTAAAATAATATCAAATAATAATTACTAATTAGAATATACCAAACGTTTCTTACCTCCACATAATAAAATAATAAAAATAATAAAACACATAATCAAATAATAAAACAAAAGCAATGTGGAATATAATAAAAATACTACCAAATCAACTAGAAAACCCGCAGAGAATGTTGTTTTAAAATATAACGATATAAATGTAAACGATTCGGCAACAGTGGCTAGTCTCTTTAACCAATACTTTTCTAGCATTGCTGCCGATCTCACAAAGGGTCTTCAGGCACAAAATTCAAACACAGACAGTTCACCCAAAATTTTAGACACAATGTTCGTTTCCGAAACTTCTTCCTATGAAATTCTGAAAATAATCGGTAAACTAAAAAATAAATATTCGTCCGGTTTAGATGAATTCCCGGATTCTTTGTTAAAGACTTGTGCGTATGCCCGTTAACTCACATATTTAATGCATCTTCATGCACTGGAACGTTTCCCCATATTTTCAAAACAGCTAAATAGCGCTGCTTTTCAAAAGGCAACAAAATGAAATTCAAAATTATCGGCCCATTTCTATTCATCGTTTTTCAAAAATATTAGAGAGACTTTTTACGTACGAATGGAAACCTTTCTCACCAAACACGACGCGCCTTCAGATTGCCAAATGGATTTAGAAAATCAAAATCAACGGAAACAGCTATAGCTTCGTCGGATAGCCTTGCGTCAGGTCGATGGTGCTGACGTTTCGGCCAACTTGCTGCTGGCCTTCTTCAGAGCTGTGTTGCTGAGCTTCAGAGCAGCACAGCTCTGAAGAAGGCCACAGCAAGTGGCGAAACGCCGACCATCGACCATGACGCGGCTAATCCCGGACAGCCAAGAATTCAACGACTCCGGCCGCGGAAGCCTACGACTCTACGGAAACAGCTATATTTTCTTTTCTTAAAGATGTCATCATTGGATCAAAACGAGGCACCTATTGGATTATTTTTAGATCTCTCAAAAGCTTTTGACATCATTGATCATGACATTTTACTTTCAAAATTACCTTCATATGGAATCCGTGGTATTGCTCTAGATTGGTTATGTTCGTACATTAAACAATGATCTCAGAGAGTTGAAATACCTTACTGGAATGATGGAACATTGCGTACGCACCTTTCCGACTTTTTGCCCGTTGCATGTGGAGTTCCTCAAGGATCGATTTTAGGCCCTATTCTGTTCCTACTTTACGTAAACGATATGCCCTCGACGATTCGAAACGGAAGAACGGTTCTCTTTGCGGATGATACGAACATCCTTTGCAATAAAGAAACCGCAAATAGTACAATATCAGATGTTTCAAATTGGTTCCGAAATAACAAATTAATAGTAAACGAAAAGAAAACGGTTTTAATGCAGTTTTCCATTTCAAATAAACAATTCTGTGCTCCATTGAAAATGAACAGTGTACCATTGACTGATGTTAAGGCAACAAAATTTTTAGGTCTCTCAATTCATTCAAACCTTAAATGGAACGTCCGTTTAAATGAATTGAACACAAAAGTAAGTTCATTATGCTACACGTTCAGAATTCTTGCAAATTCAGTTAGCCTTCATACTGCTCGTTGTGTATACTTCGCGAATGTTTATTCCCGCCTGAGATATGGCACAATATTCTGGGGAAATACATCTTATAGCTCCCAGACTTTTAGATTACAAAAACGAATTGTACGAATAATAACCAAATCCACCCACGTGATACATGTAGCCTCTCTTCATTAATCTAGGAATTCTACCATTACCGTGTCTTTTATTTACGAATCAGTGGTTTTGTAAAAATGACTTGCTCAAGGGCGGAATATATTTTCAGAAAATGCCGAAGTCTATTACTATAACACTCGACGTCGAAATCATATTCATCAGGTGACAGTATCAACAGCTCATTACAAAAAATTCACATACAATACATGTACATTATTTTACAACACTTTGCCAGATGACATTAAACGATTAAATTCAATAGAAAAGTTTAAATTCCAAGTGAAATCGTTTCTGCTGCATAACTGTTTCTATACAATTAGAGACTATACTGAGCATCACAAGAAAAGTAACATTAATTTTAACAATGATACATAATGCATTATTTACCATTTGGACTGTATAAATGTGTATAAACAACCTGTAACAACTATTGTAATACAGCTTCCGGGTCAATGACCCCCATCGCAATCAGGTTTTTCGTCCAGTTTCCTGATCCATTGAGCAAAGCTGAGTGGCCTTGTTTTGCTTCTGAAATTCTAGAATTCAGTGGGAAATACAATTATTCAAATTATCGTTTCCATGTTGTAGCGGCACGAAGTAATAAGAGCCAAAATTTATTGCTTATTTATCCTTGAAAGTAGATTTTATTACATGGGAGTTTTTTTGTTTGTTTTTTTCCTCCCTTTTAAAATTCAAAATTTATGTAGTGTATGACTTAGTGTAGGGATCACAGAATTTTGAAAATGTGCACACAATTCACTTTTCCCCATAGCACGTCATACGCAGTTTTTAACTGTTTTTGTGACGTAAAATAAATAAATAAATAAATAAACATAAATAACGCTATTCGACTAAAAATATTACAGTGGAACTGTAGAAGCATAAAAAACAATCCTGATATACATCAATACGCAAACGATTACGATATCATAATAGTTACGGAAACATGGTTAAAACCTGAAGATAGGTTTCTCTTACAGAATTTTAATACGGTTAGATTTGATAGAATTTTTAAACACGGATGGGGAATTGCGTTTTTTTATTAAACGAAACATAATGTTTAGTAAAATAAGTTTTAATTTACAAAGTATTGAGACAGGATGTATTTCTGTTACTTCTGGTCTTGGAAATATTTTAATCTTAGGTTGTTACAGATGCCCAACGTTAAAATGTAAAAACATTTATCTTCTTGATTGGAACACTATATTAAATTTATTAAATCATCATAACCTATTTATATTGGTTGGAGACATTAACGCCCACCATAATTTATAGAAGTTAGAAAAATTGCAGAAATGGTAAATTATTCTTTGATAACCTGGATTCAAAAAATATATTCCTATTAAATAATAAGGAACCGACTCATGTCACGCTTAATAAGTCATCTTACTCTTTCTCAAACCTACATCTCTCTTTTGTGTCTACTGCATTGGCACTTTTATCAAATTGGAGAGTCTTGGATGATAAATTAGGAACTGATTATTTCCTATTCCAATTAACAGCAAATCATTTAGAAATGATGAATGTGAGGATTATAGATAAAATTTAAGAAACCTGAATTGGGAAAATTTGAAAGAGAAGCTAAATGAATCCGCGTCATATTTCAACAGTTCGGATTTTGTTAATTTAAGAATATTTAAACGATATGATGTGTTTGTTGAATTTCTTAACAATTGTATAGAAAAATCTCTCCCAATTACAAATAATAACTCTTATAAACAAAATTCAGTTTCACATTCCAATTTTTCGAAAATGAATCCCAGATGTGGCGGAGTAATACTTGTGAAAAAGCAATTCGAATTCGAAAAGTCACATTTAAGTCGTTAAAATATAGTGATGTTGATATTATTAACTTTAAACGGATTAAAGCCAAAACAAGTAGGATTCTTAAGCAAGAAAACAAAGAATCGGTAAAAAAATTATTGTGGGTCTATTAATTGAAATACAAGAATATCTGACGTTTGGAAGGAAATTAAAAATTTTAAAAATAGTTTAAATAGAGAATCAGCATTGGAAGGTAATAAAAAAAACAACGTAGTATTCAAGAATGCCTAAAACATCTTTGTTCACCAAAGAAACAAGTGAATGTGAGTTTAAAGATACTACAAATTTTAATTTTGCAAATACCGATAATTTTTTAGAAACTCCTTTCTGTTTTGTAGAAATGGAAATCATCTTTAATAATGTAAATTCCCGATCCCCGATCTGCTTCAGGGATAGATAAGATATCATATGATATTCTTACAATTTTACCAGAATTTTTAAAAAGAGTACTGTTTGATCTATTTAACCATATTTTCAATAATTGTACGTTTCCAGAACAATGGAAAACGTATCTTATTGAATTTATTCCTAAATGCTGATAAAGTTTGTCCCATATCTAGGGCGTAGTGTATTTTAAAACTTATTGAAAAATTGATTTATAATGTTTATGCTGGTGGTTGGAATCAAATAAATTGCTTCCATCATCGCAATATGGTTTCAGAAAAGTGAAATTTTGCGCAGATAATCTTTCAATATTAGCTGCTCATTTACATGAAAGTTTTTATAAAAAGAATGTCTTATAGCTTTATTCTTAGACTAAAAGGAGCTTTTGATAATGTCATTCCCATTTTTTATTAATGATTTAATTGAACTTGGTTTACAAAAAAAGCACTAAAAATTAATTTATTCTATTATATATTTTTATTAATTTTTATTCAATTATTAAAAATTAAGTTAATAAAAAAATAATTCCACTAAGCAAAATTAATTCGTATTTAGTTAATAAAGAAGTCCCATGAGGTAGTGTGTTGACTCCTATTCTTTTTGCAATTTATACACGCAAAATACCTAATCTTTTAGAGAACGCATCACAGATATTGCAATTTGCCGATCATTTGTAATGTATATACAAAGCAACAATGTTGTTCACACTCTTAATCTCTTCAAAACCCTAGTTAATGACCTAGCAACATTTCTGGGTGACAGAGGTCTTCAATTGGCTCCCAAAAGTGCCAATTAGTTTTATTTAATAAGATTAATATAAACGTTAACAAATACCATCTGAATATTGGTAATACAATTATTAAACTATCTAACCCTGTTAAATTCTTAGGGATGTATCTTGACCAGAGACTTAATTAGCAAACCCATATTAATAATCTCACGAATAACTGTAATATTCCGTAATAATCTCACGAATAAATGTAATTTTGAATCGCCTCAGAGGAACTTTTTGGGGGCAGATCCGAATATTAATTCTTTTGTATAAATCTATTATTAGATCTAAATTAGAATGCTGCGCATTTCTAATTTCTCCGTGTTCTAAATCTTGTTTAAATTCCCCACAGAAAATTCAAAATAGATCTTTGAGAATAACTACAGAAATAGCACTCCCATAAATGTTATTTTGGCGGAATCTAAAATACCTTTCCTAGACATTAGATTTACTTTTCTTGGCTATAAATATATATTGAAATGTCTTAATTGCAAAAACAATCATGTTCTGGAGAAATTACAGGCTATAATTAATCATGCAGAACATGTTATTTATGAAAACAATTTGAAAAATCCCTTTTAATAAAACGTTATGAAAACTCGTGGTTTCATAATGATTTAATTTTCCACTCTGAAATTCACTTTAAGTGTCCATTTCCTTTATATATATATATATATATATATATATATATATAATATATATATATATATATATATATATATATATATATATATATATATATATATTATATATATTATATATATTATATATATATATATATATATATATATATATATATATTATATATATATATATATATATAATTTATTAATATTTTTCCAATATTCATGGATCTCCAGGCAGAACCATTTTAGAATCCACTAATCAAGTTAAAAAATTTAATCATGAAAAAGATATCAATTTTGTACAGATGGCTCCAAAATATTAGGAAA
The DNA here is from genome assembly GCA_964035755.1 of Teleogryllus oceanicus. Taxonomy (NCBI): domain Eukaryota; kingdom Metazoa; phylum Arthropoda; class Insecta; order Orthoptera; family Gryllidae; genus Teleogryllus; species Teleogryllus oceanicus. The sequence goes on from CAXIVR010000002.1 coordinate 114,177,910, forward strand.
CGATGTTTCGAACGTCGGGTTTGCTATTTCTAGTGATAATGAATTATATAACAAATCATTTAAAATTCCTGATCTTGCTTCTATTTTTTCAGCTGAGTCTTTAGCAATTATTTATACTCTGATTAATAAATGAAAATCTTAACTTCAAAATCTTTCTGTTAAATTTTTATAGTGGTTTTGGAAGAGAATCCCCTTTTATTACTCAATTGAATGCGAAAATTATTAAGTCTAAAAATTTGGGCAAGAATGTTACATTGATTTGAATTCCATCACATAAAGGTTTGATAGGAAATGAATGTACTGACATAAAGGCAAAAGAGGCTGCAAGAATTGGCAATCTTCTAAATATTAATATTCCTTCATCTCATTTAATTTGGAAGTCTAAATCTATATGTAATGAAGAAAATACATTGAGTAAAACACTGGGTGAAATTAGAGGAAAACATTATTTTCATTATTTTTTTTAATAATCATAAGAAAAGCCGTTGGTGCTATTAATCGCATTTGAAGCAACCATACGTCTCTTAACAGCAGTGTGTATAGACATCAAATTGTTGGCAGTGAAATTTGTGATGGTGGTAAAGGGCCTGAATCTATTGAGCATGTCTTTTGGCAATGCAATTTTTATGAACAAGAAAGGAAAGAAATGTTATCCAGGTTGCCCAAATTTATTAAATATAGTCATTTTCTATTTATTCATTGTTATCGGTTTTAGACAAATATATTTTTCCAATTATTGTAAATTTTATTTTAAAGATTAACAAAAAAATTGAACTTTACTTATATTTACTTATATTTAATTTTACTTATATTAAAAATTGAATAGTTACTTATATTTTTATGCAAATATTTTTGTTCCTTTCTTAGCTTCTTCTTATTGGTTATGCATTTTATGGTTTTCTTTATTTTCACAATTGTCATGATTTTTTTATTTTAATTTTTCAATTTTTCAGTTTTTTGGCTGTGTAAGCATACGTTTTAATGTCAATAAAAATATACTATACTATGCTATACTGCTTATTCTGTGTTGCATGTTTCGAGGATGTGCTGTGCTCTGGTGAGAGGTGTGTTTGGTTGTGTTTCCCTATACGTTTTCAGTAGTAATTTTGTTTTAATTATATTCATTCATTTTATTTTTTATATTAAATTAATTAATTCTTTGTAGTAACCATAGGCAATTTGTATTTAAAAAATTTTCCTTCCTTTTTAATTTTAAATATAACTTCCATTATAAATAATAAATAATAATTCATCATAAAATAGTATTTAAGTCTCTTTGATATAATTTTAAAACTTACTTTCTAAACTGCTACAAGGCATTTAACTTGCCAAATATAGGCAGGGAAAAAAGCACTAAAATATTACACGAGTTTTATAATTTATGTGTAATTGATATTATTTAAATTTTATTTGTATTACTGATCTTAATACTAACACTTTCAAGAAAACTTTTCTTTATTGGTTGATCATTAACTTTTATAATCTTCATTGTTTATCTATTGAAAATAAATCTTTTCAGAGCTGAAAATTATTCTTTATAGCAAACCGAATTTCAGTATTGAGTGAAAATTTGATTCACTGATGATTCTACAATGTGTTAAGTGTGGGTTAAACTATTCTCATGAATCCTTGAATTATGGCGTAGTTGAAAAACTACTCTTTTCATTCATTGCACTCCTTTATTCAACAGTACATGATGTATTTTGGCCGTTTTGTAGCATGTACAAAAGTATTTATCTTTAAAGGGGTTGGATGTCACACGTAGGCACGGGATACAATTCCTTATGGTTGAAGAAAGTTTATTGGTTTCATGACAAAGTTAAGTTGTTTGATATCGGTGCTAGGAGAAAAAGAATTCAAAAAAAGGAAGAAGAGAAAATACTATAGCAGATATTATATATATATATATATATATATATATATATATATATATATATATATACGTATTATCATAACCAAATTTAATCCTTAGTTCTCATCACAATATTGCACGCAGAATAAAGGTGTGAATTCACAAATATTCAACACACTACAATACATCTAAGAAGCACACTACACACCAAATAAAACACGAAAATACAACACTATACTACACACGGACGCCGAGAAGAACCTATAACCTCGAACAGTTGTTTGCAGAAGTGCGCTGACCCACCATGTTGCGTATTTGTAGAATCTATAGGCATTTGTTGAACCGTTTCAGTACCTGTAAGTTTTATAGGTTCTATAAGTCTTATTGGTGTTCTAGAAACACTCTTTGCTGCTTCAGAGTATTTTATAGAGCTAATAAGCTTATGGATTCCATATCACACGTTTATGCAACCGGACCTGTATCTACTGATTTTCTCAAGATAATAGCAACATTCTCTATAAATATTACAGACAACGCGACCGTGCCACGATTCGCACGGTGGTCCTCAATTTAGGGTAAGTTTAGAAGGTGAGTAACAGGGGAGTGCCGGAGAACGGTGTGTATTAGGTCACGCCTTAAAATCAAGTCCGCTGCTTACATAGCGACGTACTTAGTGCACTACATCTACGAGTAAACCAATAACTATTTCATGTCTTAACACCTGCGTGCATTCATACCTTTTTACAGCAAAATCAACCATCCATCAACAAAATGTCGTTTTCCAAACATTTCATATATGAATAAGTATACTTCTCTCTTGTGCACGTTATATATTCACGCCTAGACGGAATTAAAATCATTATCGGTAAATCCCGAGTTTAGGGTGGCACGGTTCCTTTGATTCACTAATTCGGTTCATTAGAAGACAATCGACTCCATGAAGTGAATCCTTGTTTATACGTGGTAGTCACGTTCATGATGTTACAGCAATAAATATAATTATTTATAATAAAGGGAAATCAGGAGAATAGCTACCCCCCTGCTCCAAAGCCCCCTGTACGTATAAATCTCCGTAGCAACATACTCTCATTAAGTGAACTGATTAAGTGAACGTATTTTTCACGCTACAAATTTAATTTTATAACCTACACAATTCTTTAACCAACGCATTTTTTTTACCAAGTGGTCCGCGACGTGCTACCGCACGTCGCTACTCGACGGATCCAACGTGCTACGTTCGTGAGGGCCTTCCGGCCTTCGCTCTCGAGACTTGGTTCGCGCCTCCGCTGTCGCTCCGGCGCTCACGCTGCATTATATACCTCCCTCACTTTTAAGAGAATTTATTTTAAAGGGAACACCCACATTTAAGAAAATTCATACCTTCCATCTCAGTAGACACACAAACCTTTTCGAAGAAGACATGAAATGCGAAAATAAACACAATTCCACGCTAACAAATTATCAGGTGGCTTCTTCTCATTTAACATTGAACATAAATAATTCAGTTGTTATAGTGAACCGCGCAACTATAAACATAAGAATCGCGAGAAATAATGAATCCTAAAAGAAACCAAAGGAACCGTGCCACCCTAAAACCGGGATCAACCTCAATATCCAACTTACCTTCATAAATTGAGTGAAGAAAAACAGTGAGAATCATTCTTAAATGTAAACATTAGGATTAGACAATTGATGGTAAAGATAAACAAACAGTCCTCATATATCCTACAAATACACAATTCTGTATAGTCTCATCCTCTGGTGGCGTGCAGCTAAACAATTAAACATTGATGCACTCTTGAATCTGTGATGCAATGCTAGGAGGAAAAGAGTAAAAAAAAAACTATTTTGTGGAATATATTAAGGATTATAGTCGTAATTCGTAGCCTATAGTACTCCTGATCTTCCAAGGATATATATATATATATATATATATATATATTACAACCAAATTCAAAAAATGAGCACAATCGATCAAAACTAATTCGAATGTTTAGAACATATTTATTACTAATTTATTCTAATTTACTCTAAAATTAAATTTATTTCTCATGCGGTTCTTAAATGCGTTTTTACGTTGATAATTTGTTCCTAGGTGTTAGATATCAGAACATAAGGTCTAATTTTGTACTGGATAGGTTTCATTTGCTTGTGGCTTCCTATACTGTATAAATGACTTCATGAAGACCGTGCGTTGTTCCATTTGTATGTCGTTTTGTAAACTTTTTATTTCGCAAACAAAAGGAGTAACAAATTGCTGTTTAATGTTAAGTATTAGTGTGATATGTCAGTTAAATGATGTGTTTGGTCAGGTAAATGAGATTGTGCTCATTAGTTCTCTCTATTCTCGAATGCTAGTTTTGGCCACTAAGATTCAGTTTATACAATATATATTTAATGCGATTCTACGTTTATATTTTGTTCCTAGGTGTTAAAAGTTAGAAGTGAATTTCTAATTTATACGGAATAGGTTTTATTTGCTTGTGGCTTACAATACTCTATACATTACTTCATGTATATCGTGCGTTGTTGGATAAGTATGTCGTTCTATACAATTATTTATTTCGTAAACAACAGAAGTAATAAATTTCTGTTTAGCTTCAAGTAATAGTGTGATACGGCTGTTAAATGATGTGTTTGGTTTTATGCGATTGTGCTCGTTGGTTCTCTCTATTTTTGAATTTGAATCTCTTGCAAGTTTTGACCATTACGATTCAGTTTATACAATATTTCTTAAATGCGTTTTCACATTCATTATTTGTTTCTAGGTGTTAAAAATTTGAACTGAATGTGTAATATTGAATATATATGTATTTTTGTAATAGGCTTTAGTGTTTTGGGGTCGTTGGTACTCTTCAGTAATATACGCGCAAGTCGTGCGTGGTTGCATAACTAATTGTGTTTGACAATTGTTTTCGTAAACCGCATGAGTAATAAATTAGTAATAAATAGGCTCTAAACATTCGTATTAGTTTTGATCGATTGTGCTCATTTTTTGAATTTGGTTGTGCTAGCTTGACTGTCACGCTAGCACAACTACCTTTATTACAGAAACGGGAGGAGTGATAAATTTAATTTTGGGGTAATAAATTAGTAATAAATGAGTACTAAATATGCCATTTGGTTTGATGTGATTCTGCTATGGTGGTTGTGCCAGCTTGACATGGCCCATGCCGGCAATGGAAGTGGCGAGAGTGTCGGACAGTGTTCGCTGGGGCAGAAAGCAGTGTGGGAATTACGTGCGCCAAGAAGAAAAATCTTTCTTTTGTGGTGGAGGCAAGTGGCCGGAGAGGATGGGGAGTGGCGAGACGGGAGTGTGAAGAGTACTGTGTTCGTCTTCGGTGGGATGTAGATCTCCACTACGAGAGGAGGTAAATGTACTACGCCCTGAGGAAGGTTGCAGAATGGCGACCGAAACGTTGGCACCTGTGCCCTGGACGCGGCGTCTCCCGGATAGCCAAGTTAATCATGACTCCGGCCGCGGAAGCCTACGCTCTCAAATTTGAATGAGATGTTTTTTATTGAAAATAAAGAAATTGTTATAAGGAATGTAAAATTCTGAATTGTTCGGTGTAAATGGATGTAATTGATGAACAGATTATCTGGAAGGATACTATTCATTCCAAATAACTGAGTTATTTGTTCAAAGAAAATAATTTGATTTGCACAGAGTTTTTTTAAGAAAAAAGACTAGTTGGTTATAATCCTCAGAATAGTTCTAGAAACATTACTTCTCTGATGCTGTGTTCTTTTTGCTTTTGTTATTGTTTTTGGGGTACAGTAAACAAAACAATTATACACTGTAGAAACATAATTTCTGTACTGTCGTTCTTGTGTTGTTTAGGGACATGCAGATGTCTGTGTACCACTGTTAAGAAAGAGCAATGTTTCGAGAAACAAACAGACAGTTATGTCTGTGTGTTCCTCGAAACATTGCTCTTTCTTTTCTTTTTCGTCGGAAGGGTGTGGAGGCAAGAACCTCACTCCGTTAGTCCTTGATTTTCTATTGAGGAAATCTAATCTCAAAAAAATTTGTTTGCATCTTGTTGACCAACCGCAAACGTCGCGACCTACGCCACCGCCGCCCGCGAACGTTGCGATCCAAATCCAAACAAGTACACATAGATCAATGAAACTGCGTTTAATTTTCTGAAACCCTTTTAAATGAACCGAACACACAAAAAAAAAAAAAAGGATCTTTCACTATTCATGCATGAAACTTTCATTCGTTTCTTTCGCATAATTAACCAGGGAATTCCCGTCGATCAGTTTACACCTAAAATTTACTCTAATTTCTGTTTAACCTGCCCAGTGACGCCGGGTTCAGATTTGCGACATTTAGTCACAAAACAAATTTAACATCAATTTGTGAACAATTACGTAATACTCTCAAATAATTTATCGTCACTGTGTAAACCAAACAAAATTTTTATAAAAATTCTATTGTCAAGTTACTTAAAATGGCAGAAATTTTTACTTTCTCTGCTAGCTCCGTGCACTATTTTATCTCTCCCTACCAACATTCCCTTTTAAAGTTCTACCTGGTCGCGGGACGTTGACCTAAATTTCAGCGTTTTTGCGTTGTTCGCCGTTACCTTCGCCGCTCCCGCCCGCTGCGCGCTTCGAAGTCGACCTTGGAGTGACGGCGGCGCATGTCGGTGGATGTGCGCTGGCGTTCGAAGGGCCTTGCTACTGTCAGCTGCTCTCAGCTGCGGCGCGTGCCGTTTCACCTCACGTCCTCATCTGGCAATTTCTAGGCGCCTTCGCCGCTCCCGTCTTCTTCCCTCTTCCTCTCACGACACCTCACGTCTTCGTCTGCTTCTTTCTTGCCTCGTCGTCTCGTTCACGACCGCGTGCAAATGTCCCTTGCATGTCGCAACTGATTGAATAATTGCATACTCGCTTACTTCGGGCGTACGCGTCGCACTAGATATCACAGCATACTCTGCGCCTCTAATCCAAAGTAACTGCGCCTTCACCATGCAAATTAGCGTCCCTTCTTTGCTGACCACTGAATCATTTTTAACTATTTAATTAGAATCACTGGCTCCCGTCCTCGACAGACGACAAATTCTCCTCTGGCAAAATTCTAATAACTTCGTGACTATCTATACGGGCTCGTGACTCGTAAATACGGCTCTCTGATGTTCCAAATCTACTTAATCTCTTGCTGAATTTTCAGGTCGAAGTTGCAGCTCGAACGGCGATCGGAACCAGAAGCAAGAATCAGCAAGCCGTCGCGCGCCGTCTTTATGTGTCCGCCCTCTTCGTAGGGGTAGCGGCACGTCTTCTCCTTCTCCCCTGTCTGACCGCTGATACGCCACCTGGCTCGTGCCGTATTGCACGCAACAGTCTTGGAGACACGCCCCTTTTCAATGGCGTCGCGCTCGCTCACCACGTCTACAGCCGTCGTTTGCCCAAAATGTCTTCGCGGGCGGTCCGTCAGTTCAAACGTGGCGCGCTGGCAGCGTCATCGCCTGAAGTCTGCAGCGACCAGGTCGAGTAGAACGCCACTTACTGGAATTTAATTTCATTTAATTTGTGATAGCCGATGATTCTAGCTTATCTAAAACGACCTGAATTATTTCTGTATCACTTGTGTTCTTAATTCCCCGATAAATTACACAATCATCAGCAAAAAGACGTATTTTTGATTCAATTCCCTGCCAAATATCATTAATATACGCTATAAATAACAACGGACCTAGGACACTTCCCTGTGGCACTCCGGACGTTACTTCCGCCCTCGAAGAGAAATTTGACCCGATTCGCACCCGTTGAGTAGGTGAGCTGAGAAATTCTCGAATCCAGAGAATGTGTCTACGTCTTCTGTCTACGTTAAGCGTACTAATTTTTTGTATTAATTTATCATGGGGAACGAGGTCGAACGCTTTTGTGAAATCTATAATAATTGCATGAACAATGCAACCTTCATCCAGAGAATCAACAATGTCCTGAGTGATTGTGACTACCTGACGCTCGCATGAATATCCTTTTCTAAAACCGTTGCCCTTCGTAAATGATATTATTCTTGATCTATCCCAAATTTCGCGTAAATATTCTGCCACTAAATGTTCCATTTTCTTACACACGAGAGCCTCCTTTGAAAATTGGGACCACTATGGCATCTTTCCAATCCCGAGGAATTCATGAATTGTTCAGTGATATCTCGAAAAGCTGTAAGAGGAACGACAACATAGCTTCTCCCCTAATTTGAGAATTTCCCCCAAAATTCCGTCCTGTCCTGTTGATTTATTATTACCTATTTTGGCAATTATTTTCCTAAGTGCTCGCGGATTTAATACGAAATTTTCTCCTTCGCATTCGTTTACGGTGATCTTCCTTTTATCTGCAAAACCTGACGCGAAAAATTAAATATATTTACTTTTTGTTTCTTGTCTACCACTACGTTATTACTATCGTTTCTTAACGACGGGATTTCTTCACGATTCCCCTTGCACCTTTGTACGTATTTAAAAAAATTGCTTCAACTTTCATTTTAATCAGTAAGGATCGTTTCCAAATACCCTTCCCGTGCTAATACTTTCGCCTCCAATAGTTCTCTCGTTAGTTTCTTAAATTTCTTATAATGTTGATCACTGATTTTTCTTTTCCCATATGCCCGCCTTGCTTTGCTTTTTAACTTTCGTATCCTATTATTATAATATTCTGGGTCGGGATTTCTTGTTATGATTTTATACGGTACGTAGAGATCCATGCACTTATTAATGATTTTCTTAAAATTATTCCAAACTTTCTCAACTGAACTACCAATTCCTGCCCATGTAGAATAATTATAGACGAAATACTTTTGTAAATTGGCCACGTCCGCCTTACGGTACAAGTAAATCTTACACTCAGTTCTATGCGGTGTACAGTTCCCTTTCACTTTTAGACACACAGCCGAGTGGTCGCTTATACCTGGAACTACGTCACAACTCGTAACGGATCCTTCCGGACGCGTTAAAAATATGTCTAAAATGGCATTATCTCTTGTTGGCTGCTTTACTACCTGCACTAGGTTATTTGTCCAAACTAGCTCGTTTACTATCGCCTGCGCCCCTCTCCCCTGCGTCACTTCATCTTCCCACTGAATTTGAGATAAATTTAAATCTCCACATGGGAATTAAAGCAATTTTTACGAAAATAAGCACCCACCCACCACGACTACCCCGATCTCTTCTAAAAACTACGTAATCTCCCCTAAATATCTCCGCATTTGAGATATCCACACTAAGCCATGATTCCGTTCCTATAATAATATCGGCGATGTATATTTCCACAAGATCCCAAAAGTTTAAACTTTTACTAACAATGCTTCTACAGTTTACCTGCAACAATACTAGAGACTTACCCTCATCTGTGTCCATCGCTTTTTCTTCTCAGCTGCTCCCGGGCTCCGCTGTGGCGGCGTGCGCGCTGATCTTCGCAAATAAGCGACCCAGCTTTGAGGCACCCCTCCTGTTGAGATGTAGGCCATCGCGGCCTAGGTCACCGTCTGCAATCCAGGCGTTGGAATCCACCATCTGCACACCTAACGTGCGCGCCACCCAGTCCATGCGCAATAAATCATTCAAAATTAATTTTACAGCAGGACACTTTTTTCTTGCTGCTTTTACAAGTTCATGTAGGTCACCTATAACAGAGTCTACATTCCTTTTCGAGTCGTTTTTTCCCACTGCATCCTGTCGGCCTAGGTCCTGGTTCTCGATTACTCGGCGTATTTTTGCCGTTCGAATGCCCGGAAAACACCGTACGTCCAGAGCTTCGTTGCTAGTCCCAGTATGCCGAACGATGCTGTCCCCTAGAACAAGCACATTTTTATCAGTACCCTTATCAACATCTGACGTAGTCTCAGAAGCACACTGCTGGTAATCACCTGTAACTGTTCTTCCAGCTCCTTGTTCCTTTTCATACAATCTTCGAGTAATGCCCTTGTCTTTAATTCTTTCTCCAGATCCCGTTTTCGCTCATCGGCCCCCTGCTCCCGAAAAGCACGGCAGGCGCCGCAGGTCCAATCTTCGTTGCTTCTAAACCGGCCCTTCACGTTACCACAGCTGTAGAGATACCAGTGGTAACAGCTATCGCACTGCGCTCCAGAACACAAGTTCCGTTCACAACCAGCACACGTTATTGCTTGCGGCTGCAAAACTGCGTCGCTGCTAGGGCTAGGATTTAGTTCCACCCCACCGATTACCAGCAACATAGCAAGAACCGCAGAACTCAGCAACGCTGCTAGCCGCCAGGAATCGCTGTGTAGAGTAGTGCCGGGCGCAGCGCTCCAGGTAAGGAGCGCGGCAAAAGACCCCACGCGCGCCCGTAACATTCCAAGGAACACCCAATCACCGCCTTTCACCAGAGCTCCCGGAAAACACGTCCGCTCAGTCTGACCGCCCAGCACCGAATACAATATAGTGGAAGCTTGATAATTATTAACATGTGATTAAAATTACTGATCACCACACTTACTGTAAATACAAATGATATCAAACCTCAAAATTGGTTTCACAATATAGTGGAAGCTTGATAATGATTAACAAAAGTCTCTGACTTACAGCAATAACCTTTCATACCTCTGAGAAGTAAAGACAACAAATTTAACAAAAATGTACGCCCACTCATCAACAAGCAAAAACTAAAAACTCTCATTTACAATGAAAACAACTGAGATAAATCTTCTTAACCACTTTCTCCCACATTCTAAGAAAAAGCCAGACTCCCAATTGCCAAAGTTTAAACAGTTGGCATAAAATTGTTTGTCTTTGGTCAACTCTTCCTACATTAACTTCACTGGTTGTGGTAGCACCGATAATGTCACCGTGCTACACGCCCTCACTCAGAGGCTATTGTGAAATAATCTCCCTGCCGAATAATCCTTCAGTATCCCAAAGTCAATTGGCTTCATCCGCTCTCATTATTTTCACAAAACAAAAAACAACATCACTGGCATAAAGCAAAAGTGAACACGTCTACTTATCTGTGACGATGTTAGAACGTTGGTAGGCGAAGTCCAGAATGTTCTCGGCCGGTTCGCGGTTCCAAGCAGCGCCTTTCTCTCAGACACCTCCAGACGCACTCGTGGCACCTTCCATAACCCAAAAGACCTCTTGCTCTGCACTCAAGCTTTTATCCCTACTACCCTAGTCAAATGAGCAACTACTTATTTATTCGTCACAGAGCTTACACTGCTTAGCCTAGTCAAAAGTGCAACTAGGTTATATTGTGACTTTGTACGGTCACTATATATATATATATATATATATATATATATATATATATATATATATAAGGTATTCTGCCATGGCTTCGTTTAGAGCCTCTACTGAACCGATTGTAGTATTTTTTCCTTTAAATTAAAGAATGTGACCTCTAGACGTGTTAGCAGATACTGTTAGTGTTGATTCACCAACATTTACGGTGTAAATTAATTAATTATTTAATAGTACGCTTAGTTTTAGTCAATAGTTTTCTTCCAAAGGGTTGCTGTTTCAAAATCGCTATATATGAGTCGTAGATGTGAATCCACGCTGCTTCATGGTGGCGCTGCTTGATGTTTTGTTTTGATTGTTGAGATTTGTTAACAATTCGTCAAGGTTTTGTTTCAGTGTAATAATTGCGTTGTGTAATAATTGTAATAATGGCGTTGACAGCTTGCATGTATTTGCTTTTGTGGTGTATTTTGTAGAGGACATTCGGACAGTGGGTTTTGCTCGGTTGTACTGAAGTAGTGAAGTTGTACACAGGTTATGTCGAATCGTCGCCCACGCGCCCCAAAAGTCGCAAACGTACATTAAGTGGGCCCAGGGAAAGAGAAAGTCAGCGTAGAAGTCGTGTTAGTGAGGTCATTTCTTTCTCTGTTGGGTCGTTGTCTATGAAATGTCAGTTTTGTTCTGATTTGTACTTCCCATGTGAGAGAAAGTCTGCAAACAAGTTTACTGTGTTGCTTAAATGGGAAAATAAGTTTACCTTCGAGTAATATCCCAGAAGAAATCAAAGTTGTTTATAGGAGATGATGACATCAAAAAAAATTCAGAAATAATATTCGTCATTATAATAGTGCTCTTTCTTTTGCGTCATTTGGTGCCGATATTGCATTGCCACCAGGTCATGGGCCGTGTTCAAAATTTTGGAAACTCCACATCACAAAATATCTTCGTTATACCCTAAAGATCCAAACAATGCAACATATTGTGAACATTAGTCTAGGCACAGTATTTTACATTTATCTCTGATCTCACCGTCAAATTTTGACGGGTTCTCACTATACACCCCGTGTATGTATATATATATATATATATATATATATATATATATATATATATATATATATATACGGGGTTGCTGTTGAAATGCAACTCTCAGGTGTCGTTAGCCCTGAGGGAGTTCTGCCCCGCATGGGCGTTGCCGGCACCGTTTGACAGTTCACTTCCGTCCCTACGTCAGACCTGTCGAGTTGTACTAACGTAATTGCCTTCTGTAGGCTGACATCAGGAATTCATATTAGGAAGAATACAGACCAGTTTGTGATCAAGAAAACGATTGTGGCTCTGGTACACAAAATCATATATTCTTAATTCAAGAAAACACACAAATACAATGAAAATGATTACTCTTTCTAAAGATCTACACTCGAACACGAGCTTCGCGTTCGTAACTGGGCATTACATGCAATTACAACTGCCGTTTAATTATTCTTTAAAAAGAAATCCCGTCTTTTGGATTGATTTCATAACTTTTTCTTATTGAACAAGCTGGTGTCAGAATACTCCCCCTGATTGCAAAATAAACCAAAGTTCTAATTTTACTACACTAAACTATTTCATTTCTTATACATTAATCAGTTGAATGAGTCGTTAAACAATTTACAATTCAAATCAGTTATATAGTTTCTTGTTCAAGCGTTAATTTCACTTGATTTCATTCAAAAATCTTGCTTCAAAAATAGATTACTCAATGGGTTTTAAATTACAATTATGATTTAAAATTAATTAGTTAAATTTTTCTGTTTCGTGTTTGATGCCTTTTTCACGCACGGGTACTCACGCTTCTGCAATGGGAGACGTGTAGAAGAACCTTGGTGGGTACAACGAACGGAGCATGCACGGCCCCGGTTCTGGAAGGCAGCGACCTCGTTTCGCGGCGGTACTTTGGCTCTTTGGCATCTTCGCCCAAGTAATACCTTCTTTCTTCCCTAGTTGGTGAAAGGAGCTTAGCGAAATTTGCGTGGTCAGACGGAAGAGCAGGCGTCATGGCCTGAGTTTGCGGTAAGCACGCATTCAATTCAATGCAAGTATCCCGGGGCCAACCGGGAAGCTGTAAGCCCTCGACCGGTCTCCCGGCATGCGTGGTAGTGCGCCCTGGGAATTCCCGGCCAGTAGCAATGCGAGCGAGGGCACGCGCGGTCTCGTCACGGCCCCATTGGGACGCCGCCATCGCGCAGAGCAGCAGGCCGCACGCCCACGGCGCGTCACAAGCCATGCAGCAGTCTCAGAGGCGAGAGCAGGAGCCGGGCGCCGCGAGGCGCGGGGCCGGGCCCCACAGGGGCACGCGCACCTGGGGCAACACCATCAGCTCGTGGCAGTTCGGCATCTACCGTGACCCACCCGCCTCCCTGCTGTCCGCCCGCTCGTCCGCCGGCGCGTCCGCCGGCTCCGCCTGTGTCGCCCGCGGGGCGGGCAGTGGGAGCGCCCGACTGCGCTGCTGCGTCGCCGCCGCCATGGCCGGCGTCACCGCACTGCTGGTGAGTGCACGCCCAGCGACACGTACACAGTTCTCGACTACCTGTCGCCGTAGCGGACATGGTAGGCGCGGTGGCGATTCTGCACAAGATTCAAGCGGATTCAACCAAATTATCCAAGTTGTGCGTGTCCTGAATGTATATAATTTTTTATCATGTTTATCATAAGTATATCACGTTTATCATTTGATCAGATAAAACCGTTTTCCATTCTTCCCCAAGACTTACGACTTGTATTCCGAAGTTCAAATATCAAATAGACGAGCTGGAATATATGAAGAGAAGAGCTTGAGAAATGAAGTTCAGAGCAAAGTTTAACACAATTTCCATTCTTTTTGACTTCATTATCCATCCCGATTTTTTCATTGAAATCTTTACTCTAACTGCACACCAACATGAAGGTCGCAAGAAATCGATTTTTGAAATTTCTTTGTCGAAAATCTCTAAACCTGAAAAGTTGCCAATTGGTTTATTAAGGAGATTTAAAAAGTTTTAGTTCGATTGGCTAACGTTAAGACTCATTAACTTCGTCAGCCGCAATTTGTTTAAAAAATATTTTTTTTCTAAAAAACCGAAAGGTTTTGCAATAAAATGATAACGATCTGTCCTAAGAACTATCTTTACTTTTGTAGAAAATGATTCTGTCTTCAAATTTTACCTTCACAACTTGATTTACAAACGTACATATCGCGAGATATAAAATAGTTTCGTGGACCAGGAGCGGACATTCGTGTTATTTGATATTAAGAAAGTTTTACTCTTTGCTGAAGCAAATAGTTCGAAAAACATATTATGTTTTCTGTTATGTATTTGCAACCAATGAGTAAAAAGGATTAGAATAGAGAGAGGAATTAAAAAAATATTGATACGTATACAATTCAAAATTACACTCGTCGACAGTGATTTTGTTAAATGGCTAGTTGTAGCTGTTTCTTATGTAGTTTGCTACGCTCAGACCGAATACAATAAGAAAAGTTAAAATGCAATTAAGAAAAGTTAAAATGCTAATTGCTTGCATTTTTACTAGAAGACAGTAGTTGCCAACAATGTATGATATAGTATACGAGTATTCCATTAAAGATATGAAATAGAAGGCAGACCAATAAAATAAGTTGAGCAACTTTGGGAATCGCAACGTGAAGTGTGGTGACCCACGTACTAATTGCGCACTTTTCTTGATACTCCATAGCGGGGAGTGCGGGGAAAGGCGGCTTCTGTCTACGTCACGGCAGTGCAGTGCTGTCAACTTCAACGATAGAAAACTCACGGTAATAGCGACTCTTGAACTACATAACAATGAGAAACAAAGCAAGTTTTTTTAATTCTGATGAAATAATTAATATAGAAACTATTGAGTAACAAATAGCATCCTATAGCTGTGTATATCCAGATAGGTCTAACAAGGGATGGCTTGCGATCTATGTTCTAGTACTATTTCTCTGCGCGTTCAGACCCCGCGAAGAATTGGGACCGGCAGATAAAAGGAGAGATTCTCACAGCCGCTGCTTGACCGGGACCGGAGCCGACAAATAGACATCATCGCACTGAACAGTGTGTTTGATACCCGCAGTCTTTCATGCTGCCATTATTAGGGAAGAACTCGCTGAATTATCGGCGAGCTATCCCAGTTTCGGATAGCAAGAAAAGCGAAGGAATGATGCTCAATTAATACAAATGCAAATATCAATGTTCAAAAGAAAAACATCTTTCAAAAACCTGGTTTAGAAACATCGATCAAGTTCGTGCAGAAGATAATTTGTTTTGACAGTGGCCGTGATTGTTAATTTATAATTACGATTTAGACAAAACGGCAAAAGAAAGTAAAAAGAATAACAGCGAAACTAAGTCTGAAAACTATCGGTCAGGGTCATCTTATGGAGTCACAACTTCCTCAAATGGGTACAGGAAGGTGGGCGAGAGACCTTACACCTAGAGTGCTTGCGTTGGCCGCCTCTCTGCGTACGGTAGGACATACGTAGGAAATGTCAGAAAAACGGGGTCATTTCTTGGGCTGAAGATAGTCTACTGGATGAGGATGTTACAATCACCGTTCCCTTTATTCGAACACATATATTGACAGTGGTATAATGCAATATTATTTCATATTATAACTTTTTTATAAAATTGTGATTATCGGTTCTTTTCATTCACAAAAACTCATCAAGCACATCGATAATAAACATCAAGTTTCATAAATGTTTCATTTTTTTACGAAATATGTTCATGAGTCTATACAAAATCTATGTTTTGAAAAATTCAACATCAATGTTGCATCCCTATTCTCGACACTAGATGAGGATCGCCGATTTAATACGTTTGCATTTTGATTCCCTAATATGAGGTTAATCAGTGACTGGTGCACTACGTTTTACTAGTAGTAAATCTTAAAAATCAATTGCTACCCGATGAAATGTTACTGATAAGCGTGTACGATGTTTAGAAAAATGGTATCTTAATGTAGTTGCCGAATTAATAACTGTATAACAAAACATAATTTATCCCCCTCATAGACGGATATTCCTCTTCTAGTGTGGTGTTCCTGTCTAAGGGTTAAAGTTGTATGTCTATCATGACAATTTAATGCATTAAAAAATACATATACATATATATATATATATATATATATATATATATATATATATGTCACAATAAATGATTTACACTACATCCTTTTACATTATATTTAGTAGTTTGTATCAAAATGACGCCCGGGAATTACTTATTCCAACATTCAAGTTTATACAAATATAACAGAATCATTTTATATCAATATAACTTATTAAGTAAGCTGGGACATGTCACGATTCTTAATATTATATTTTAATGTTTGTTACAGTGTTGGATTCAGGATGCATCTCGCCTGCGCGCTATTTTATGACTTCTTCAATTTTGTCCGAAAGTACGAAAACAGTTTTAAAACTATAGTTGGGAAAACAGATTCATCAGGTGAAGTCTATCAAGGAGACAAACGCCGTTTTGATATCAAAAATCGAGTCGCAGGATAAAAGAGCTCGTGCGTAATTTCGGCTCATTCTTTCTGGTAGTGGAATGATAACGGAAGATCTTAGAAGTAAAACGTATGTAAAATAAGATGTTAGTACGTGGAATATTGGTGATATATACACAATTAGTTCAATTTTCTTTTTGAAATCAGTTTCCAAATCGGAATTGATATTTTGAGTAGTGCCTTTTTTGAGTAGTAGTATAACTTTTTGATGGTATTCGAAGGAAGACGGAAATATGTGAACAAGATATATAGTTTTATACGACTATTACAGATGATATGAGACCGTTTGGTTGTGTTACAGCATCACTAGTTTGATAAGTGGAGAAAAATATATTGAGATTGAAAGGAACGAAACCATTGCCTGCCTGAGAGCACGGCCTCCTCCCGTGCCGCAGGCCGCCGGGTTCGGCCGTCCGGCCGCGTCGAGGGAGCCCAAGGGTCGAGTGACGCAACTGCGTGAAGCGGGAATGGGGACTCCCCCCAGTCAGGTATTATTTCCGAAATTTCACTTTACGCCGCTCCTATTCATCCGATTTGCATGATTGACACGGCGTTGGATTCAGGAAGCACGTCGTCATCGCGCTATAAGCCCACATTTTTTAATTTCTTCCCGAAACTATGAAAAATCATTTTAATTTTTTTCGAAATATTTTTTGAAAAAACGGCATCATAGCGTGAATTCAATTTTAAAAAGGAGTTCAATGCCGTTTACAGATCGAAGATCGGACAATTTGTTCAGACGTTATCGATCTAGTAAATTCCGTGTGATAGTGCTGCGATCTATTGATTTTTCCTATAAGTAATTTTCGGTGCACTTAGCCTTAAAAAAAAACAGTCGACGGTTCTCCTAACTCTATTTATCCTTTTCATTTCCAATTCCCCTCTACTAATTATACACAACTAAAGGTTTTAGAAATTTGTGTCATTTCCGAAATGTCCATATATTGTTGTATTCTTTTGACTCGTACACGAATATTTTTTCAATTTCTAAATACGATTTTTCGGCGCTCGTCATGCTTCAAAAACACGTGACGGCGCTCTCCTCCCATGGCACTATTACTAAAAAAATGTTTATATTGTTTCTTTTTGCATGACGGGATCATTGCAGCTTCCCCCGATCAAAGACGTCAATATATCGTCGGCATCGTCCGCGATCTATTTGACTCTTAATATTCGTCTGACAATCGCACTTGACATTGCGTCCTTGCCGTCCTATTGTTAAAGCACTCGACCACACGATACACAGTTTTTCGTGTCACAATCCGTGTTTTCATCTTCACTTTCCTTGTCGAATCACCACAAATACACTCGCTCAACAGTCTTGCTTCTTCTTACATTGGTTAACTTATATCTAATCTAAACAAAAAAATCTTGCTTCTTCTTACATTAATTACTTATACATCTAACCTAAACTAACCTACTACCTATATCTACACAAGTTAAATCTTGTCCTACGATCCCTCTAATTGTTTTCCTCTCCAATCCATTCTTTTTAAGGCTTAATGTTGTATACATTGTAAATTCCGATTTCTCTATCCCCATCTCTTATCACTACTGTTCCCTGATCTAACTCCTTAACAATATTATACGGCCCTGAATACAACGGAAAAAACTTGGAAAACAATTTCTACTCCAGTGACGATGAATGTATCGCTCGAACCAGAACTCGGTCGCCTACTTGATATGTTAACTGCAACACTTGGTTTTGAAAGTTCTTCCGTTTTCTCGCCGCACTCATCAACTCTTCGTAAATAATCCGATCTTCTTCGGTCACGTCTTTTACTCCGGTAATCTCCGATGGTGTGCAGATCTTTTCAAATGCCTTTGCTCTCTTCTCCTTGAAGTGCGTTTACCATGGCGTTCTCTTCGTACTCGCGTGTGGGACTGCATTTAACACTTCGTTTAAAACAGGGACCGCCTCGAACCATGCCTTATGATTCTCCGAAACATACACTCGGAATAGTCGCGATAATTCTTTCATCACGCGGTCGCTCGGATTGCTTTGGGGATACCTGGCGGCGGTGTAGTGGCCAGCTATCCCCATCGCCTCCATTACCTGTTTTCATCGTTCGCTAGTGAACTGAGATCCTCTATCGCTCAGTATTCTACTCGGTTTTCCACCTAATTTAATGAAATTTTGCACTAGACGGACGCAGCTTGCGGAATTCGGCTTCCTAATGGGATAAATTTGGACAAATTTTGAAAACACATCTATTATCACGAAAATGTACTGATTTCCGAACTTCGTTTTGGTCAAGGGGCCATACAAATCCACGGTGTATAGCTCTCTGGAGCCTGTTGGTATGATGGCTCGCCATTCTCCCTCATGATTTCGAGTAGGCTGCTTCGTTTTTTAACATGTCACAAACACTAACAACACGCCGTATTTCCCTCCATATATTCGGCCAATAACATTTATCCGTTAAAATTTTTATGATCTCCATTGCTCCGAAATATCCATAATGCTCGTGTGTCGATTTGATCAGTCTTTTCCGCTCCTTCTCCGGAATCTAAATTCGGAATTGACTTCCCGTCTTGCCGACCTTCCGTAATACGATGCCGTCGTACACCTTCCATTGGCCCTTATCTTGATCTCGTGTGCTTGTCACAATGGTGGTGTCATACTCTTCGTCACGGATCATCTTCATTATTTCGCGGGTGTACTCGTCCCGTTTTTGGATACCGAAAATCGTCTCCTTCGTCCACTTGGGATCAATGTCGCATACCCGTATTGCCCCTATAAGGTCCTTCGACGAAACTTTTTCCCCTACCTTGATGCGTGACAGATAGTCCGGCAAAATATTATTTCGCCCCTCGCAGAGCTTAAATTTGAAATCGAATTGTTGAAGCCTCAGAGTCCATCTTAACAACCTTTCGTCGTTCGCATGACTCCTCATCAAAAATACTAAGGCCTTGTGATCGGTGATAATGGTAAACGGGCGTCCCATCAACAATGATCAAAACTTGCCGGTAGCCCAAACCACCCCTAGAGCTTCCCGTTATGTAACCCCGTATCAAACCTCTGGCCCCCTAAGAATTCGGCTATCTAAAGCAATTACTTGTTGTTGCCCATGTTCTCCAACTTGAAACAACACTGTGCCTAACGCCAATCCGCTGCTATCTGTTTGTAAGTACATTCGTCGTCGAAAATTTGGATAGCTTACAATCCAGGTCTTCTTCAATGCTTCGCGCAGCTCGTCGAACGCTTCCTGGCATTGTCGGCTCCAGGTCCACCTGTTGCCCTTCCTCAGCAAATGCAACAATGGAGCCACTTTACTCGAGTAGTTTTTTACAAATCTGGCGTAATAATTGCAGATTCCTAATACACTCCTAAGCTCGCGAACATTTCTTGGTGGAGGTAATCCTTGAATAAATTCACGTTTATCCTCTAACATTCTCATCCCGTTCTTGGATATCTCGTGGCCCATGAACTCACTTCGTTCTACAAAATTTAGATTTTTCAAGATTTAATCTCAAATTATGTTTTCTAAAAATTTCAAAAAGTTCTCTCAGATCCTGTAAATGCGTTTCTATATCAGACGAAAATAACACAATGTCATCCACATACATTACGATAGTTCTCTTTAGTTCCGGCGAAATGACGTCATTCAAATAGCGTATTAGCGGCGCTTCTGAATTCAACCCAAATGGGAGTCTAGCAAAGGAATACAAGTTTCCTTCGAACCTAAAACTGATGTACTTTCTGCATTTCGGCTTTACTTCCATTTGCCAATAAGCCGATGCGAAATCTAGGGCGCTGAATATAGTTGCCCCGCCTAGTTTCGTAATCATTTCATTAATTGTGGGCGGCATTTCGAACCGTGGAACTGTAATGGCATTCAATTTCCTTGCGTGAAGGAAAATCCGTATGTTACCGTTTTTCTTAACCACTACTACAAGAGGACTGACGAATGGCGTTACCGATTTTACTATTTACCCTTTTCTTCCATCTCCGAAATCAACTGTTTGACGCGATCTCTATACACTTGCGGGATTGGATACTGCTTCGCAATGAACGGCTTCTCCTCCGTTCATTCAAGCTCGCATTGGTATCCTTCCACTGGCTCCTCCGATTCCCCAAACATCTCAACAAATTCCATCCAGAGTTCTTCCACCACTCCCGGACAGTTCTCTTAGGTTACGGCGTCCCTACGACTTCTCTAATACCTTGAAGAGTTTCTTCTATAGAAGCTTGTATTATATCACCGCCGACCATTGTCTCGTCATCCTCTGTGACCACTGAGCCACTCCCAGAGGAACTGCTTGACGTCAGCGCAATAACTCCCTTGCCTACGTCAACGACAGCCTGGTAAGCCCTCAATGCGTCTATCCCGATGACTATTGGACGAATGAGCCCACGTATGACGATCGCAGCCATTTCGAGTGTCACTCTCCGGCGTCAAATTCAACCCAGATTTGCTTGCCGTTAGTATTCGCCGCCTTCTTGTCCGCCATTATCACTCGCAACTTCCGTGTTGGCAACTCTATTAAATTCTTCCCTTACTCCCTTAATTTGTTGTATAGCTCTTCAAATATAGCACTGACACTACTTCCCGTATCTATGAGTGCCTGTACATCGATCTCGTAACACCTGCCTCGTATTAACAAACACCTGATCGGTCTTGCCTCCGCCATTTTCTTCCCGTAATAGTTCGTCTCCTACAATACTCGCCATTGCTACAATTTTCACCTGTTCTTCCTCCTCGTTTGGAATGGACCGCCCTTCCCTTCCAAACTTCTCTAGTTCCCGCGTGGATCTGCCATTGTATCAGTCTGCCATTGTATCTTATTCGGAACCCCCCTTTCATTCCGACTCGTCTCTATTAACCCAGTTGACTTTTCGTAATTCGAATTACTTGCATTACAATCATCCCATTGCTTGTTTTTCGCCTTGGTTGCGCATGAGTTAATTTATTTGCCTTCTCGCGGACGTCCCCCGACCAAATTCCTACGGCACACATGTTCGCGTTTTTATATTTGCCACCCAGCTTCTGGTTCTTATCATTTGACGCGTTGAAACTTGTACCCGTCCTTACTATCTCTCCCATTGTTGTCATCTTCCGAAAACTGATCGAAACGGCTAGTTCGTTCAATTAATTCGTCGATCGATTCGGGCATATTGTTCGAAAGTAAGTTTCTGATACTATTGGGCATCTGGCGAATTAATATGCGAATGATTTCAGTTGCATTGAAATCTTCGCAACACGCTTTAAAAGCGCTTACTTTTCGCGTAACAAAATCACTCATTCTCTCTGGACCCCCTCTCTTGTATCTTTCAGCCGTTAATCCTGAGTTCGAATTTGTGATGCTGATCCCTTTATCTTTCGAGACACTTCACGCGCCGGACTGGGCGTTAATGCACGTAACCAATTTTGTGCTTTCGAACTTAACGCTTCTTCAATCAGATTCATTTTTAATGATTCGGAAATATTATTTACAAAAAATGATTTTCTAACGCAGTTAAGAATGATTATGGTTGTTCTCTCGACTCGCCGTAAAATCGTAAAAGATTTGGCAACATTACATGATGTGGCGCGTTGCCAATTGTAGTGGAACGCTGCGCCGCATATAAATATTTTTCCAATTACACAATTTTTTAATTTAATTCTTTGACGCGTTCTAAATTTTGCGAAGTGACATCTTTTATTTCTTGTCCCGTTTGGGGCCGTTTTTGAGAAATTTATGAAAACGACCGACGGCTTCATGTAATGTACCCTCAAATTTTAAAGAATGTTTTTTAAAATGTCAAAGTTTCAACTAGAATCACATCGACAAGGGATTCTTCAATTTGGAAAAGATCGTACGATCTGTTTAGGCGCTAGTAGTGTTCACAGATGGACGGACAGACGGACAGACGCAGACAGACTGACTTTTTGCTTTCAATTGGTGTTTTGGCATCAAAGACCCACAAAACAGGAATTATGGTTACGTCACGTGTTAGAAATTTTTTCTCTTAATTTAGTAACTGGATTTATCAACTCCTTTGTTTTCAGGGCCCGGCAATACATTTTTTCTGTCGAAAATTCGCCGTTTTTTTCGCGCAGCATTACATAAGTTTTTCTATACTACATATATTACTCCGTATGTATGTGCGTATATAAGAAAGTAAAAAGTTACGTAATTCTACGGAGGAAATCGGCTAATTTTCGGCACAAAAAATTGTAATTTCCGAGCCCTGGTGTCAAAAACATTCAGTTGATAAATATACAATAAAATCCCTTTAACATGTGGTGTAGCCAGAATCAAGGTTTGGTAGGTAATGAAGACGAAAAAAATGATTAATGGTAAAACGTATTTTCCTCTGTGAACAATGCTAGCGGCTAAACTGTTCAGGCGATTTTCTCCAAAGTTGATATTCCGCAAGAGATCTCGCTGATGTCGAGCCCTCCTGAATTTCAAATCAATATTTTATTTTTGGATGGTACTCCACAAGAAGCCCCTGAAACATTTTCAAATATTTAAAAAAAAGGCATGAACTTTTCCAGTTATGTTTTATTGCCGGATAGCGTAATGGACTCTATAAGAGGATGGTGGAGATGTTTTCGTTCATATACTTGATTTTTCCAAAAATGCAACAAAACAATTCTTTTTCGGCGTTTTCCTACAACTTAAGTATTGAAGATAGTTTGTTTCCTTAATGAAATGTGTTCATCAAAAACAGATCTTCAAATATTCCTTTCAAATAATCAGTCCTTTACAAAGATCACGTACCGTCGCTTGCACAAAAAATGGGCGATGTCTGAGTCGAACTTTACAAAAGTTTTCCGACCCCTGCCCCGCCCTGAGGGATTGAGCTGACCTATCCGCTTTAGCTTCATTTCAGGGAGGCGGGACTATTCATCTTGGACATTACAAAATGGCGGTGATGGCGAGTTATATTATAGTAAATATTTGTATATAAATATTAAATCAACCAACAGTTTTACATACATTTTTGTATATACATTTTATTACATAGATAAAGTCATGCAATTTCCCAGTAAAAACATATTTTAAAACTGTTATAAAACGGGTTTTGCAAAAATAACACTGGACAGCGAGTATTAAGCTCCATGTTTACATTTCGTCGTTTATTATTGTAATATTTATTATAAAATGCAAATAATTTGCATTGTCTAACCTAGTTATTTTATTAGAAAAATTAATAATTTAAAGAAATACGTTTTAGAGTCAGTTGCACAAACACGTCTCCGAGATAGCAGTTATGAATACTTCATCATCAATTTCTCAGATGACCGAATTAAAAAATACTATGTGGTCACGGACATTAATATTGTAATAAAATAGTTTTGATATGTAAAATACTAAATAAACTTAAAGTATTTAAAGTTCATTTAGTCACAATGCAAGTTTTCTAGTGCAGACATTATGATTGGTAAGTGCAGCTGTAAGCAAATAAATGATTTTTGATCTTTTGTTTTGGGGATCACAATTAATTACTTCTTCAATATAACGTTAGGGTGATTGCATTTTACACGGAGTTCTTTACCGCAACTATTAAAAATCA
Organism: Teleogryllus oceanicus; assembly: GCA_964035755.1. NCBI lineage: Eukaryota > Metazoa > Arthropoda > Insecta > Orthoptera > Gryllidae > Teleogryllus > Teleogryllus oceanicus. Next base: position 114,202,013 of record CAXIVR010000002.1, read on the forward strand.
TATGTGATACCTAGACATTGAGGATTTTTGCGTGAAAATAAAAAAAAGAGATATGACTCTTATATAACATTGTTATATCTTAATGTTTGCAAAGGGAAAAACACCAGCTTTTGTCTATTGCGTGAACTTTGGAGGAACACCCACACACACACACTCATATCAATATATTACTTACATGTAATTTATGTATGATTTCCAATCCAACGCAATTAAATTAATATATTTATATTATTATAGCAAGTATATTTTTACATGACGATATTTTTATTTTCGAGAGACGAGCAATGCACACAAAGTTTCTTACACGTCATCGGAATGTCGCGCCCACTTCTTCTAGATAAGCAGACCTATGCAAACACTTCTTTTCGCTAATCCATTAAGAATCACTAGAGATTCTCCTGTCATAAATTCAAAATTGTAATTGTTAATAATTTTTCAAAATTTTGTCAAACTTCGGAAATTTGTGTCACGATAACCGTTATAAAATGAATAGGAATCCTCTTCTGTAAAATATTGTTGCAAAATAAAATTTTCTCTACTTTCATACATTTTTACATTTCATAAAATTGCCAATTTATTGGATATGTGTTCACTAACGCATCTTCAGTAATATTTCACTGCATATTTATAATTTTTAATGAAATGTTAATAAATACTGTAAACAAAATAAGCCTTTATTTTTTTTTGATTTGGGAAAAATTTCATTGAAGTTATAAATATTTATAAAGTAATTTAATTAAAGTACTATAATATGAATTAAGGTTGAATTTTAAAATTATAACTAAAATATTAATTATTGTTGAAACGCATTGCTACTATATTACAATGTAACGCTTTAAAATGTACTGCCCATTGATTGATAGTTTGTGTTCGTATATAGTATATCTCACGCAGAGACGATTTTACTAAGAAAATCTAAATAAAAACGAAATGACCTCAAATTCATAATTCATTCTCATTTGGTCGCACTCTTCGGCGACCACTTTAATGCAAGGTCGGGAAGAAGGAGAAATCTGCGCTATCGCTGTTGGGTTCGTAAACCAAATCTTCATGGTCACCATTGCGTTCCTTTTACTGAAGTCTTAGGATTCCGAAAGTGATACTAGATATTTCAACATTAACTTGAGAATACATGTTGCATACCATGAGAGAGAAATGAACAAATGTCTGGAGTTTTAAAAAAAATCTGCCTTTGGAATACTGCATCAGAAGTCCTACTGGCTATTGTAATTACATTTTCTGTCATTCGTCGATTAATTGCCGTACACTTTCCGGTGAATTATGTTATCGCCGCTAAAGCGAAAGATTTCCAGGTTAAAGAGACCCAAATATGTTATTGGTGGGTCGAAAATAGATTTTAATTGCAGAATTGACACTATTCATTGGTACAACATACAAGAAATGTGAATTTACTGTTTGTGATAGTTTCCTCTTTTTACTTCAGTCCCGTCAATTTTTCGAAAACATAATTCAATCATCTTTTTTTACCAAAATGCTATATTTACGTTTCGACCTGTAAATTCGGAAGAATAGTTGTTCGCGAAAATGAAAAAGCGATCATGCCGATAAATGGACAAAGTTTACAAATATTATAAATACCAAATAGAGTAATATCTGATATTTGTTATCTAAAGGACTCCCCGCTAGAAAACAATCAAAGTTTCTTTGTTTTCATTTAATATTTTCAAATAAGAACGTTACTTTGCTTTTGGTTTGTTATTCCGGCAAGATCTGTTAGCCCGCTTACTTGTGCCAGCACATAATAAAAAGGCTTCTTCATCCGGTATCTTCCACTTCGGGTTTAAGGTAATTATTATTAATTCTTAAGCGAGTATTTTACAGTTCTAATGACCGTTTTTTGCAATCTACACACCAATGTTTTTTATTCCGTCAGGCATCTTCCTCTATTCTTCTGCTCTTCATTGTCAAATCGATGACGTACTACAAGATTTCCTTGGCCTTCCTCGTTTCTTCTTTCGAAAGGATTCACTCAAAGATAATTTTTGATATTCTGTCAGCATGCATTCTGCAGCATACCATTGGAGTTGTTTGGATTCTACATTTTCGATCACTTGTCTCTCAATCATTATTATCTGTCTAATCTCTTCGTTTAGTATTCTATCAAACAGTATACTGACAACATCGTCTCCAAAAAATTTATTTTCATAGCATTTAACCGAAGTTTATTGCATCATTTTTAATTCTAATTTCGATTCATACGTAATGATTCTCACCATTGTCTTGTATATAGTCTCTTAGTTTTCTTTCGAAACTTTTTGTTTTATGAAATATTATGAAGTCTACTACTAATTGGCCTTCCCTAGCTTATTTTTTTAATAAAGTCAATATTATTAGATCCCCCTGCTCTAATAATCACTCCGATATATTTCAATTCCTTTCCTACTGGAAATATACCTATTTCTGTTCTAGATCATATCGAGATTTCCCAACAACCATGTGTCTTGACTTTTCTTTATTTATTTTGAGTCTACATTTTTTATATAATTTTATTAATTTCTGGATTAAATGTTACAGATACAAAAAAAATATTATTTTTCAAGTGATACGCTGACTCCAGAAAGCGGGAAATCGCTTATGTATGAAATCAAAATGTTTTGCAGCCGTTCTCGAAGTGTTAAACGATATCCACCAACATTTTTTAGTTATTTGGATTATGCACTAAACAAACCTTTCAACATTTTGTTTTACCAGTCTTGCATGACTTATTGGGTGTCTCCTAAAATAATGTAACAAATATTTCAATTTCAAGTTAATGGTTAAAGAACTGTTTCTGTTGAAATAATAACTAATAAACTAATGAGAACCCGTCAAAATTTGACGGTGAGATCTGAGATAAATGTAAAATACTGTACCCAGACTAATGTTCACAATATATTGCATTGTTTAGATCTTGAGGGTATAACAAAGATATTCTGTGATGAGGAGTTCCCAAAATTTTGAACACGTATGGCCCATGACCAGATGGCAATGCAATATCGGCAAAAAAGATATAGCACTATTATGCTGAAGGATATTATTTATAAAGTTTTTTGATGTGTCATCATCTCCTACAAACAACTGTTTGATTTCTTCTGGCATATTGCTCGACTTATTTTACCATTTAAGCAACACAGAGTACATCGTTTGCAGAATTTCTGTCACATGGAAAGTACAAAACAGAACAAAACTGACATTTCATAGACGATGACCCAATAGAAAACGAAATGACCTCACTATCACGATACCTACGCTGACTTTCTCTTTCCCTGCGCTCAGTTAATTTAATACGTTTGCGTCTTTTGAGGCGCGTGAACAACGATTCGAAATTCGACATAACCTGTAAACAACTTCACTAAAGTATTACAACAGAGCAAAACCCACTGTGCGAATGTTCCCAACAAAATACACCACAGAAAAAAGTCAACACCACAATGCAATTATTACACTGAAACAAAACCTTGACGAATTGTAAACAAATCTCAACAATCAAAACAAAACATCAAGCAGTATGGTCTCACATCTATGGGCTCATCTAGTATATCGATTTTGAAACTGCCACCCTTTGAAAGAAAACAATTGACTATTGATAAGCGTACTATTAGAGAATGATTTAATTAATTTACATCGTAAATGTTGGTGAATTAACACAAACAATATACGATAACACATCTAGGGATCATATTCTTTCATTTAAAAGAAAAAATACAATAATCGGTTCAGTAGAAGCTCTAAAAGAAGACTTGGCAGAATATCTTTTTTTTTAATACATAGATAAAAGATCTTCATCTTCGTCTTCATTACTAGTTTACCACTAGTTCATTATGACAAAGAAATGAATATTTTCTAGGATGAAGAGAGGGCACGTGACCCTGAGCCATTTCTTTTGGATCCGCGGTTGGGATACTTTAGTAAAATAGTTGTAGCATACTCTTGAATGAACGATTGAGAAGAATATTTAATAATAGGCTTGTTTATTAATCAATATCATTCACAACAATGTAGCCTTTCAGAATGTTAGCAAATGGGCATGATAAACATATTTCCTTCAACTAATAATAGTTATTTATATCATTAAAACAAGAATTATTTTTTAACTTCATCACTAACTCATTCCTTAAAATTTATCTGCGTAACGCATGTTAACAAACTCTTTACATATTACTTTCTCGTATACTTACGTATATACGGAGTATTATACGTAGTACAGAGAATGTTATGTAATGCTGCGCGAAAAAAACTGCGCATTTTCGGCGGAAAAAAATCATTGCCGTGCTCTGGTGACGAAAAACTGAATCAAACCAATCGCTAAATAAAAAGAAAACAATCTTCTAACACGCGGTGTAGCCAGAATCCCAATTTTGTGGATCCTTGATGCCAAAAAAACAATTGGAAGCAAAACGTCCGTCTGTCCGTCTGATACAACTCTAGCGCCTAAACCATGCATACGATTTTTTCCAAATTGAAGAAACCCCTGTCGTTTTCGCCTGAGCTGAAGCTATGCGATTTTGAAAAACATTTATAAATTTTTGGGGGGACTTTATTTGAAGCCTTCCGAACATTTTCAAATATTTTTCAAAAACGGTTCCAATTTTTTTCTTTAAATTTCTTGTAAGAATAGAGTAAAATACACTTATAAAGGTAGAATATGTCCGATTTTCACGGTTAACTCCGACTTTTCAAAAATTACGAAAATTTGATTATTTTGCGGCGTCAACTACAAAATTAAAGATAGAGATTTTTGCTTCAAATGAAATTTGTTGCTCATAATTAGATCTTATAATAAGGTCATGCAATTTTTTTTTAAGTTTTAGCTGATTTCGCACAATATTTGCAATTTTAAAAATTTACAAAAACAAGATTTTCTCCAAAACGGCTCCAAATTTTTGGTTGGGGCAGCCTTTCCGATGACATAAACGATATATTGCTCTAGTCTTTTGTTTTTTCAAAAATTACAAAAATGTAATTTTTGACTCTTCTTTCACCTTGGTAATATTTACATTGGAGGCAATTTCTTCACTGAATTGTATTTATGAGTAAATGTGCTTCAAAATATGTCAAAAAAGTTTCTCGAAATCTCAATACTTTTTCGTAAAAATGACCTCAAAATTCCGCATTTTCAGAAACGCTCAAACACCATAATCTCAAAAATGGCTCCAAATTTGTTCTTTAAACTTTTCCATTGGATGCTGCTAATTGCACTGTTAAATATGACTTAAAGTTCATTTTGTTCTATTCTTTTTTTTTTTTCAAAAATTACACAAATGTAATTTTTTGAAATATCTCTCACGCCGTTAATATGCACATTTGAATAGATTTGTATTCATTATTTAACTTGTGAGTAGAGGTGCTTCAAATGACTTTAGAGGAAGTTTTTCGAAAACTCAATAGATTCTTGTGAAAAAGAGCTATTTGGAACCGAAAAGTTGAGAAAATGTCAAAAAATGTGTTTTGTGCGGCGATAGATGTCAGCTGGCAAGAGAATGGAGCAAAACCGTAAAACCAGTCCACACAAAGAAAATTATAAACATTTGCTATGAGAAAGTCTGTCCCATTCTGTAGCACCTCTAGTTCTTCATATTTTGGTAGTAGCGAAGTGTAAGCATTTCTTAATTTTTTAAAGCAAAGAAAAAATTTCAGCTAGATAACTTCACAAAAGAACAGAGAGCCACAAATAAATAACATTAACTACAAAGGACGTAATACTCGTATTAGGGATTGGGAAGGAAACGAACGTACTAATGTAAAAACCAAAAACGGCCTATGAAGAGGAAAATATGGAGTAGTGCATGAGCTGGTAAACGACCAGTGATCGAAAGTACGTCCAATTCTTTCCGCAGTTTTGTAATGGTATCTTCTTGCAAAGAAAAGGAATGTTTAGAACATTCTCGACATCGTTATTAGGAATTGATTTTCATTGCTCGTCAAGTAAAAAATCCCTGATATATCGCAATCGAAAACGCGTTCCTCGATTGTGAAGCCACGCACTTAAGCGATTGCGCTACGAACACAGACATATGTACGCACTTCCGTGAACTTACTCAATTAAGAATCTTACGAATTTTGTCTTCAAACTTCTTGCTTTTCCGCACTTCTGCAATTTAAAATATTAAATAAATTACCTCTAAGAGACAATAAGAAAGCAAAGAAATCTACGCGGCACTATAAAATAGTTAATTCTACTTAAGAATATTTCAGTTCAGTACTATGTAATTTTTGCTAGCAGGCGCCTTGGTTGTAGCCTGACGCTCAACCCTTATCGCAGTTCGAGCCCAGCTCTCGTAGAGGCAACACCTCTCCGAGCGCTCCGCACTTATCGCGTTTAGTAGTGCAGTCTGTGCTATAGTTCCAGCTTATCCTCGAATGCGCACAGCGATAAGCCGCGCCAGTTCTGGGCGGCCCGCGGCCAGCTGCATTGCAGTATATAACGGCCAATTATTTAACTGTAAGTGTGAACGTTTCTGTGTACTGTTTAGTGTAATCTGCGTCGACTGTGTGAAAGCGATCCATCTTTTGTGATGGAAAATGCCCGTGCTCACGAAGTGAACCTAACAGAAACCGGCTCTCTGGTATCGCATGTGACTTACAGCTTCAGAAGGAACAGCAATTGCAGTTCAAACAAAATTTAAACACTCCCAAATAAACTCTCCATCTACTATTAATCTTGAAACGGTAGCAATAAAGATTTCCACTCCAACACATCCAATAATAATCATAGCAGTATACAGCACCAAATCAAAAATTTCCAATCAATGAACGTTATCAGATATTTTCAAGTAATGCCCCCACTTTATTAATAGGTGATCTTAACTGTAAAAATCAAGCTTGGGGTTGTAATACCTCAAATTATCAAGACAAAACACTCCTCAGATTTAGCCTCAACAATAATATTTATATACACTCCCCAACTACCCCCACATTTTATTCTAACAACACTAACCAGATATATTAGATTTAATATTGACTAAAAATTATTATCAAACACAATACACCAAACAGTAGTACCAGAACTAGATTCAGACCATCTTCCAGTTAAAATTACTATTGACACACAAGAAGACAGCATATCACAACAAAATAAAATAATTAAAGGTACAACCAATTGGAAATACTTTAAAGAACTAATAAACACGAATTTAAATTTTCCAACACAATATATCCAATAGCACAGATCTAAATAATGCGGTCTCAGATATAACCAGACTATCACACAGGCTAATTTATATTCCACCACTCCATACATTACATCATTAGAACACAACATTGACCCTCTTCCAAATCATATCCTAAAGGCCATCAGAAGAAAACGTGCTATCCGACGTCGTTGGATCACAAATAGAAACGATCAAGACAAAACACTAATTAATCAACTCACTAAGCACATCAAAACATGATCACTAATCACAGACATAATAACTACCTGAAACACTTGCAGCAACTTCATCCAAACACCAGACGACTCTGGCAAACAGTAAAATACTTCATGAAGGAAAAAACAAGTGTTCCCCCTCTTCTTTCAAATAATCAAGTAATATACTCTGAACACCATGAGGCTGACACCATAGCAAACCACCTAGTTTCACTTTTAAGCCCAATCCAATAATATACCAAAACTTTAACACACAAATAGAACATCATTTGAATCATCCTCATATCACTGTTCCACATCCCATTAAATTCATCTCGTCAATAGAAACGTTCAATATCATACAAAAGCTGAGAAACAAAAATCACCTGCTAGACAACATCACCAATGTAACCTCAAGCAGCTACCAAAGCGTTGTATTGCAGCTTTAACATATATTTTCAATGCCGGACTTCGCCTAGGATACTTTCCTCAAAAGTGGAAACATGCAGTTATACTTCCCTTTATTAAACCTAAAACCAATCCTAACGATCCCACCAATTATAGACCTGAAAATAATACTTCAAGATGGGGATAAATGTGGATAATTCTCTAAGTAGTAGGGCAGCTGTTCATTAGGACACTCAATTTGACTATTTACACAGTTCTTAGGTTCAAAATGCTAAAATGGAAAATGTGTATATATTCTCAGTCCATCCAGTAAAATATTTTCTTCAATATGCAAAGGAATTTTGAACAGTGGTGTGTAATTTATGAATGATCATTTAAATATTAAGTCTAATCTGTAAAGTTGTTTTGCATATCAATTGCTCCCAATGAATGAGTTCATTAATATTTTTCTAAAAAATTTCAGAATCCATAATCTTTATCACTTGAGATAAAATAATGATATTGTTTTGTTATGTGGCTCAGTGCATTATCAATTTATTATTTACACATAATGACAAGTTGGTGGATCATTCGTTTTTTAATGTATCAGTCGTAAGATGAATTGATTTACCTGAACAAACAAGTTTTATACTACACATTACTAGCACATAGAACTTTGAACATATATATTTTTTCATCTAGAGAATTATAAAAACTGGTAATTATGTTTCAGAATAGATACAAATATTTTCATTTATTTTTATGATTATGATTCATCAATCGTTAGGACATCTGTAACTATCCGGACCTACCTACTACCGTACCCGTGCATGAACTTCCGCATGTTATACTCAGCTTAAAACAGTAAGTCCCTTCAAGGTCACGAGTTGAGAGATCAATTTCAAAACTTTCTTTATGAATACAATAGAAGAAAAATATAAAATAGGATGAGTTTTACAACGTGACAATTTATTGATAGTGTTGGAATATTATATAAAACTCCACAAAAAATATACATGTGAGTCTACAAGTATTTTATTTTGTAGTTTAGATTTATTTAATGTTTTTAGTTATAAAGTGAATGTTTAGAAGCTGGAACTTCAAATAAGAAAAAAGTAATTATTTGTGGAAAAGTGAACGAGGTAATCCGGAAATTTCCAAATGGGTGTCAAGGGAAGACAGCTATCGTGGCGTGGCCAGGCAGAGCATGGCAAGGAAGAAGGGTGGAGAAGGGATACAATAAAAGAGATAGAGGTAGGTCTCGCCGCAGGGCATGAAAAGAGTGAATTCCTTCATCTGTATAATAATTTACTGTAATAAATGCCCGAGCATCGCCGGGTACTTTAGCTAGTATAGTATAAAAGTTCAGCAGAGATCTTATAAACAACAAACAAATACAAGTATTTTCCGCTAAACATTCTTATCTTTTAATGCTCAGACTTGGTTAAAACAGAACGCGGAACAGAAGAAAAAAAAGGCATCGCGCAGAACTCGATCCTCCGTACCTCCGATCTAAATCCAGATGTTAAACGATTTCAGCTACAAAGAGAGTTATTGTTTTTTCAGTAATCTGCAAGCCTTAATGTATCTATGAATACGAAATTTTTTTTCTGTAATTTCTCCATTTTCTCTGAGAATAACAATTAAGACATATTCATATTCGTTCACAAGCAGTACAATTTCTCGAAAATGCAATATTAGGGCATCTGATGTTTTAACAATACATGATAATATATTTATTTACTTACTCTGTTATCTTATTTATGAATTTTATCATAAGTTCAAAATTTAGATTTGAAAGACCGACTTTATCCCGGAAATTTTGAGATCCCAAATTCGCACCTCCTTGTTTTTTCTATATTGAGACTAAATGACAAGTGATTTGTGCATTGGATCACATACACAAACAGGGCGAATAATCATTGGATATAACTTAATTAAAATTACTTATTTTCTTTGTGAAAATTGGACTGAATGAATGCTCACCACTTAGTCTCAGTCTACCCCGCACTAAAGATATGCCGTATTTTGCCGTACATTGTTTATCTAAAAATGGAGATAATAATAAAAAATATTGATTTCTTTCACATGACCACGTCAAATCGTACTTTATTATGTTTTGCAGTTAACACATTTTGATATGTTGCTCCACCTATCGAAGACTTACATTAAACATTTTAAGAACACCATAAAAGAAATACAATTATCAATTGTTACAAATAATTAGGGGATGCGTTCTGTTAGCATTTATCACAAAGGCACAAACACAAAATGGTAATTTTAATGAATTCGTAATAGCCTCTAAGGAAATTTGTTAAACGTGTAAAAAAGACACATCCCTTTCTCAATTGTTAAAAAGAAATTACCTTTATTACAAAATTTTATAATAAACCCAGAGACTTGTTAAGGATTCTGATTATCTATAGAACTGATAAATAGGTAAATTACTAGTGATTATAAAACTTGGTACAGACCTTTTCATATTATTTCTAACGATTACATAAAAATATGATAATGATATTGCAATTGAGACACTGTTGATATTTTAGCTACCTCTTCAAAATATCGTTTCGTCACATTGCTTGGAATACAAGATATCAGCACACAATCTTAATCACATTAGCGTTTACAAAAACAAGTTTGTTCCTCCTTGCAAGAATTTTGGAATGTCTCTCTGGTGATGACAGTGATGTGTTCCATGCATCAGGTAATAAAAAAAAGAAAAAAAATAAACACCTATTCGGCAGGATTTGATCTGGCGTCCATTCCTCTATCTACTACGCGTTTAATCCACGTAGCTATCACAGAGTACCTTACAGCGCCGATGTAAGATATTGTAGAATGAATTCTATCTTGAAATTTATTGTTCTTATGAAATACTACATTTACTCCAGGTTACAGCAAAATCACATTCTTGATAAGAATGCAGAATCATCAGCGCGATACTATTCTATAGTTGATTTTAGTTAGAAATATTTCGATTCGAATGCCTATTGTGTAGGGCTTGCGAAGTAGCTTCTATCCTGCGAAGAGCTTATCTTGCCCCAATCTTCAAGGTGATCTCCACATTACGCGATAAGACTGAACTGTAACTCGTCAAACACCAGTCTGAAACACAGAACCGCGTAGTATTAAGCAAGTAACTATGTGATTTTTAAAACAAATTAACACAACTAAGAGAATTTCCGGACAAATTTGCATTCGTTATTCATGAAAACTTGTAACCTGAAATTGAATAATATAATGCTAACAATATTTTAATTATCTGCAAATAGTTGATTGATTTGTTTGTAGTTTGATAGTTATGAAAAGTTAACTTTTTTCAATTTTCAATAATATATAGAGTTAGATAGTACAGAACGGAGGCTTCTGGTCGTCGTACTGGACGACAATACCGGTCGTTTTTAGGGCCCCTAAGTCTTTTCAAAAATTAATATTAATTATAAAATATTGGACATATTACTACTGAAATCACACCATAACAGAAGAAAAAAATCACCATCTAGATTTGAACTCACAACGTTAGCAAGCCGACAGGGTACCTATGACGTTAACCATTCGGTTAAAGCGGTTTCTGTTTCAGTTACCACTTAGAAATGTAGTTAAATATAATAAAACCTATGATAAATATAACATAGTCATTTCAATTTTTTTTTTCGTTTTCGGAGGTCGATACTTTTTAAGTTTAAATATATTGTAATATATATATAATATAAAAATACATAATATAGAGAATAATATATATATATATATATATATATATATATATATATATATATATATATTATTCCCTATATTATGCATTTTTATATTATTATTCTATTATTATATTAAAGTTGGCATTCTATTATATATATATATATATATATATATATATATATATATATATATATATAATAGAATGCCAACTTTTCTCTATAGAAAGAAAGTACAATACTTTTCCTTTTCCTCATGCGTACTTCAGTACCACATTGTCATAATAAAACTGGAAAGGGACTTGTAATTATTCGAGAAGAGCCTTATGTCTAGAAGCAGGACAATTTTAAAGAATACTAGTGATGCTAAAACAGCGCGTACTTACCCAGTATTTTCACAGAAACTTATGCGGAAAGTACTAAAATTTTCAAAAAATTGCACATGATCTTATTTAAATATCTTATCTTTAAGGAATAGGTTTCATCAAAGGAAAAAATCTCAAATTTCGATATTTTACTTGTAGGAAGACTTTCGAAAAATCAGTTTTCAACGAACATGAGACCTGCACTATTCTCTTAAACGCACTTCCCATTGTCCAACAATAAAATGTAATAAAAATTATCAAGCCATTTGTTTGAACATTTGAAAAATGTCCCAGGGGCTTCATGTAGAGTACCCTCCCCCCTAATTGAATATCGGTTTCAAATTTAAGGGGCTACGACATCAGCCAAATCGATTGGGAAGTATCAATTTTGGTGAAAATCGGCTGAACGGTTTAGCCACTAGCGTTGTTCAGGGACGGACGGACAGACATTTTGCCGTCAGTCGATTTTTCGCTATCAACCAGCCCCAAAACATGGATTCTGGCTACACCACAATTTGGAGGATTTTTTTTTTCTAAATTTAGCAAGTGGATATATTCAGTTTTTCGTCACAAGGGCTTTGTAATATGCGTTTTTCTGCAGAAAATTTGCCGTTTTTTAGCGCTGCATTTACGTACCTTTCTCTATTTCTTAGGGAGAAAGTGCAATTGATCAATATATGAAAAAATTTAGATTATGCGTTCACGGAAAATTTTTATGCTTTCACTGTAAAGCAATTTTCCGAATTTGGAAAATAATTATTCACTTTTTTATATCTTCATTTGTCGAATTAGTTATACCGAGAAGAAGAGCCAAGAGTTCATGAAAAATTTGAAACGTATTAGTAATTGTAATGTTAAAATATCCCAGAGATATTAATAAAAGGTGACATTTACTACAGTATTTGTAATAACGGTATAGTGTATTCGAATGAAGGGTGTAAAGTAAAAAAGAAAGAGTTCGTTTTCAGAAAGTTTCAATATTGCAATATGAGCATAATGTAACATACCCTCCAGAAATATTAAATTCTCATTGAATTCAGAATCCCAATCAACTCGCTAGTATAATATCAATTTTGAAAAAGAATACATAGATTTAGAAGTCAGTATTGTTTTAGTTTTTTTGCGGTTCAGGTCCTTTTTCTACAACTAGTCTAAAAATAAATACATGTTCGCCAGTCTGTTTCGTAAAAACATGTGTAAAATTCATGTTCGCCAGGAGTCTGTTTGGAAAAATATTTTTTGGAGTTCAGGATTGCAAAAGCCGAATTTTCGTTCAAAACCCCTTAATTCCATTTTTACTTGATATCATTGTTTCTGTAGTATGTTGCGCATTCGAGAATGTAAAATACAGTAAAATATTTAATGGACTCTTAACTCAATATTAGGCCAATTTTTTCCCACTGTTCCTCAGCTTAAAAACGATGGAAATATTGTAATGAAATAACATTCATAAATTCACTGGTACTCAGTTTAAAATAAATATGTTCATTTCACCAACGAAATAGAGAAAGTGTCCAACATCAAATACATCGAAGATATCGCTTAATTCTCCATCATTTGAATTACGTTTTATCCTGTGTCCCTGGCCACGTGGGGATAAGTGGAAATGAAACCGCTGAAAAGTTGGCCTCGAGGAAGCGAGAAAGACATTTTTATGGTAATATCTGCTCTTACAACCAAGATTTTTATCCAACGTTGCATTTTGAGTGCAAACAGAATGACAGAACTCTTTTCAAACTCACATGGATCATAAGACCCTTGTAGTGGTCATCCCGTGGCTCTAAGCTTGAGGCGATAATAGTTATTCACCTTCGGATCGGGCACTGTCACTTCTCGCACGGACATCTCGCGCAGTTACCCACCCCCTATCCCCCAGAAATGAAGAACAGACCTTACCGTAAAGCATGCTGCTGTGCACTGCGATAATGAAAGAGCCGAAGAAGGCATAGCTTGTCGACTATAGAGGAGATGCTGGCTACTGTCCTCCGCAAACTCTTTAAACTTTCTTAGAGAATATGGATTTTATAAATCGAATATGCGTGAAGGGGATGTTTTTTAACATGCCTTTTATACACTAATTTTGCATTGTTGATGTAACACTGTCTTTGTCATATATTTCATTTTAAAATTAGTCATTTTTTACTATGTTCTTACTCTGTTAATCTTGTAATTAATAAAAATTATTTTAACTGACTTCTGTTCTAATTTTCAGAAAATTATGCGAATAATATTGCAATATGTAATTGTCAAGATATTTGAGCACAATGGACAGTTCTTTTAGATTATTAAAGAAGAAATAAAGTTTCATTTCGTGTAAATAATGAAGATAGTAGTTTAGTTTTCAGATTTTAGGACTTGTGATCTCGTTGAAACTCTTGTTTTCCGTGTTGATTTATTTATTTATTTTATTTATTTATTTATTTTACGTCAAAAAACAGTTAAAAACTGCGTATGACGTGCTATGGGGAAAAGTGAATTGTGTGCACATTTTCAAAATTCTGTGATCCCAACACTAAGTCATATACTACTTAAATTTTGAATTTTGAAAGGGAGAAAAAAACAAAAACTCCCATGTAGTAATATCTATTTTCAAGGATAAATAAGCAATAAATTTTGGCTCTTATTACTTCCTGCCGCGACAACATGGAAACGATAATTTGAAGAATTGTATTTCCCACTGAATTCTAGAAGACGTGCACGGAAATGAAGTTCATTTATGTCCAGAAGCAAAACATGGGCCATCTCAGAACTTGCTCAATGGATCAGGGAAACTGGACGAAAACACTGATCGAAATGGGGTCATTGACCCGGAAGCTGTAGTACAATAGTTGTTACAGGTTGTTTATACTCATTTACACAGTTCAAATGGTAAATAAAGCATTATGAATCATTGTTAAAATGAATGTTACTTTTCTTGTGATGCTCAGTATAGTCTCTAATTGATCTAATCCCAAGTCTCTCTTGATCTAATCCCAAATGTATTTTCAGGTTCGATATGCATTCAAGTATTGGGATCTTATGAGCACAAAATATTTGTCATGCGTATATCTTACAAAGGCTAAAATTATTTCACAATTAATCATTAGAAAACAAGGACGGTGTGTTTCCTGTGAATAAAAGCCGTTTCTTACTTCAATATCGATAACCGTGTCAAGGTTTCCGGATGATTGAATTGCGAGAGAGCTTCTTGAATCGAACTAAACACTCCAGAAACTGTTTCTGGGGGTCATACAAAAACCTAACATAAATTGGAAAGATAATACGATTCGGAGACACTGTGTTCCGTTTAAATATTTTAATTGGAAAGTTGTACCGGAATTTAAAATTTTTAACTAAATACTCAATCTCTTTGAAGTTTATTCAAACAAGTTTATGTTTCTTTCTTAACAGTTCGTTTTGAGAAAATTACATTGATTCGTAACAATTTAAAGTTTTCAAATTTAATCTTTTTGTACAATGTGGTTATTCAAAAATATTTTTAAGAAAATATTTAACTTAAAATATTAAACAACAAATTAAAAGAATTAAAAATATGCTGTTTATATTATTAGCTGTTTATTAACGATATTAATTATTACAATTTTGCTATTAATATCACTGGGAAGGGATAGATATAATTTTCTCAGCAGTGTAACAGAAAAATAGCAACTTTTGAAAAATATATGAAGAATAAGACAATTATATTTTCGAAATATTTTTAATGAGAGGTTCCCTAGTTCCTTTGCACCGATTATCACTATAAAATTACGTCAATATTACAAATAGTCTAAACAATATTAACAATAGCAATTTTGCAATGATAATTTTTTTGGAACATCCGGCAATGATTTTTAATTAACGAAATCACTGTTTGCAGGCACCTGCTCATATAGAAAAAATGGGCGATTACATTTTTAATGTGTAAGAAAATATGTGTGTATTGTTTGCATTTCCTTAATAAAGGAGTAATAATGTCAAAATACAAATTTTTAAATACGTGAACATGAATTTCAATTTGCTTGATAGGAAATGTCTATATAATGTAAATGTATTATATTGTGTGTTTCCCGAAAATGATTATGTAATAATTAGTGTTCCTTGCTTTAGAACCATTAGCATTTTAAAATAGTTTAAGAAACAAAACTTTAAATTTCTCACAATATTAGATACCATAAATTCGAGTTAATTTTCATGGTAAAAAACTCGATAAAAAATGTCACAGCCCTTTCCCGTGACCCGCTGTAATCTTTTAATTTGTGGAAATCTACACTAAAGTTAAATATTTTCTTAAATATTTTTGAATAACCACGTAGTAAAAAAAGAATAAATTTGAAAACCTTACAGTGTTACGAATCAATGTAATTTTCTTAAAACGAGCTGTTAAGAAAGAAACATAAACTTGTTTGAATAAACTTCAAAGAGATTGAGTATTTAGTTAAACATTTTAAATTCCGGTACAACTTTCCAATTAAAATATTTAAACGGAACACAGTGTCTCCGAATCGTATTATCTTTCCAATTTATGTTAGGTTTTTGTATGACCCCCAGAAACAGTTTCTGGAGTGTTTAGTTCGATTCAAGAAACTCTCTCGCAATTCAAACATCCGGAAACCTTGACACGGTTATCGATATTGAAGTAAGAAACGGTTTTTATTCACAGGAAACACACCGTCCTTGTTTTCTAATGATTAATTGTGAAATAATTTTACCATTAGATATACGCATGACAAATAATTTGTGTTCATAAGATCCCAATACTTGAATGCATATCGAACCTGAAAATACATTTGGTTTTAGATCAACACGGAAAACACAAGAGATTCAATGAAATCACCAGTTCTCAAATCTGAAAACTAAACTACAGTCTTTATTATTTTCACGAAATGAAACTTCATACCTTCTTTAATAATATAAAAGAACTGTGTGTTGTGCTCAAATATCTTTTCAACTACATAGTGCAATATTATTCGCAAAATGTTCTGAAAATTTGTATAAATGTCAGTTAAGATATTTTTTATTAATTACAAGATTAAAAGAGTAAAAACAGTAAAAAATGACTAATTATAAAATGAAATAAATGACAAAGACAGTGTTACATCAAAAACGCAAAATTAGTTATAAAAGGCATGTTAAAAATCATCCCTTTCACGCATATTAGATTTATAATTCCATAGCTAAGAAAGTTTGAAGAGTTTCGGAGGACAATGCAGCATCTCCTCTATAGTCAACAGCTATGCCTTCTTCGCTCTTTCATTATCGCAGTGCACAGGGCATGCTTTACAAAGTGTACTTCATTTCTGGGGATAGGGGTGGGTAACTGCACGAGTTTCCGTGCGAGAAGTGGCAGTGCCGATCCGAAGGTGAATAACAATTCTTGCCTCGGGCTAGAGCCACAGGATGACCACGACAAGGTCTTGATCCTTGTGAGTTTGAAAAGAGTTCTGCCACTCTTTTTGCACTCAAAATGCAACGTTGGATAAAATCTTGAGTAGTAGAGTAGATATTACCATAAAGATGTCTTTCTGACTTCCTCGAGGCCAACTTTACTACCTAGTCAGAGGTTTCATTTCCACTTATCCCACGTGGCCAGGGACACAGGAAAAACGTAATTCAACTGATGGAGAATTAAGCGATATCTTCGATGTATTTGATGTTGGATATATGATGTCAGAGGTTTACTAGGAGAAAGGGGAAATGGACGACAAGGCCGTAGCTTCCTGGGTTCGAAGGGCCGCGGGTTCCGCCTCGGACATAGATGTGTGTTCGTGATGTCCTACGTATTCTCCTACAGAAAATCCCAAACATAAAAATCACAGTGGTCGTTATATGACCTAGTATTTAAAAAAGAGACATTAAAAATATATACAAAAACAACAACTTCCAATTGTCAAAGAAAATTTCACTATTTGAATTCGGACTTTCAATAATCGTTGCCTAATAAAACCTAAGGACTTTATTTCCTGGGCAAAATAGTATTATAAAACGGAAATTTATTTAATCAAAATGAAATTTTCATATATGGTCAGCTAATTCGATTATTATTTATAACTTAATATTAATCTCTCTCAGAGATTTCTTACAATATTAATGTTATTCAATGTAGCCAATACATATTTTATTCACATTTCTCTATTTCGTTGGTAAAATAAACATATTTATTAAACTAGTACCACTGAATTTATGAATGTTCTTTCATTACAATATTTCCATAGTTTTTAAGCTGAGGAGCAGTGACGGAAAATAATTGGCCTAATATTGAGTTAAGACTTCATTAAATTTTTTACTTTATTTACATTCTCGAATGCCTTACTACAGAAACAATGATATCAAGTAAAAATGGTATTTAGGGTTTTGAAGGAAAACTCGGCTTTTGAAATCACAACTCCAAAAAAATATTTCAAAAGACTTTGCGAACATGTATTTATTTTGACTCGTTGTAGGAAAAGGACCTGTGTACGCATGGTACCGCAAAAATTAAACATTACTGACTTCTAAATCAATGTATTCTTTTTCAAAATTGATATTACACTAGCAAGTTCATTGGGATTCTGAATCCCAAAGAGAATCCAATATTTCTGGAGGTATGTTACAATATGCTCATATTGCAATATTGAAACTTTCTGAAAACGAACTCTTTCTTTTTACTTTACACTCTTCATTCGAAAACACTATACCGTTATTACAAATACTGTAGTAAATGTCACCTTTATTAATATCTCTGGGATTTTCAACGTTACAATTACTAATCTGTTTCAAATTCTCATGAACTCTTTACTCTTCTTCTCGGTATAACTAATTCTACAAATGAAGTTATAAAAAATTGTATAAATGTTTTCCAAATTTAGAAAATTGCTTTGCAGTGAAAGCATAAAAATTTTCCGTGAACGCATAATCTAAATTTTCTCATATATTGATCAATTGCACTTTCTTCTTAAGAATAGAAAGTTACTAATGCTATGAAAAACGGCGAATTGTCTGCAGAAAAACGCATATTAACGGCCCCTGTGACAAAAAGGATAAATCCACTTGCTAAATTTAGAAAAAATCCTCCAAATTGTGGTAGCCAGAATCCATGTTTTTGGGTGGTTGATAGCGAAAAAAACGACTGACGGTAAAAATCCGTCCGTTCCTGAACAACGCTAGTGGCTAAACTGTTCAGCCGATTTTCACCAAAATTGATACTCCCAATCGATCTGGCTGATGTCGTAGCGCCTTGAATTTGAAACCGATATTCAATTAGGGGAGGGTACTTTACATGAAGCCCCTGAGACATATTTCAAGTGTTCAATCAAATGGCTCCATAATTTTTTATTACATTTTATGGTTGGAAAGTGGGAAGTGCGTTTAAGAGAATATTGCAGGTCTCATGTTCGTTGAAAACTGATTTTTCGTAAGTATTCCTACAAGTAAAATATTGAAATTTGAGATTTTTCCCTTGATGAAACTTTTTCCTTAAAGATAAGATTTTTAAATAATATCATGTGCAATTTTTCGAAACTTTTAATATTTTCAGCATAAGTTTCCGTGAAAATACAGGTGAGAAAGTACGCGCTGTTTTAGCATCACTAGTATTTTTTAAAACTGTCCTACTTCTAGACATTAGGCTTTTCTCGAATAATTGCAAGTCCCTTTCCAGTTTTATTATGACAATGTGGTACTGAAGTACGCATGAGAAAAAGTAAAAATATTGTACTTTCTTTCCATAGACAAACATTCGCATTCTTTTAAAATATAATTATATTATAATAATATATTTATTATTCCCAATATTATACATTTTTATATTATATTATATATCACAGTAGTATGACACAACTTAAAAAGGATTGACCTTTGAAAACGAAAAAAATATATTGAAACGATTATGTTCTATTTAGCGTAGGTTTTATTATATTTAACTACTTTTCTAAGTGGCAACTGAAACAGAAACCGCTTTAGCCGAAGGGTTAACGTCATAGGTACGCTGTCAGCTTGCTAACGTTGTGAGTTCGAATCCAGAAGGTGATTTTTTTCTTCTGTTATGGTGTGATTTCAGTAGTAATATGTCCAATATTTTGTAATTAATATTAATTTTTGAAAAGACTTAGGGGCCGTAAAAAGGGCCAGTTTTGTCGTCCATCAGTACGACGACTAGAAGCCTCCGTTCTGTACTATCTGACCTAGGCGCTGGTCGTCCTATTTTCGAGGAACTCTACAGTACCTTGCCATATTATTAGACCCAAGCTGAAAAATAAGAATTTTCACCTTTTTCTTGTTATAATTATTAATTATTGTACGCAGTGAAGGCTGCGGCAGTTGCTTAGAATTTTATATATAGTATTTTAGCGTTTGTAACATTGATTATATATTTAGTCGGTTGGAACACTGTTAATGAGAAAATCTATGTGTCAATTGCATCGTGAAATTCGATAGTTTGTTGTGATTAAACAAGTTCAAGTTAATTGAAATCGCGCCAGATAAGTTCTTTGTTAACATTTGTTCACTGTTCGATGTATATATGAAGAGATTGTAGAGATTTGTGATTAAGATACAATTTTCAGAATGGGAAGAAAGAGTGATTTGTCATGCAATGAAACTTGGTCAGATTGCCGGCTTGTTGAAAGCTAAACATGACTCAATACAAAATAAGCTGAACTTGTAGGGTTCCGTAGTTCAGTAAAAAATATAAAAAGAAAAAATCGATTTTGGTGATGATTTAAAAAGAAGCTAAACGCAAAGGTGCGAGTGGTCGTCATGGGAATAACATCAGGGAGAAGTGACAGAAAAATCGAGATATTTGCGTTAAAAATCGAAAAAATGCCTTCAAAATTCTAACAAAATACGTTTCTGAAGCAGGCATTTTAATATCCCAAAGAACATAGCAGCGAAGATTAGCTGAAGAGGCCTAATCGGCCGAGCCAACGCAAACAAAACTTACACCTAGCGTGATCCAAGAAACGTTATCAATGGGCACAAAAATACAAAATTTACGATTGATGGTGGAAAAAGTAATTATATGCTATATATTCCCCTTTTATTATTATATTTAAATGTTGATTTGTATTTTGGTGTAAATGTACTGTATTTTACAGTGGATTTTCAGATGAATCACTTTTCAAGTATTGGTCAGAAAATCTAAGTTAGTCAGGCAGAAGGTCCCATAGAAATACAAACCAGAGTGCATTGTACCAACCATCAAACATCCTCCTTCAGTCATGTATGGTCTGTATCCAATATTAAGGGTCCAGGACCCTTGTGTACTGTAGAAGGTACAATAAATGCTGAAAAATGCGAGAACATGTTAAAAACACAGCTACTAGCTCAGATGAAAAAGTGGTTCAAAAAACAGAAAAATCTACTTTCATGCACGATGGTGCACCATGCTAGAGCTAAAGGATAAGCACATTTTAGCTAAAAGAAAATTACTGTTCTCGACTGGCCAGGAAATTCTCCTGATGTGAACCCTATCGAGAACGTTTGGGAGTTTATGAAATCTGAAGTTGCTTAAACAGCACCTACTACCAGGAAGCTCATTTCAGGTACACAATCCAGACCTGGCTTATAGCCCAGAATGCAAATGAAAATTGAAACGTGTATAAAACAGCATGCCTCGACGTATTCAAGCTGTGTTGGCAGCTAAAGTTGAAAGCCATATAACGTATTGATTCAAACAAAAAAATAATTTTCAGTGTGATTACTTATTTTCATGTAAATAAATATTTTCTTCAATAAAACGTGCTATTTTTATTTAGTGATGAATTATTTAATCAAAGAAGTGCATTGAAAAAATTATCGTACTGAAAATGATGAAAACATTATTTTTAAGTTTGGGTCTAATAATATGGCAAGGTACTGTATATATTTTTGAAAATTGAAAAAAGTTTACTTTTCAAAACTACAAAATTTAAAATAGAGATCTTACTGGTTAGCTCTTTCCCAATTCAATGTAATAGTATAATATTGTGCGGGCAGTGTCATTAGAGAAGAAAGTATGTGCTGTTGCCGTACCTTTACTTCGTTATTTACGTATAAACATTATAATTTCTTTAGAAGCAATCAATCAACTATTTGCAGATAATTAAAATATTGTTAGCATTATATCATTCAAGTTTAAGTTACAGAAGTTTTTCATGAATAACGAATGCAAATTTGTCGGAAATTCTCTTAGTTGTGTTAATTGGTTTTAAAAATCACATAGTTACTTCCTTATTACTACGCGGTTCTGTATTTCAGACAGGTGTTTCGACGAGTTACGGATTCAGTCTTATCGCGTAATGTGGAGATCACCTTGAAGTTATGGGAGGGCAAGATAGCAGTTCGTAGGATAGAAGCTACTTCATGAGCCCTACACAAAAATTCGAATCGAAATATTTCTAACTAGAATCAACTATAGAATACTATCGTGCTGATCATTTCCACATTCTTATCAGAATGTGAGTTTGCTGTAACCTGGGTAAATGTTGTACATCATAAGAACAATAAATTTCAAGATAGAATTCAATCCTAGCACCCCTCATCGGTGCTGTAAGGTACACTCTGTGATAGCACCGTGGATTAAACGCGTAGTAGATGAGGAATGGACGCCGAATCCTGCCAGATATGTATTTTTTTACTGATGCTGAACACATTAATCACTATCATCACGAAGAACATTCAAAATTCTTGCAAGGAGAACAGAAACTTGTTTTTGTAAACGATAATGTGATTATATTGGGTGTGTGCTAGTATCTTATATTCCAAGCAATGTGACGAAACAATTTGGAAGAGATAGCTAAAATATTAACGTGTCTCAATTGCAATATCATTATCATATTTTATGTAATCGTTAGAAATAATATGAAAAGTCTGTGCCAACGTATAATCACTAGTAATTTACATGTTAACAGTTCTGGGAATCAGAATCCTTAACAAGTCTGTGGGTTTATTATAAAATTTTGCAATAAAGGTAATTTCTTCGTTCTTTTATTAATTGAGAAAGGAATATGTCTTTTTACACGTTTAACAAAGTTCCTTAGAACTATTACGAACTCATTAAATTACCATGTTGTGTTTGTGCCTTTGTGATAAATGCTAACAGAACGCATCCCTTAATTGTTTGCCAGCAATTGATAATTGTATTTCTTTAATGTCTTCTTAAAATTTTAATGTAACTCTTCGGTAGAATTGGG
This sequence comes from Teleogryllus oceanicus, assembly GCA_964035755.1. Classification (NCBI taxonomy): domain Eukaryota; kingdom Metazoa; phylum Arthropoda; class Insecta; order Orthoptera; family Gryllidae; genus Teleogryllus; species Teleogryllus oceanicus. The sequence goes on from CAXIVR010000002.1 coordinate 114,224,931, forward strand.
CACATTTCAAAATGTATTAACTCCAAAAATAATAAGTACACGATTTGACGTAGTAATGTGAAAGAAATCAATATTTTTTTATTATTATCTCCATTTTAAACAATGTTTTGATACAGCTTATCTTTGGTGCAGGGTAGGCTGAGACTAAGTGGGCGGGCATTCAATCAGTCCCAATTTTCACAAGAAAATAAGGAATTTTAGTGTTAGTTATATCCAATGATTATTCATACATTAGCGTAGTAGGTGATTCAATGCAAATCACCTGTCATTTAGTCTCAATTAAGGACAAAACAGGAGGTGCAATTTCGGATCAAATGTCTGGGATAAAGTCGTTCTTTTAAATCTAAATAATAATTTATTATAAAATTCATAAATATGATAACAGATTGAATAAATAAATATATTATCATGTATTGTTAAAAACATCAGTTGCCCTAATATTGCATTTTCCACAAATTGTACTGCTTGAGAACGAATTATGTTTAGAGAACCTTGATTTCTATTACGTCTTAAATGTTATAAGAAAATCGAAATTACAGAACAAATATTTCGTATTCGTAGATACATTAAGGCTTGCAGATTACTGAAGACCAATAACTCCCTCTGTAGCTGAAATCGTTTGACACCGGGTTTAAATCAGGAGGTATAGAGGATCGAATTATGCGCGATGCCTTTTTCTTCTGTTCCACGTTCTGTTTTACCTAAGTCTGAGAATTAAAGATAAAGAATGTTTAGCGGAAAATGCTTGTATTTATTTATTGCTTATAAGATCTTTGCTGAACTTTTATACTATATAATGTGTAATTAGTTTGATCCTTTATTACAAATATTTATACAAATGTGTATTTATTTATATTTAGTTAGTAAATTAACCTAACCTCGCTTGGAATAAGGAATAGTGAACGTTTTGACATACATTTTGCATTCACTTCCAAAACGTTTGTCACAACTCTCTATCCTTTTATGGGAAATGAAATATGAGAAATGTTTAACCCGTTCGTTAGTGATATCCATAATACTGATAACCGTATTAATTGGGTACTAAAGTGTAATTCCCTTCGGACAGAATTAAACCCGCCATTCGATTTGACCAGTTGCTCTGACCATTGAGCTTCGAAAAATGCGTTTTAAGTTGGGTTGCCAGGCTCGTGTATTCCCCACGCATTTGATATTTGTCACCGCTGTCATCATTTACATAGTCAATATGAAGTTTGGACCTTTAAGTAATTGATATCAAGTTGTGACTTTTACACAACGTCGTGCGAATTGTGACAAATTACTCGTTTTTCTTGATTACGCCGTAGATTCATATTTTGTATTATGAATCATTTATGTGAAAAATCGCTCATGTGAAATGACAATCAGTAATGCAGAAAATTCTCAGTCACTGTTTTTGTATCTCACCTTTGGAACTGCTGTAATACGTTTAGATGGATTTTGAATAATTCGTTATACCAGCACAAAACAAAACTTATTACTTCTCGTTTTACTTTCTCATTATTATACACTTTGAATATACGTAGTATAAGTGGTATATTCGTATGTGACGTATATGCGTAGTATATTCGTGCGTATACATGGTATACGAAAGTTATATAATACAGCGGAAAATCGATTTCGCGTTAAACGGTAATACACACGTTTTGAAGTCGAAAAGTTGTTTATCCAAACCGTCCGTCCATCCGTCTATGATCACTACCAAGCACCTAAACCACGTAAGATCCTTTCCAAATTGAAGAAACCCTGTTTTCTGGCACATAGTTGAAGCTTGGAAATTTTGAAAAATCTTTGAAATTTGAAATTACTTTACATGAAGCCTTTCCGGACATTTTCAAATTTTTCTCAAAACATTCTTTCTGAAGTAAAGAATAGAGTAAAATACACTTGAAGGATGACATAGTTGCAATTTTTCTTAGATTGCTCTGAATTTTCGAAAATTTTAAAAGTTTGAACATTTTGGGCGTCTTCCTACAACTACAAAATTGAAAGCAGATTTGTCTTTCAAATGAGAATTTGTTGTCCATAATTCGTTCTTGCATAACAATCATGTTGGCTTTCTTGAAATGATAGATTTTTCATTTCAAAAGTAAAGCAATATTTACAATTTTAAAGAATGGTTGGAAATGCAAAACTGCAATGAAACGATTTTTCTTTTCTTACTATTAAAACATTTCAAAAACCGATTTTGCGAAATCGTACTTTTACTCTTTCTTTCGTTGCAAGCAACATTCCAGTCTTCAGCTAGAAGCTTTAACAAGTATCACTCGTCAACACATCCCACATATATAAAACATTGTGCCGAATTACTGCCAGGGAGTGACGTCATGTAGTTCAGTGCTTGTTTGAAGAACTGGAAGATCGAGTTCACGTCCTGGACTGTTCATGCAACTTTTATTTTTGACTATAGTGAGATTTTTAATTAATACTTTTATATTGAATAATTTAAAAGGTATGCATTTACGGTTGTCGTTTGAGAGTTTTAAAAACAGATAGAAGTGGTAATAGTGTAACATTTGTTATATAATAGAAAACATTTCCAATAACTTGAGAAAATAGAGTTTATTTTTATATAAATGTAATTAGATGAACAAAAGGTAATAACTGCGTATAGATAGGTGATTTTCTTGAAGTCAATATAGGTTTCTTAGATTCTAGTAATTGCTTGCAGCAAATGGATTCTGAATGTCGGACCGTGTCGAAACTTGTCACTTAGCCCAACGTTATCGTCTAATAATCTCACCTTGGGCAGAAGGGCGATGAGGTTGAGCGTCCGGGCTAGGACCAGCGCCTGCTAGAAAAATTACAGTACATAGTACTGAACGCGACATTCTTAAGTAGAATGAACTATTTTTAGTGCGCATGGAATTTCTTGCTTTCTTATTTCTCTTAGGGCAATTTATTTAATATTTTAAATTGCAGAAGTGCGGAAAAACAATGAGTTTGAAGACAAAATTCAGTAAAAGATTCTTCATTAGTAGAGGATTCAGGAAATGCTTACGTACGTCTGTGTTGGTAGCGCAATCACTTCAGGTGCATTAATAGCTTCACAATAATGAAGACGCGTGTTTCAAATCCCGTACGATATCAACGGTTTTTCGCCGACGGGCAATGAAAATAAATTCCTAATAACGATCAGTTATTTCTAAACATTCCTTTTCTTTGCAGAAGATACCATTACATAACTGCGGAAAGAATTTGATGTTACTTTCGATTGCTGGTCGTTTACCAGATAATTCCTACTCCATATTTTCCTGTTCATAGGCCGTTTTGGTTTTTATTGGTACGTTCGTTCCTTCCCAATCCCTAATGATGTACGTCCTTTGTAGTGCTTTATTTATTTGTCTCACTGTTCTTTTGTCAAGTTTTCTGGCTGAAATTTTTATTTGCTTTTAAAAATTAAGAAATGCTACACTTCGCTACTACCAAAATATAGAAGAACTAGAGGTGCTACAGAATGGGACAGACTTTCTCATGTAAATGTTTATAATTTCCCTTTGTGTGGACTGGTTTAAGGTTCTTGCCAGCTCACATAAGGTTCTTGTAGTTCTCTTGCCAGCTGACATCTATCGCCACTACAAAATACATTTTGACATTTCTCAACACTATTTCAAATAGCTCTTTTTCTGAGGAATCTATTGAGTTTTGAAAAACTTCCTCCAAGTCATTTGAAGCACTTCTATACAAGTTAAATAATCTGCTAAATCCTTCAAATGCTCATATTAATAGCCAGAAATTATTTCCAAAAAAATTACATTTGTGTAATTTTTAAAACAATAGAATAGAGCAATATCTCGTTTATGTCATCGGATAGGCTGCGTTGGCATTACCCCAACCAAAGAATTAAAGAAAAAATTTGGAGCCGTTTTGAAAAATCTCTTGTTTATGTAAATTTTAAAATTACAAATATTGCATATGTGTGCAGAAATCAACTAAAACATTTAAAAATTTATGACCTTATTAAAAGATCAATTATAAGCAACACATTTCATTTGAAGCCAAAATTTTTTTATCTTTAATTTTGTAGTTGTAGTAAGACGCCGCAAAATATTCAAATTTGGCGATTTTCAAAAATTCGAGTTATCCGTGACAGTGGACATATTCTCCTTTATAAGCGTATTTTACTATGAGTAAACAGTCCTTACAAAGTACAGAAAAATTTGGAGCCGTTTTTGAAAAAAAATTTAAAATGTCGGAAGGCCACAAATAGTCCCCTCAAAAGAGAATTAATGAATGTTTTTTCAAAATCCCAGCATGAAAGCTTCAGCTCAGGCGAAAACGACAGAGATTTCTTCAATTTGGAAAAAATCGTATGCATGGTTTAGGCGCTAGTGTTGTACTGATACAACACTACAACGGACAGACTGACATTTTGCTTCCAATTAGTTTTTTGGCATCACGGATCCACAAAACTGGAATTATGGCTACACCGCGTGTTAGAGGACTTTTTTCTCTTAATTTGGCTGTTTTGATTCAGTTTTCGTCGCAGAGCGCGGCAGTTTTTTCACCAGAAAATGCACGGATTTTTCGCGCAGCATTATATAACATTCTCTATACTACGTATATTACTCTGTATATACGTAAGTATACGTGAATACAATATGTAATCATTTGTTAACATACGTCACGCAGATAAATTTTAAGGAATAAGTTAGTGATAGGTTGAAAAATAATTCTTGGTTTTAAAACCATGTATTTATATAATAATATTCGATTATTAGTTAAAGTAAATATGTTTTATCATGCCCATTTGCTAACATTCTGAAGAAGCTATTGTTGTGAATGATATTGATTAATAAACAAGTCCATTATTAAATATTCTTCTTAATCATTCATTCAAAGTATGCTACAACTATTTTACTAAACCATCCCAACCGCGGATCCAAAATCAAGACTCAGGGTCACGTGCCCTCTCTTCATCCTAGAAAATATTTATTTCTCTCTCATAATGAACTAGTGATAGCTAGTAATGAAGATGAAGATGAAGATCTTTATTTATATAATATTATTTCATCAGAAACAGCCCTTTACCCTTAACGACGTTGAAATACTTGACACATTATTTTGGAGACACCCAATAAGTCATACCAGACTGGTAAACAAAATGTTGAAAAGTTTGATTAGTGCATAATCCAAAATAACTAAAAAATGTTGGTGGATATCGTTTAAGACTTCGAGAACAGCTGCAAAACCTTTTGAATTCATACATAAGCGATTTCCACTTTTGGAGTCAGCATCACTTGAAAAATAGGTAGAAATATTTTTTTGTATCTGTAACATTTTAATCCAAAAATTAATAAAACATGAAAAATGGAAGCTCAAAATAAATAATGTAAAGTCAAACACATGGTTGTAAATCTCGATATGATCTAGAACAGAAATGGTATATTTCAGTAGGAAGAATTGAAATATATCAGGTGATTATTAGAGCAGGGATCTAATAATATTGACTTTCTTAAAAAATATAAGCTAGGAGGCCAATTGTGTTACTTCATAATATTTTTATAAAACACAAATTTTCGAAAACTAAGAGACAATATACAAGACAATGGTGGAAGCTGTATTTACGTATGAATCAAATTAGAATTAAAGAGTGATGCAATAAACTCTCGGTTAACTGCTATGAAAATGAATTTTTGGAGACGATATTTGTCAGTATACTGTTTGATAGAATATTAAACGAGAGATTAGACAGATAATAATGATTGTGAGGCAAGTGATCAATGTAGAAACCAAACAACTCCAATGGTATGCTGCAGAATGCATGCTGACAGAATATCAAAAATTATCTTTGAGTGAATCCCCTTTCGAAAGAAATGAAACGAGAAGGCCAAGGAAATCTTGTAAATTCGTCATCGATTTGACAATGAAGGGCAGAAGAATGAGGAAGATGCCTGACGGAATAAAATCGTGGTGTGTAGACTGCGAAAAACGGTCATTAGAACTATGAAAATACTCAGCAGAATTAATAATAATTACCTTAAACCCGAAGTGGAAGATACCGGATGAAAAAACCTTGTTATTATGTACTAGCACAAAAAAGCGGGGCAAGATCTGTTAAGATCTTGCCGGAATACAAACCAAAAGCAAAGTAACGTTCTTATTAGAAAGATTAAATGAAAACAAAGAAAATTTGATTATTTTCTAGAAGTCCTTTAATTAACAAATATCAGATATTACTCTATTTTGGTATTTTACAGTATTTGTTAACTTTTGTCCATTTATCAGCATGATCCTTTTCAGTAAGACAACTATTCTTCCGAATTGACGGGTCGAAGTAAATGTTGTATTTAGGTAAAAAAAAAGATGATTGAATTATGTTTTCGAAAATTGACGGGAGTGAAGTAAAAGAAAATTATCACAAATAGTAAATTCACATTTCTTGTATATTTGCACCAATGAATAATGTCCATTCACAATTAAAATATATTTTCGATCCACAATAACATATGTGGGTCTCTTTAACCTGAAACCTTTCCTTTAGCAGCGATAACATAATTCACCGGAAAGTGTTCAGCAGTTTAATCACGACGAAGACAAATGTAATTACAATAGCCAGTAGGACTTCTGATGCAGTATTCCAAGGCAGATTTTTTTAAAAACTCCAGACGTTTGTTCATCATTTCTCTCTCATAGTATACAGCATGTATTCTCAAGTTAATGTTGGGGAAATATCGTATCACTTTCGAAATCCTAAGACTTAAGTAAAAGAACATAATGGTGACCCTGAAGATTTGGTTACGAACCCAACGCTGATAACACAGATTTCTCCTTCTTCCCGACCTTGCATTAAAGTGGTCGCCAAAATTAATGCGACAAATGCCAATGAATTATAAATTTGAGGTTATTTCGTTATTATTTAGATTTTTCTTTGTCAATCGTCTCTGCGTGAGATATACTATATACGAACACAAACTATCAATCAATGGAGCATTACATTTTAAAACGTTACATTGTAATATAGCAGCAATTCGTTTCAACAATAATAAAATATTGTAAGTTATAGTTTTAAAATTCAACCTTAATTCATATTGATACTTTAATTAAGTACTTTATAAATATTTATAACTTAAATGAGAATTTTTCAAAATAAAATTAATTACTGTTGTTTACAATATTTATTAACAATTCATTAAAAATTATAAACATCCAATTTTGTAATAATATGAAGATGCGTTAGTGAACACATATCAACAAATTGGCAATTTTGTATGAAGCGCCAAAAAATGTATGAAAATAGAGAAAATTTTTATTTGCAACAATATTTTACAGAAGAGGATCCTATTCATTTTCTAACGATTATCGTGACACAGATTTCCAAGTTTGAGCAAAATTTTTGAAACATTATTAACAGTACAATTTTGAAATAATTTATGACAGGAGAATCTCTAGTGATTCTTAATGGATTAGCAAAAACAGTGTTTGCATAGGTCTGCTTATCTAGAAGAGTGGGTGTAACATTCCGATGACGTGTAAAAAACTTTGTGTGCATTGTCGTCTCTCAAAATAAAAATATCGTAATGTAAAGAAATATACTTGCTATAATACTATAAATATAATAATTTCATTGCGGAAATCATACATAAATTACATGTAAGTAATATATTGTTCCTCCAATGTTCACGCAATAGACAAAAGCTGGTGTTTCTACCTTTGCAAACATCAAGATATTGGAAATGTTATATAAAAAGTCATATGTCGTTTTTGATTCTCGCAAAATCCTCAAGACCATTATCACATATGATTTTTAATATTTGCGGTAAAGAACTCCATGTAAAATGCAATCACTAACGTTAGATTGAAGAGGTAATTGGTGATCCCAAAACAAAAGATCAAAAATCATTGTTGGCTTACAGCTGCACTTACCAATCATAATATGCAGTAGAAAACTTTCATTGTGACTAAATGAACTTTAAATACTTTAAGTTTATTTAGTATTTTACATATCAAAACTATTTTATTACAATATTAATATCGTGACCATATAGTATTTGTTTTTTTAATTGGGTCATCTGAAATTGATGATGAAGTATTTCACAACTTCAAGCTGCTATCTCGGAGACTTGTGTTTGTGAAACTGACTCTAAAACGTATTTCTTTAAGTTATTAGATTTTCCTAATAAATAACTAGGTTAGACAATGCATTCAATGCAAATTATTTACATTTATATTAAATTTTACAATAATAAACGACAGAAATGTAGACATGGGCTTAATAGTCGTTGTCCAATGTTGTTTGCAAAAAACCGCTTTATAACAGTTTTAAAATATGTTTTTACTGGGAAATTGCATGCCTTTATATATGTAATTAAATGTATATACAAAAATTTATGTAAAACTGTTGGTTGATTTAATATTTATATTCAAATATTTACTATAATATAACTCGCCATCACCGCCATTTTGTAATGTTCAGATTAATGATTCCGCCTCCTGAAGTAAAGCTAAAGCGGATTGGTCAGCTCGATCGCAAGATGAGAGCAGGAGTCAAACTCGTAAATCGACTCAGGACATCGCCCATTTTTTGTGCAAGCGAGGGTACACATTGATGATTGAAAAACTGGTGCAGAACGCTTTCCCTAATGTTGAGACAATTTTGAAAATGTATCTTGTTCTGATGATCACTAATTTTACAGCTGAAAGATCATTTTCAAAATTAAAAAGTGAAAAACAGATTGCAAACGACAATGACCCAACAACGCCTCAATGATCCCGCGCGTTTGAGCAGCAATAGCGATATTTTAAGAATGTTAAAATTTGACTACTTGATTAACTATTTTGCGATGAGAAAAGCGCGGAAAGTTCCTCTGTAAAAATATAAGTAAAAATAATATATATTAAAATAGCATTCTAATTTTTGTAATGTACTAATGGTGTACTCAGTGATATTTAATATGGCTCTCACCACGAGGCCCCACCAAATGTGTGCACTATTTACCTCTCTCTAAATCTGGTCCCGTATTTTCTTTGGACTATATACTAAACAACCTGTAAAAATGTACTGCAGTTTCCAAGATAATTGCTATCTCGATCAAGTTTTCGTCCACTTTCTTTATTCTTTGAGCAAATGCTGATGTAGCCCATATTTAGTTCCTGAACATAAATGTAAGTTCATTATCTGTGCACTCCTTCTATAATTCAGTGGGAAATATATTTATTCAAATTATCGTTCTCCATGATGTTGCAGGAAGTATTGTTCCTTGACGAAGAATATGAGGGATAAGAGCCCAAATTTATTGCTGATTTACACTTAGAAATATATTTTATTACAATAGGTAATGTTGCATTAACAACCCTTGAAACAAATACTATTTTCTTTCAACATTTAAAATTCCAAGTAGTATACTACTTGGCTGGCTTAGTGTAGGGATCATAGAATTTTGAAAACGGACACAGAAATTCACTTCTCCCCATGAAGATCGTCACACACAGATTTAACTGCTTTTTGTGTAATGAATAAATAAATGAGGCATTCAATGCACTTGGTCCTGCTTTACAGAAAGTTTGTTGCTTGATTTTATGCGTCTTTTGGCTGATTCTCTTAATCCCTGGTGAATTTCTTTGTTTTTAATGTTTCATCATATTGGCTGTTTGTATGGTGAAATAAACTTATGTTGATTTCGACTGTAATTAATGGTTGCATCAATTTTTATTATGGTATATTGTTGTAGGAGGTGTGGTCTAAAGGCTTTTTGAAAATGATCGCAACTGCTTCAGCCTTTATACATCTTAATACAGTAGCTTATTGTTTACTTTTAATTGTGTAATGATCCCGTCATGCAAAAAGAAACATTATAAACATTCTTTTAGTAATAGTGCCATGGGAGGAGAGCGCCGTCAAGTGTTTTTGAAGCATGACGAGCGCCGAAAACCGCATTTAGAATTGAAAGAATAGTCGTGTACGAGTCAAAAGAATACAACAATATATGGACATTTCGAAATGATAATTTCTAAAACATTTAGTTGTGTATAATTAGTAGAGGAATTGGAAATGGAAGGATAAACAGCGTTAGAAAGACCGTCGACTGTTTGAAAGGAAGCACTTCGAAAAAGTCGAAGGTCGTCAGAGGATGATTAGCCTTCGTAAGGCACGGACGGAGACGTGCGAGAAATTCTAATATACAGTTTTGTCAGAGGCATAGTGCTAAGTTATTCGTGAAGAAAATGGATGGAATTGGAATGTATGGTCGCAAGAAGGTTTGTGGAAACTGATGGGGCCGTGAGTGTACAGCAGTAGCTACTCCAAAAAGGGAAGTCATACAACCTTTTGACATTTGTTTTTGTTTTTGTGTAGCAAGACCAAATTTAAAATACATTGTAGGACAAAAATTGGGAGATTGTGGTTGGAAGCAACGCTAAATGTATCCAATAATGAGTAATAGTATAGTAAATTTGAAGTGCCAATAATAAATTAATGAATGTAATTCAAAATATTTAGTATTAATTAGAGAGTCGTTAACGAAAAAATATTTGTGATTGTTGTATTTTTCTTTGGGTAAAGTAATCATTTAAATAATTACAAGGAAATAAACGCAATTGTCGTTATTCAACTATGGGAAAAAAATTTCAGATTTTTATTTTTAATTAATGAGAATTAGTCCCTACAATAATAATAGTGTTATTTACGGTTTCTCGTATGGGCCCGTAATGCGTACCCACGGATATAATTCGTTGACCTGGCTTCCTATTATTACGACAGGATATTAAAACAGGATAATGGTATCCAATATCTTGGGAGACATTGATGAAATATAATATTGTTATTGTGATAGGAGATAAAGATAATAGGAACCATGGCAGCTGGCGCCCACCGTTAAAGGCAGAAACAATAATATTATTATTGTTTGTAGGGAATTAGTTATTTAAACGTATTTTTGGCATATTATAACTTAACGCCTTGTGTATAGGGCGGAAACCATACCATTGTTGTGTTTAAGGAAGACGTAAAAGGCGGCCATCTTGTGGAAGTAAAATTTTATTGGTGAATTTTGTTAATGAAAATTTAAATAAATATGGAAACTCGGAGTGGGAAATTTGTAGGTTTGACAAGTACGGAAAATTCATCGGAGACTATTTCGGCTCCTAGTGACAAAGAATCGTACCAGAACTTAGAAATTTCGTCGGTTGAGCCAGAAGGCAACGTTGCCATAGTTCCGGGGGAAGATAAGGAAACATGACAACACAGTCGCCGAGTCAAGTCAGCGAATCAGGAAAGGAGATTTTATTTTATTTTATTTTATTTTACGTCAAAAAAAGTTAAAAACTGCGTATGACGTGCTATGGGAAAAAGTGAATTGTGTGCACATTTTGAAAATTCTGTGATCCCTACACTAAGTCATGTATAATACTTAAATTTTGAATTTGGATAGGGAGAAAAACAACAACAAAAACTCCCATGTAGTAAAATTCATTTTCAAGGATAAATAAGTAATAAATTTTGAATTTTGAAAGGGAGAAAAAAAACAAAAAAAACTCCCATGTAATTATATCTATTTTCAAGGATAAATGAGCAATACATTTTGAATTTCGAAAGGGAGAAAAAGAAACAAAAAAACTCCCATGTAATACAATCTATTTTCAAGAATAAATAAGCAATAAATTATGGCTCTTATTACTTTCTGCCGCGACAACATGGAAACGATAATTTGAATAATTGTATTTCCCACTGAATTCTAGACAACGTGCACAGGAAATGAAGTTACATTTATGTCCAGAAGCAAAACAAGGGGCCATCTCAGCATTTGCTCAATGGATCAGAAACTGGACGAAAAACCTGATAGAGATGGGGGTCATTTACCCGGAAGCTGTAGTACAATAGTTGTGACAGGTTGTTTATACTCATTTTTTACAGTCCAAATGGAAAATAATGCATTAAGTATCATTGTTAAAATTAATGTTACTTTTCTTGTGATGCTCAGTATAGTCTCTAATTGTATAGAAACAGTTATGCAGCAGAAACGATTTCACTTGGGATTTAAACTTTTCTATTGAATTTAATAGTTTAATGTCATCTGGCAAAGTGTTGTAAAATAATGTACATGTATTGTATGTGATTTTTTTGTAATGAGCTGTTGATACTGTCACCTGATGAATATGATTTCTACGTCGAGTGTTATAGCAATAGACTTGGCATTTTCTGAAAATATATTCCGCCCTTGAGCAAGTCATTTTTACAAAAACCACTGATTCGTAAATAGAAGACACGTAATGGTAGAGATTCTAGATTAATGAAGAGGCTTACATGAATCACGTGGGTGGTATTTAGTTATTTCGTTTTGGTACAATTCGTTTTTGTAATCTAAAAGTCTGGGAGCTATAGATTATTTCCCCAGAATATTATGCCATATCTCAGGCAGGAATGAACATTCATGAAGTATACACAACGAGCAGTATGAAGGCTAACTGAATTTGCAAGAATTCTGAACGCGTAGCATAATGAACTTAATTTTGTGTTCAATTAATTTAAATGGACTTTCCATTTAAGGTTTGACTGAATTGAGAGACCTAAAAATGTTGTTACCTTAACATCAGTCAATGGTACACTGTTCATTTTCAATGGAGCACAGAATTGTTTATTTGAAATGGAAAACTGCATTAAAACCGTTTTCTTTTCGTTTACTATTAATTTGTTATTTCGGAACCAATTTGAAACATCTGATATTGTACTATTTACTGTTTCTTTATTGCAAGGATGTTCGTATCATCCGCAAAGAAACCGTTCTTCCGTTTCGAATCGTCAAGGGCATATCGTTTACGTAAAGTAGGAACAGAATAGGGCCTAAAATCGATCCTTGAGGAACTCCACATGCATTGGGCAAAGAGTCGGAAAGGTGCGTACGTAATGTTCCATCATTCCAGTAAGGTATTTCAACTTTCTGAGATCGTTGTTTAAGAGTACGAACATAACCAATCTAGACAATACCACGAATTCCATATGAAGGTAATTTGAAAGTAAAATGTCATGATCAGTGACGTCAAAAGCTTTGAGAGATCTAAAATAATCCAATAGGTGCCTCGTTTTGATCCAATGATGAGGCGACATCTTTAGAAAGAAAATATAGCTGTTTCCGTTGATTTTGATTTTCTAAATCCATGTTGGCAATCTGAAAGCGCGTCGTGTTTAGTGAGAAGGTTTCCATTCGTACGTAAAAAGTCTCTCTAATATTTTGAAAAAACATGACTGAACTGAAACCAACTGAAAAAAACTGATAGAAATGGGCCGATAATTTTGAATTTCATTTTTGTTGCTTTTTTGAAAAGCGGACTTAATTTTAGCTGTTTTGAAAATATCTGGAAACGTTCCAGTACATAAAGATGCATTAAATATGTGAGTTAACGGGTGTATAATGGCATAGACAAGTCTTTAACAAAGAATTTGGGAATTCATCTAAACCGGACGAATATTTATTTTTAGTTTACCGATTATTTTGAGAATTTCATAGGAAGAAGTTTCGGAAACGAACATTGTGTCTACAATTTTGGGTGAACTGTCTGTTTTTGAATTTTGTGCCTGAAGACCCTTAGTGAGATCGGCAGCAATTGTCGAAAAGTATTGGTTAAAGAGTTGTTGCCGGATCGTTCACATTTATATCGTTATATTTTAAAAAAACATTCTCTACGGGTTTTCTAGTTGATTTGGTGGTATTTTTTATTATATTCCACATTGCTTTTGTTTTATTATTTGAGTTCAAAATATCCTGATCGTTTTTCATGATTTTAGCCTGTCTTATGACTTTTCGTAACAATGTTTTGTATTTTTAAAGTAGATAAGGAAATCTTGAGATACGTCTGACGTTTAGAAATGAAAGAAAGAATTCGCTTGTTTTACAAGATGTCCTAATCCTTGTGTTATCCAAAATTGCTTTTCCGTAGAAATATTTAATTTCGTTTTTGAAGAGAAAGCAATGTTAAAATGAAATGAAGAGTTGAAAAAAGAATTATATTTGTCGTTTGTATCAGCAGTATTATAAACAGTTTCCCATGACTCCTGCATCAAGTAATCAATGAATAATTTAATTTTACTTTTAGTAAACAATCTAGTCATACGTGTATTATTTATTGTGTCAGTGATCGCATTTCTTATAATGGTAAGAATTTGTGCATCGTGGTCACTGTATCCTAAACCTTTTGTTTCAACTTCATATCGAGTAGTAGTTTTATTGCCACCAGAGAGTATACTAATAGAGACGGCACTCAATGTTAATCCCAACGCTCTTATTCTAATTTCTAATTTTCATGGAGGGGGGAAGCCGCCATCTGGGCCCCCGTTTGAGCCAATAGCGTCGAAGGGCGTTCTACCAATGGAGGTGGCGCGTATTGACGACCGGGAGATTTAAAATGAAGTTGTTTTCAAAATGGCGTCAAATGAATACATTATTTTTATGTAAAATACGCTAGGCAATTAAGAAGACTAAAATATTAGGATTTGGAATCCTAAGTCACTGAATGGAATTATTGTCCAGGTAGTGCAAAATAAAAAGTTATTTATAAACACAATATTTATTTCTAAATTATGTAAATAGTCAAACAATAATACAATTTTTTACAAAATAAATGTGAGCAAGTAATCAGACATAAAGACATATTTTACTTTGCCATTGACTAAATATTGAAACCATGAATTTAGACAATTGTCCAAATATAACTAGTGACCATTACTTCTTTAATATTGCATCATTATTAAAATGACATTCCAGCTATCAACACCTGTCAAATTTCAGCCTATTATCAAAATTGCTACTAAGGTACAATACAAATGAATATTATTGATAAGTTTTATAAATAAACAGGAAACTTGCATCTGCACAAACAGTCACAAATCTGTCTTTTTTTGCTTGCTTTCTTCAAAAAAGCAATATTACACATTAAACTGCATTACAAGAAACATGTTTTACCTCCTACCTGTACAAGTGATGAACAAGTAAAAAAAATTACATGATTCTCTCAACTTCATTAATCTCAAAGCAGAGTTTTGGACTTAGTATGTTTCACTAATATTCCGATATCACAGGCTACATATTTGTCCAAAAGCATGGCTAGTTGCTCAATGGATCGTGGATGAAAATCCAAGGTTGATTTTATATCCAGAATTACTCAACATTTGATACAGATATTGAACAGTTTTTCAATTACTAAAAAAATATTTTCATGTCTTTCCCAATCATGTTATGTGACTAACGCACACAATTTCTGCAAAACAATATAACTAAATAAAAGCACTTATCATACTCAGGAGATTATACCCAACAGACATCTCAGAACCATCAGAAATATGTTTAGAAAATAGCTAGTGCTTCCTGGTAAAATGCCAAACTTTTATACAAAGACTTATACATAGTTCACAAGACAGATAGTGGGCCAAAAACACCTGAGATAAAATTTACTGCAACAGAAACACCAAATGATTATCACTCAAAAATACAATTTTTATTAAATTGAATCCCAAAAACTTCAATTTGGTACATGTCTCCAAGAAGTGGTCCTGCAGTTTGGATTTACTAAATTACATATAGTAACTGGAAGTGCTACAGAATAGCTTTCTCAAAGTTAAGTTTTCTAATTTCCTTTGGAGTGGACCAGCTCTACGGTCTTCCCTCATCCTCTTGCCAGCTGGCATCTATCGCCCTTAAAATACATTTTTGCCATTTCTCAACTCTTCGATTACCAAATAGTAGAACCGAAATATTATTTTAAGAGTATTAAGAAGGCTAAAACCTGTCTTAATAGCAAGTTCATTGAAAAATTTGAAGCCATTAAAAAAAAGGCGTTAACGTTACTGTAAATGTAAAATTAGCTCTTTTTCTCTGGAATCTATTTGAGTTTTCGAAAACTTCATTTGAAGTAATTTGAAGAACTTCCACTCACAAATTCAATAATATATCCATTGAAATTGCATATTACTGGCATGAGATATTGAAAGAAATAAAAACATTTGCGCAATTTTTGGGAAAACAAAGAATACGCAAAAATGACATTACATTATATTATATTAAACAGTACCATTACCACTATTCTTGAAATAGTTTAAAGAAAGAAATTGAAGCCACCTTTGAGAAAATGGTGTTTGAGCTATTCTGAAAATTAGTAATTTTGAGCTCATTTGAATAAAAAGTGTTGAGTTTTCAAGAAAATTTGACTGACATTATTTAAAGTGCATGTACTCATAAATATAATACTGTTCAGAAAAAAGTGGAGCCGTTTTCGAGAAAATCTTCTTTTGTCATTTTAAAATTCCAAATAGTTCACCCACAATTGCACAAAAACTACTAATATTTACAAACAATCTTCACACTTAAATGAAGAACTATTTATGCACATCAAATTTAATTCGAAGAAAAGTTCTCTAACTTCAATATAGTAAGTGTAAGAAGTTGAGTGATAAAAACGCACACTTTTAAAATTTCTGAAAATTCAGAGTTAATCTTGAAAATTGGACCTTTGCCACCTTTATAAGTATTTTACTCTGTTCTTACAGAAATTAAAACAAAAAATTTGGTCCATTTTTGAGAAAATTCTGGATCATTTCTTACGGCTTCATATAAAGTTCCCCCAAAAACTAAGGAAGGTTTTTAAAAATTTCTAACCTTCTACTAGATACATATTGACAGGGGTTTCTTCAATTTGAAAAAAATTCTACGCATGGTTTAGGCGCTATGTTTGTTCACATACTACAGACGTTTTGCTTCCAGTTGGTTTTCGGCATCAAGATCCACAAAACCGAGATTTTGCTACACCACGTGTTACAGGATTTTCTCTTCATTTAGCAACCGAACTCAGGAGAAATGTTTCTTATTACACCTTCTAATCAAAATAATAATAAGGATGTTTAATTAAATTAAAAACGAAAAAAGTTTTCTTATTACACCTTCTAGTTGCTAATAATAATAATAATAATAATAATAATAATAATAATAATAATAATAGAAACGTACACCTTTGTTGTGGTAAGCCTTCTATAAATGACCTGAGTGCACCCTCCGGAAACTCAGGACGCACATCAGCAAAAATTATGGGCTCCGCATTAAGTGCTAGTCTGCCTGCTGCAGTGAACATTTCCAGCGTGAAGTGCTCCATACATACATATCTCAAGCTTATGAGAATTTTCCAAGGGCTAGATGCCAAAGTCGGGTCCCCAATTGCCTTCAACCATTTCATACACCTGTAATAAAATTAGTAATGTATTATTGAGCTATTATAGTTATATCAACATCACCTTAATGTTAATTATCAATTACATGATTATTACAGCAACCAGTGCTTTCATGACTTCAATACATTGGATGTTCATAATAATTGTGTATACAATATCCTCACATATAATTACATTATTTAAATTAATTTCATGTATTATTTAGTGACATAGTTTATTTACTATGTCACTAAATAGTACATGAAAAAATTGTTATAGAACCATGCTAAGCATTTCATATCGCTTACCTTTCAGGATCTCTTGGAAACTTAAAGAATTGCTGTTCACTCCTTCTATTTTGGTTGTATCGGCAATTGGGTACCCAACAACGCCTAAATTGGGGCATTTCGAGAAACACACAAACGCAGAAACACACAAACGCTAAAACACACAAACGCTAAAACACACAAACGCTAAAACACACAAAAGCTCTGGCAAAAACGTTCAGATGAAACCGTTTCGTTTACACACAAAGCATGTTAATGATTGCCGGTTCTGTCCTGTAGATTTCGCGCGCCGCGCCTTTGCGCCCTTCGACGCTATTGGCCCACGGAGGAGCCACATGGCGGGAAATTCGAATTCGAATTCAAAATTTTGAATTCAATTTGAAATTCAAATATAATTCAAATAAGAACAGGCCCCGGCCTATCTCTGGAGCCATTAATAACCTGAAACATTCCTTAATAACTAAAAAGTATCCGTTTGAAGTCATCTGACCAAACTTTATCTGATCAGAGATTTTAAAACACGCATCTACACCATTTTATTTACAAACTGTTCTTACAAACTATCAATATGTTCCATACATGTACCATTTCTTGAATTATTTGCTTCAAACTCTACTATAAATACTGACTCTACTGTAAATACTGATATTTGTACTCTACTGTAAACACTGATATTCGTCATTCAATTGAATTACACCATTCAATGTTAAAGTGAAACCAAAATATTAATAATTACAATAGTCATACTTTTGTCGTTGTTCTCCATATATCTGACTTTTTAAATCCTACTTGTGATGATTCATTTTCATTTGCCAGTTCGGAAGAGAAAATAAGTAGGGCCTAATACGTAATATAATAATAAGATTTTTTTCAATGAATTTTACATTGTATATGACAGCTTGAGCAAGATGGTCACTGCTACCAGTGTTCGTGACTAACTCAAATAATTAAAAATGCATGTTTGATATTGCTTATAATTAACAGTACATCACACAATATGGAACATACATTATAACACATAGGTTTGAAATAGTTATTTATGCACCAAGGGTGTTATACGTGCTCTGATGATTGAGCGACGACAAAATGCCCGATGGCTTTCACCCGAGGTCGTTTTGTCGCCAGAGGTCATTAGAACCAGTTAACGCCCGTGGTACATAACTTTTTTAAAATTTTTTACCTAATTTTATTGATTCAGATTTATTTATTGACGAGTTAACTTGACTCGGTTTGTCTTTTCATATTTCCTACCATAATTCCCTTTCATAATTTTGTTTAATTAAATTTTCCAGTAATTAAATTTTATATCTCTTCCCGGTTTTTTATTTGTATAATTTCAGAAAGGGGTTTAAAAGAGGTTGTAAAAATATATATAGTCTTACATCTTATATATATATATATATATATATATATATATATATATATATATATATATATATATATATAACCATGACAACTGGCACCCAGCGTGATAGGCGAAAACAATAATATTATTATTATTTTGTTTGAGAAGACGTAATACCAGGATTTCGTTAGGGCAAATTAACCTATAATTTAAGTAAATATGGAAACTAGAAGTGGTAAAACTGTAGGTATCACGGCCAGGGAAGATTTATCCGAAATTATTTTCGGCTCCCAGCGACTGATATATACCAGGGCTTCGGAATTGCCCATCGGAACCGGAAAATTCCGAAACGGTAGAGAAGTATTGACGTGGCAACGGCGTCGCAAAGTCTAGCCAGCCAATTAGAAGTGGAAAGGTTTTTTAATTAAGTCTAAAATGGAACAATTGAATGCAGAAAAAATTACGAAACGAAATTAAAGAGTCAAATAATAAAATTGAGCAGTCCAATGCTGAATTACGAAATTATTAATAAAGCTGAAAATCGCATGCCGATTTAACTATGAAATTAAGCCAAGCAGATACAGATTTGAGTAGTATGTTGACAGCAGTAACAAATAAATTAGATACTCTGGAAACAAGTTTTGAAACAGTCAATAGGGAAGGGAAATGATTGCCAGAGTTCGGATAGAAAATATATTTTTTAATCAAAACTGCTAATACTTTTTCACAGGTACAAACTTTTGCTGAAAACATTGAAGAAAAGATTATTCACCGACCAAGCCATTGTTAATACAAATACAGATAGCATTATTGGAGAAATCCGAGATCGGGTTCCAGCTTAGAACGGGCGAGCGAACAACAATGTAATCATGTGAAAAGTATTCACGAATGTTGTCAGGAATAAAACAAAACATCACGGGAACATGAGATGCGAATAACCAATAATGAACAATCCGTTAGTGAGGTTCATGAAAATATCGCAGTTGCGATTAGAAATGAGGTCAAGGATATTACATCACAAAATTTAAAACGGCTCGACAGTGCGGGCGAAGAATTAAAAGTAAAAATTGCGGAACTAGAAAAACGCCGGTATGCCGTTCAACAACAATCGAACAAAGTGCCGTTCAACAACAATCGGTAACGCGCTGCATTATTTACGATTCCATGGGGAGTCCAACGAGCAACCATATTCTTTTCTTACAACATTGGAAAATCATTTTTTCGTTAACAATACCTCTGAACCTTTAAAATTAACAGGATGACCAGCGATCTGCCTTTTCGCAATTCAATTTTTTATTCCGGTTTTCCAGATCTGAGAATATAAATTTTCCAGGTTCTTTTTCGCACATTACAACATACAGCTTATGCAGTAGAGAGAAAGTTACGCAATGCAGCGGGTAAAAGTGGGAAAAATTCGGCAGAAAAACCATTATTGCCGGGCTCTGTAAACGAAATGTGGATAAACCCAGTTGCTAAATTTAGAAAAGAAATCCTCTAACACATAGTGTGGTCAGAATCCCTGTTTTGTGGGTCCTTGATATCATATTTGTTGAAAACCCTGATTTTTCGAAAATTGCGGAAGTTCAGCATTTTGTGGCGTCTTCCTACAACTACAATTATAAAGATAGAGATTTTTTCCGTTAATGAAATCTGTTCCTTACATATATATTTTGAAATACAATCATGACAATTTTTCAAACATTTAGTACTTTTGGTAATTTTGTTGAAATATAGGCATTTTTAAAAATTTGTTTAAAAAATTTTTTTTTTTTTTAAAACGGATACCGTATAGGAATTTTAAGAATGTAGATCTCATATTCGTTGAAAGTTTTGATTTTCGAAAATTGCAAAAATTCGAATTTTTTCGCCGTCTTCCTACAACTACAATTATGAAGATATTTTTTTCCCTTATGAAATGTGTTTATCAAAACAGATATTTAAATAATGTCATGTTTAATATTTCGAAAATGTGCAATTGATGCCTAATTGCAAAATTTTGTGCAATTGGGCATCAAACATACTCGCGCCTTTCGAACTTCCTGGGCATCGTGAACATAATTTGAGACGTTTTTGAAAGCTATTGCTATTCTTATAAAAGAAGGAAGATAATAAAATTAACTTGGAACAAACAAATTACATCTTAACATCAAGAAATTTTGATAGCTGATTACAGTATGTTTCATTTGTAAAAGTTTGCAATGGCTACTGTTCCTGACTACTGAAATAAACGCTGGTATGCACCACAAGCACTTCGCTTGAATTGATTAGATATGGATTATATGAGCATTATTTTCAATACTTTACATGAAAGAAAAATTTAAAAAATTGAGTATTATAAATTGGTACCAACATTTTAACTTTAATTTCATATTATCTGCGCTGCCTTGGGGAACAAGGCAGTGACGAAAATAGGTTTCCCCGTATTTCACAACCCCGTCAAGATCTCTACATGTTCATTTTCTTCGTGCTCCCTGTCAATTTGGACACTGTCACTCTTAGTCACCGTATAGGCTGTAAACAAAGATAGCTTCGACTGCGTTATTCTACAAAATAAGTTAAATTTCCCTTTGAATATCATGGATGTGATAACATTGTCGCATTTCGATGGGAAAAATAGCAAAGTGGTACCACGGATGTCGTCAAAGAAGCTTATCGACACTTATCGAAACTCAAACTTACACTATTGTAGTAAATGTATGTATTGTACTAAAAAAAAACTAATCGAAACTTATCTATTGAATTCCCGATGAGACGTCTGTTCCAACAAATATCCTCTCATCCATGCACGTGCATTCCGCTGGCAACCACACAAGTGCTATTGTAGCGTCGTGTCGCTAAAAACCAGCGTGGGCACGCGGCGTGGTGTGCACCAAATGTGTAGACAAAGGCAGAAGCGATGACGCACGGGGTTTTTCTGACTGGGTGTGCGCATCTCTAGGACGGAGGCAATGGAGGCGGCGGGCAGCGTCTCGAGGGCTATTTAAGGGCCGTGAGAACAATAACTCTTTCTTCTTTGTGATCCTGGCAGCGGTACAAGGAGCCGGCAGTTATTGTCTGACTAGTGAGACATGTAGTCGATCTCAGGGCAGGCGGTACTACGCACGGCGAAACATGAGGTAGTATGTTGCGGTGTGGTAGCCGTTGTAAATATCTCTCCTAGCAGTGAGGTATATTTAGTTAGTTAATTGTATACAGTGCATTGGTTATTTGTGACTACGGTCTAAATTGTGAATAAACCTGCTGTTATTACAACCCACTCTCGTCTGTGTACTGATTACACCCGTATGACGCCACACTATGTAGTGCTAGGTACTCTACCTATGTTGCACCTCTATAAGCGGCAGTGTTTGAAGTTGTGTTATGCGTGAGTTACTTCGCTTCTTCAAGGATATTTGTGACACTTCTCAATCATACTTCGATTTTAAGACTCGCCATTATCATGTATTGAGTTGAATTCTGCACTTTATTGAATGCGACGCCGTATGTGAATTTGTGCTAAATGTTGGAGAAAATCTGAAAATAACGAAAAATCCCGGTTTTCAAATCAAATTCCCGGTTTTTCCCGGTTCTTCTAGGCTTTTCCAAATTACCGGTATTTTCCCGGTTTTCAAGGATTCCAGGTTCGCTGATCTAGTTGAGGAAACTCTCTGTTCCAAAGAAAATAATTGGTTTAACGCCTAG
The DNA here is from genome assembly GCA_964035755.1 of Teleogryllus oceanicus. NCBI lineage: Eukaryota > Metazoa > Arthropoda > Insecta > Orthoptera > Gryllidae > Teleogryllus > Teleogryllus oceanicus. The sequence continues at coordinate 114,247,369 of CAXIVR010000002.1, forward strand.
CCCTACCAGTTGTACGGAATGGCGGTTTAAATTTTTGGAAAGGTACTGAAACCAACACCACAAATTCGGACTTCGGTATCGTTTAATGTCCGAGCGACACAAACGGGGCGAACTGGAAAGCATGAGCGACTTCGTAATGCGGCGGAAAGTTAGGGCGTTTAAAATTTATTGCAAAGAACTATGAAGATCACTATACTATTACTATAGATACTATGAAGATCATTCGAATATTGAATGCCCAATGGCATTCGAAATCTGTTGTGGAATAATATGCCAGACACAACAGACGCATTGATCGAACGGGTTAGTCGTTTCGATCAATTCTCAGATAATGATAATAACAGGAACGAGATGAGAAATGTCTAATACATCAGAAAATGGAAACCAATCCCAGGGCGGGAAGGGAAAACGCTAAACATGTGTGCAATGGGAATTTGGTCGGGGGAAATGACCAACAAAGTAAGTAAAGCGACACACGCAAATCATAAGACAAAGGATAAGCAATGGGAAGGACGCGACACAAACCAATTAATACCCGGAAAGTCGACAGGAATAAAAGAGTAATAATAACAATGAGATGGAAAAATCTGGCAAAATGCAGTGGCGTGCGGACGTTCATACACAAAACTAAATGAGTTTGGAACGGAAGGGCAGTACATTACAAACCAAGAAAATGAAAGAGCAGTGAAAATTGTAGCAATGGCGAGCATTGTTGTGTCTGAGGACGAATAGTTGCGAGAAGAAAAGGGCGGAGAGGCAAAACCGGAGGCGGATGTTACGGAATATAAGTTGAGGCGCTAATAGATACCAGAAGTAGTGTCATTTCTGGAACGGAAAAGCTTTATAACATGTTATAAAGTCTCCAGGATGAAAGAACGAGGAGAAAATTTAATAGATTTGCCAACGGGAAGAAAAAAAGGGGTGACGATCGAAATGGCTGCGATTGTCATACGTGGATCGTCCATCAAATTTGTCATCGGGATTGCCGCATTGAGGGCTCACCAGGTTATGGTTGATGTAGGCAAAGGGAGCGGTAAAGTAAGCAGTTCATTTGGAAGTGGCTTGGTGATCACAGAGGATGACAAGGCGATGTTAGACGGTGACGTAATGCAAGCTGTGGATGAGATCCTTGAAGGTATTAAGAAAGCCGCAAGGGACGCCATTACTGAAGACAACTGACGAGATGAGATGAGAAGGGTAGAAAAACTCTTGGTGGAATTTATAGAAATTTTTGGAGAAGCAGAGGAACCTGTAAGAGGATACAAATTTCGGATTCGATTTGGAATTAACGGAAGAAAAGCCGTTCATCGCGAAGCAGTACCCGATACCACAAGTGAACAGAGCGCGTAAAATTGCTCATTTCGGAGATGGAAAGAAAGGAAATAATTGAAAAATCAGTAACGCCATTCTGATGAATTACGAGAGCACTGATGTTCTCTCGTAATAGTAGTAAAGAATAACGGAAGAATACGGGCTTGTGTAGATGCATGAAAATTAAACGCCATGACCGTTCCACAGGTTGAGACACCCCCCACAGTCAACGAAATGATCAACAAACAGTCAACGAATTTAGGCGGAGCCACAATAATCAGCGCCTTAGACTTCGCATAAGCTTATTGGCAGATTGAAGTGAAACCGGAATGGAGGAAATTAATCAGCTTCAGATTTGAAGGAGTGTGTATTCTTTTGCTAGACTCCATTTGGATTGAAAAATTCCAGAACGGTATGATTCGATATATAAATGATGTCATTTCGTCAGAGCTGAAGACGACCATCGTAAAGTGCACGACATTGAATTATTTTCGCCTAACTTGGAAAACCGTTTGTGGGATCCGGAAGAACTTTTTAGGATTTTCCGAAGGTATAATTTAAGACTGAATATTGGGAAATGCAAATTTTGTCAAACAAAGGTTGAATTTATGGGCCATGAAATATCCGAGAATGGGATGAAAATGCTGGATGATAAACGCGAGCTAATTCAGAGATTACCACCGCCAAGGAATGTTCGCGGGCTTATGCGTTTATTTGACATTTGTAACTATTATGCGCGGTTCGTAAAAAAATATTCGAGCAATCACTGTTACATTATCATTGTTACATTTATTGAGAAAGGGTGGATCTGGAGCCAACAATGCCAGGAGGCGTTCGATGAACTGCGCGAGCCTTGAACGATACGTATGTAGTAAGCTACCCAGATTTCCGACGAATGTGTTAGCAGACAGACAGCAGCAGTTTTGCATTAGGTGCAGTATTATTCCAAATCGGAGAGCATAGGCAACGTATAATCGCTTTTAATAACCGAATTCTAAAAGAGCAGTACCAGTCCTTGCGGGACTCATGCTTTTACAGGGAGGTGATTACTGTAGTGATTAGTGATTCTTACTCTTTGTTCTCTACGACCCCCATCTCGATCAGGTTTTTCCTCCAGTTTCCCTGATCCTTTGAGCAAATGCTGAGATGGCCCCTTGTTTTGATTCTTGGCAGAAATGTAACTTCATTATCTGTGCTCATCTAGTATTCAATGCAAAATATAGTTATTCAAATTATCGTTCTCCACAGAAAGGACAGGAAGAATTATTTCTTCCCGAAGGACATGACCGATAAGAGTACAATTTTGTAGCTGACTTAGACTTGAAATTTGATTTTATTACAACAGAGGGAATATTTTGTTAACAATGCTTGCAAAACACTCTCATTTCTTCTATACTCAAAATTCAACTAGTAAGCCATATGGCTTACTGTGGATCTCACAGAATTATGGAATCATGCAAAGAATCTACTTCGCGCATAGCACGTCACTCACAGTTTTTAACTATTTTTGATGTAAAACTCTGCAAACGAAAGCTCTTAGGTATTCAGTATTTACATAGCTACAAAAATAATTTTGGATGTTTATAATTTATTGCTAAGTATTACAAGTAGTGAATATTGTTTGATATCTTGTATCTCATCTTGCAAAATCGTCCATTTAACTTATTAACGACCTAAAGCGCAACTGCTACCCGAAACTACACTTCATGCAAGTTCCCCCCTCCAATCTGCTAGTTCATTGTAGCCTAATCAAATGCATCATCTCGATTGTGCCTAATTTGCCCTGCCAGGTGGGTGTGATGGTGCTGGAAGCGGCGGGCACCCGCAACGGCCAATCGCGCGACCAAGAAGTGGTGCGGCGGCTGATGCGCCTGCAAGCGGCGACTGCAGCTTCCGCTCCACCCTCAGCCCCCAACGCGAGCATGCCGGCGCCGACCCGGCCTCCGCCGCCCCGCCGTCGGCCCCGGCACCCGCCCCGCCCCCCCAAACATTAACGCCACTACAGTCGCGCCCGCCTCACCCCGGCCCCCCTAGCCGCCTCCACTGCCCCACACCCCGCGCCCGACAACGACTCCGCCGACGCTCCCATTGCGCAACCATTCTTCTTCGCGGAGGCGCCGGAGCGTCGCAACCCCGACGCCGCTGGCAGGTTGGTATACATTCACTAGTAATTCTTGCGTTTCATTCATTTCATTCGTTCATTTCTGCCTTCACTTCTGCATTCATTTTATTATACAGAGCGTTCAAAAAGTCTCTCCGCAGTGGCCGTCTCCCCACCCCACCAACCTTTACGGGGAAATGGCAACATCGCGGGCTCATTCAGCGCAACGGCGTTCGAATGTTGTTCCAAGAAGCGCGCTCGCTGCAAGCAAGCAGCAGCTGAAATAAAAATACGTTATCGTATTATTTATATCCAAGTGACACATTTAGTTTGACTAAATACAAGTTGTTCAGATTCTGAATCTGAATTGAAGTGAACGACCAGCTATCTTCTGTGTGTGAAGTTTACAAGTTGTTTGTTGTGACTGAGGACTCCGATCTAACTTTTAAAATGCTGACACTGGAAGAACGAGTATTTTGGGTGGAACATGTGTTTCGACCAAGTAATAAGTACACTGATGATGTGAAACAAATGTTTGTGACTAAATTTCCAAAATCTGTAGTGCCACATCGTGATACTGTACGCGATTTAATAGCGAAATTTAGACAAACAGGTTCTGTAACATGCGCCGAGAAGTGGGCGACCTCATGTTTTATCAGAGGATAAACTTCTTGCAATCTCTGGTAAAATGTTAGAGCCCCACAAAACCAATGAGCAGATTATTTCTAGAATCTGCACTCATTAGGTACTTCACACACTGCTGTAAGAAAACAATTGAAACTGTTTCCTTACAAAGTAATGGCAGTACAAGAATTGCAAGTTACTGATCACCAGAGGAGAGTTGTGAGTGGTTTCAGAACTTTGTAAGCAGAGGCATCGATGTTCTGGACTACACGTTTTTTACAGATGAGGCTTGGTTTCATCTTTCGGGATACATAAACTCTCAGACCACAACACATACTGCCAAACTTTCTTTGGATCTATTGTAAGAAGTGTTCGGGAAGCGCATAATTTCGAAAGGGAAAGGGGTCGTCAAGATTACCGGATCTCACACCTCCTGATTTCTTTTTCTGGGGTGCAGCTAAAGGAAATGGCTACAAAACTCGTTCCAAGACCATTGATGAATTAAAAAACTCAATATCTTCGTATGTAATGTCCGTATCTCAAGGAAGTTTAAAAAGAGTTTTTGATAATAAATGTAAAAGAGAAACGCTTTGCCTTCAAAGTTCTGGTAAACATTTTCAACACATAATGTAAGAAAATAATTATGAAAAGTAAAAAATAAACTGTTTATTTCAAATGCTTTTTATTTTAGTGCACTATATTTTTTCCCACTGCATTTCATACTTCACATCACTCTCCTTTTTGCTGTTGCGTAATGGACCAGAGCGAATGCGGCAACATCGCGGGCTGAATCGCGCCGCGATATTGCCGTTTCCGCATAAAAGATGATGGAGTGGGGAGGAAGCCACTGGGAGAGACTTTTTGAACGCTCTGTATATATATATATATATTGTGATGAACCCGTCCTGCCGCTACGGCAACCCACGCATGGCGCAATGCGCGCAGCTCGCGGTCTGGGTACCTCACAAAGGGGGGAAAATACCGTCACACCGAAGTGCGTCGGTAATCAGCTGACAGGTGTGCGCGTTAAATTTATCAATGAAGGGCGCCAAACGGGCACTTACCTGTCACCTGGCACCGGCATTTGAGAGTCTCAGGGGTGGGCACTCTTGAATGAGGGCATGCACTGGGTTTGCTACTACTACCACTACTTTACAATAATTACAAAGTTTTGTAACGTTAAGTGTCAATCACCTGAATGGCAAGAACACATTTATTGCTTTTGTTTCTATAATACAGTTTGGGTAAGGAAGCCTCTTAAACTAAATTATATGTTATTTACATTAAATGACTCTTTTCCTTTTTTAATGTCTTTGGAATAAGTACAAAAATGAAAGTCTTTCGTTCACCTCTTTGGATGATTGCACATCCGTAGTCGTCCTCGAAGCAGTCGCTGTCGCGAGCCGCACCACGGCAAGGCGCAGCCAACCGGAAGCAGCAATGCGTGCGGTGTTAGTGCTCCTGGTTCCGATCGGTGGTTATTGGAGGAAGCCGTCTGACGCCACCCACTCCTCACCAGGCCAGCCTCAATGACTCGGCTGCACAATCATTCCTTACGGAGGCGCCGGCCCGTTGAAATCGGAATAAATTCCTGTTTGTGCTTTTATACTGGGCGGCCAGCACTCCGTTGGTCGACCCACTAGTCACTGCTCCCACTACCTCTCCTCAACACAGCAGTCTCAATTCTCTCTCGTTCTCTCGCCTTCTATCCGTCTTCTCTCAAAAGTCCGCGGCTCTCGCGCTTCCTGCGTCGCATCCCCACCCTTTTTCCAAGTTTCGCCCATCGCTCCTTCACGTGATTGGAATTTTGAATGTTATTGGCCGAAATCTTAGTTTCCAGAATATTCGACGCGAGTCGGAAGCCGATAGGGTATTTTCAAATTAACCTCATTTTCTGGGCGCCTGATTGGTGGTCTTTGTTGTGCGTGTTTTGGCCAGTACACCGGAGATGAACAAAGCAGTCCTTTCTGCTGTCTTCGTGATGCTTATATGGGTCCTACGGGATAACTTAAACAGTAGCCGGGATCTCTATAATTTACTTGTTCCGGTGCCTAGCCGTGCACGTGGACTGGCCGCCGTTTGCCTGAAGGGCTGTCCCCGAGACAATTGCACCCTAATCGTAAATCTTTTGAATAGAGCTCCTGGCACGCGTTCGCGCGTCTTGCGCTGAGCCGTGTCAAATCAGGGACCTTCCTAATCGGCGTGACAGAGGGGGAAGTTTTGGGTCCGGCGACCAGCAATGACCTCATTGCAATATATATATATATATATATATATATATATATATATATATATGTTATTTGAACATATGATTATATCTATCCATTAATTTAAAATGTTGTTAAGACGGCGAATATTGCTACTTTCTGGGAGAGCTTCAAAAGGTTTGGCAGAAGATCCGCAAAATCGTCTTCCTGGGCTTTTGAATTGAATTGAATTGAATTTGCCTTATTTTACGTGGTGAGACTCAGGCCATGAGGCCATGAGCTCAGGCCATGAGCTCTTCCGTCTGACCACGCAAATTTCGTTACACTCCTTTCACCAATCATGGTCGAACTTGGGCAACAAAACAAAAAGAAGATTTGTCAAAAAGAAGATTCTGGAAACAACAAATATCTGGTGACAAGACTGTTAAGCACATCTTGGTGTTAGAATCTGATTTTAAAATTAAATATTGAAGAAAATATCCGCCTAACCTGTGCCTTGGAGAAAAGAAATAGATTACCTACCTTTCTTGTTTTATCTTATTATTCATGCATGTATATGAATAGGAAACGCTTACATTCTCCTATACGAAGTAATATATTGTTACATATCGAGAATTAATAACAGAAGACTGATTCTAAATAAAAAATATACATATATTTACACAATAATTTATAAGTTGAATTTACTAAACAAAAAAATCTCTGACAACCTTTCTATTCCCTTAGCCGCGACACCCCGCGACCGTCCCCAGGACCACTGTTCTAAAGCAGGCAAGCAACGCGTGGTGCGAAGCTGGCCGACACTTGAGTCCCTCAACCACCGTTATCACGTGGCCTGACGGCGAACCGGTCTTCGCCGGAGGGCCGCGTGCTAGGATAGTACCGGAGATATCACTCAGTCTTTCGACATACCTCGCGTGGGTGCTGTTGGTGCCGCCTTAAGTACCCTGCGGGCTCGCCCCTCTCCTCGGCGCCCCGATGCCGGAGAGCGTCACGATGGCTCGGTGGCCAGCTTCCTCCAGGTTCTTGCGACATCGTCCCTGCCTCGCCCTCTAACTCTTCTCTAGAGTTATTTTCGAGCAGGGCTTGTCTGCCCCATCCCCTTGGTTTATTCAGCGCGTCCTCGGCCTGGCGCTTGCCAATCGCCCCCAACCCGCATCTGGCTTAAACGTGGGGGTGTAACGGTTTTCCGGGCCCGGAACGTTGCACGACGCAACAATATTAAGTATAGAGAACGTTATGTAATATGCGCGAAAAACGGCGGATTTTCGGCAGAAAAAATTCATTACCGGGCCCTGACAACGAAAAATGGTTAAATTCAGTTGCTAAATAAAGAAAGAAATCCTCTTAAATTCGGTTAACTCTGAATTTTCTAAAATTGCAAAAGTTAGAATTTTTCGGCTTCTTCCTACATCTATATAATTGAAGAGAGATTTTTCCTTCAAATGAAATTTGTTGTCCATTAGTAGTTCTTTCATTGTCATATCAGTGTCATATCAGTTGTTCAGTGTCATATACATTTTTTTCAAAATTTTAGTAAATTTCGTGCAATAGTACATGAAATATTTGCTATTTAAAAAATAGCTAAAACAAGACTTTCTGAAAAACGGCTTCAATTTTTTTCTTTAAATCTTTGGTAATGGTAGTGCCAAATGTACCCTATACGATGTCCTAAACGCCATATAACTCTATTTTGTTTTTTTACAAATTACAAAAATTTAATTTTTTTGAGTTATCTCTTACGTCGGGAATATTTACATTCGAGGCGATTTCTTCACTTTACTATATTTATGAGTACATGTGCTTTAAATAATGTCATATACAGTTTAAAGAAAACAGCGGTGTTCTGGTAAAATGAGCTCATAATTCCGCATATTCAGAAATTTTCTAACGCCATTCTCTCAAAAATGACTTCAAATGTTTTCTTCAAACCTATGCGATGGATAGTGGTAATATCACTCAATAATTTTTGCGTAAAGTTCCTTTTGGTGTATTCTTTTGGTTTTCAAAAATTACACAAACGTAATTTTGTTTAAATATGTCTGATTCCGTTAAGATGCACATTTCCATCCATTTGTATACATTATTGTATTTGTAAGTGAACTTTCTTCAAATGCTTGGAAATTAAGTTTTTCGAAATCTCAATAGATACCCGTGAAAAAGAACTTCAAATTTTGCACTTACAGTAATGCTTATCGCCATTTTCTTAAAAACGGCTTAAAATTTTTCGATAGAAATTTCTATTTAGGACGAGGTATTACTCTTCTTTAATATTATTCAAGATATATCGGCTCTATTATTAGGAAATATATGAAGTAAGCTACCCAGATTTCCAACAACGAATGTATCTGCAGACAGACAGCAGCGTTTTTGCATTAGGTGCAGTATTATTTCAAATCAGAAAGCATGGGCAAGAACGCATAATCGCTGTTGATAGCCGAATTTTGAAAGGGCCAGACCTTCAATACGGTGCTACGGAACGTGAATCTCTTGGATGGTTTGGGCCATGCGAAGTTTAGGACGTTACTGATGCGATATCCCTTCATTACCGATTATAAGGCCCTAGTTTTCTTTATGAGGAGCCACCAGCTATTATGCCAACAGGCTCAAGATAACTTTACGCCGTAGATTTGTATGGTCCCTTACCCAAAACTCAATTTGGGAATCAATATAATTTAATCATTATTGACGTGTTTTCAAAACTAGTCCAAGTATACCCCATCAGGAAGCCGAATTCTTCAAATTGCATTCGCCAAGTACAGAATTTCATAAAATTGGGTGGAAGGGGACAAAAATATTAAGCGACAGAGGGTCGCAATTTACAAACGAACAATGGAAACAGGAAATTGAAGGGCTGGGGATTGCTGTCCATTATACGGTCGTCAGACATCTTCACAGTAATCCCAGTGAACAAGTGATGAAGGAGTTGTCGTTGTTCCGAGAATAAGTTTCGGAAAATTCACAAGGCATGGATCGAGGTGAAATCTTGAACGAGGTGTTAAATGCGGTTCCACACGTGAGAACCCCATGGGGTACTTATTTCAAGGGAAAAAATCAAGACATTTGAAAATATTAAAATACCTCCAGAAGTTATAGGATTAAAGGAAGGTATAAGAGAAGACCGAATTATTTATGAAGATTTGAAGAGTGCGACAAGGAAAAAGGAAGAGCTACCAGAAACAATCGTTCCAGGCGACATATCAAGCTTACGATCGAGTCTTGGTCACATCGGTGCATTCGTCGTCGCTGGAGCATAAATTATTTTCCAAATTCTTTCCGTTGTATTCGGGGCCGTATGATATTATAAAAGTTCTAGATTAAGGAAGAGAATTACAAGGAGACCATGAACGAGAGATCGACATATACAATTTATGTAACATCAAACCGTACATAGAATTAGCTAACGAAAGAAATGATTAAGATGAAATGTTAGAGTAGGATTTTGTTTTGTGTGTATAGGTAGTTAAGGGTTAGTTTAAGTTTAGATATAAGTTTTTGCATGTAACAAGAAGGACGATTGTTTAGATTAAAAGGTGTATTTGTTTGTATTCTAATGAAAACTGTAAACGAATATGGCGAGAGGAAGAAAATGATTGTGACATGTGATGGGATGTTTCGAAAGCAGCATCACTACGTGTGCGCAGGTGAACGAAGTGACAAGGACGCAACGCCAGGTGCGATTGTTGACCACGACGTGAGAGTCAAATAAATCGTTGACAATACCGACGATATATTAACGTCTTTGATTGGGGGAAGCTGTGACGGTCTATTTTTAAAATTTCCCGGGTCACGAAAATTTGAAAATGTCCGGGGGTCTTCATATATAGTACCCCCAAATATTAAAGAATGTTTTTCAAAATCTCAAAGCTTCAAGTAGAGCCAGATCGATAGGGCTTTCTTCAATTTGGAAAACACTGTACGCATGGTTTAGGCGCTAGCAATGTTCACTGACTGACGGACAGACAGACTGACAGACGGACAGACGGACAGACGGACCGACGGACCGACGGACCGACGGACCGACGGACCGACGGACCGACGGACCGACGGACGGACGGACGTTTTGAAAAGAACCACTTTTTCGGTATCAGGGGACCCGAAAACTTGTAGTGCAGCTTTTAAAAAGATAAATGAAATATTAACATAGACACAGAAATGTGGCAAATTTTGTTTGACGAATAGACGGAAAGTTAAGACAATTTGAGTTGATTAGCATTGCTCCATTGCGCGCTACGCTTCCTGGTATTCACCCCGAGCGACTGTAATCCTTTAATACAGAAACACACCACCTCACTCGCCGCTCGACCCTGGAGGAAAACCCGCTAATCGGGGAAAACCACCCCGAGGCCCATTAGGCTGCGTCCTAATACAATAGTAACTAAGCTAAAATGAAGTGACAGGTTTTTGGGATGTTTTCCTCAGCTGCTAGCCATGCTGCACGGGATCTTCTTCTTGCTCTAATCCACCTCTGCTCCTATGGATGAAAATACATTTCCGGGAGTATCAAACAAATCGCTTCTTTGGGCGCACCCGCTCGCACTGGGCTCCGGACCAAGACTGACGGAGCCCCCAACCGATCAAGAGCTCGCCGTTGCGTGGGGACGCGCAACGGCGGCTCCTGATTGGTCAGGGGGTCAACATTTTCAACAAGTACATTACGGTTATTTCTAAACAAGTCACTTTTTTGGCATTCCTTCATCAATCAATTTTTCAGTATCAAAGGCGCATAAAACTGAATCTGACTATATAATGCGGTAGAGAAGTTATTTACTTGTAGTAAATCCCCTGCATCTTGTGCCTGGAATTTTGTAGGGGAAGGTAGTACACAGTGGGACGAAAAAACTTACTAATATTTAATAAATACTGGCTTTTTAACAATGTTAAAGTATTAAAATTGGTGTCATTTATTTAGACACATTGCAAAAAATTAAGTTGCCTACAACTTTGAAAATTAAATGTATTTAAGCCTTTTTAGAAAACCCTCACAAATGCCCCGCAGTGTTTCGCGAGTAGTACACAGTGGTATACATGTCAGTTTCTTCACCTATAGAGTTTTTTTGTGACATAATGCCGAAGGGTTGATTTTGAAACACCAAAACGCCTTGTAGCTCGTCTAAGGGAGCCACCTTCTAATACAAAAGCTATTGCCAGTTTCATGTCCTATTCTAGAAATTTGGCTATTTTTCGCTCTTTCAATTTTCGTGGGATCCAAAATAATGATAATTTCATTAATGGATGTCTCCAGAACACTTAATGGAGCATTCAATGTGACATTATTGATTACGAATACAACAGTACATAATGAGAATTGTCCCATTGTGTGCTTTGCACACGTTATTAAGTATTCATCCACCACAAGAAATATAATCATTGTAACAACTGTAACAACTTAGTTACTTTAGACTACATTTCAAATTAAAAAAAAACAAATTTGTAGACTCACCTTTTGAAATTTGATTCAGAAACTGTAACAGAAATAACTTTTGACGTCAAACAAGACCAGCAGTAGCATAATAGCTCTTCATCTTGAACCCTAACAGCCATACTGGATTCAGTGGTGCAGTTAAATTGGCTGTGTTCCATGGAAGTGGTTTGAGAAGGTTGTCTTATTTTACGGGCGAAATTTCAATGCTGGACCACTGTGTACCGTGTTCCATTGTGTACTAACTTCCCCTACTTGTATTAAGTACAATATTATAGAGACACTTTTCTACACCTGGTTACGAGACTTTCTGTTGAAAAGTCGCCGTCTGACGCAGCATTACAATACGTACCAATAAGGCGAGAAAGTAAAATCGTAGTCTGGCTCACTATTTGAATTTATTCGCATTTAGAGAAAGTAATAGTAGTTTTGCGAAAATAGTATGAAAATAATCATTTTGATAAAAATAAGATTTAAGTATTTATTTTTCGCTTCATTTGTTAAAAAATTTTTATTTTATGAAGAAATTAAATAAGTCATCTCCGTCAACTTAATGTATTTATTTAGAGAGCCGGCTTTCGACTGCTTTTCCGCCATCATGAGTCTTGCTGTGTGTGGCAAAAGTGGGGAGACTGCATTTTGAGAGACTTTTACTACACACAGCGAGACTGATGATGGCAAAGCTGTCGAAAGCCAGCTCTCTACATAAATACAAGAATCGGTCAGAAACTTATGTCTCTCATTTGTTTTCTCAAGAAATATTGGAAGAACCTGAAATTTGCACACAATATTAATACGTGGATATTCTACCATTTTCCACATAATTTCCATCGACTTGTGTAGTCTTGCGCCAGAGTGAAACAAGGGCGTGCATGCATTGCCGGTACGAAGTCTTTTTCTGGAGGTGTTGCCTTTCGTTCACTTCGAATCATCTTCAGTTTTCCTTATCGAATAACGTTTTTCAGCCGCTCAAAGGGATGGAAATCGAAGGAGGCTAAATACGGACTGTATGATGGATGGGGAAGCACAGTCCATTTTTGTTGTGGTGTGTTGTGTTCATTGTGAGTAGGCGTGCATTATCGTGCAATAGCAAGCTTTGTGTACAATTATTTTGGCTTTGGACTCGCGGAAAATGCTTCTTTAGGGCATTCAGAGTGTTGATGTCGGAATTTAAATTGATGGTACTGTCTTTGGGCACAACTTCAACATGGATGATATCAATATGGCTAAAATATGTCAAGACTCGTCGCTTTGGCGGGATGCCCGGTGCTCGGCAAATCATGGAAATCGTATTCTTCAACTTCCAAACGTTTACTCAAACGTCCAACGGTACCCTTGGCAACAACAGAAGTGCAGTACACTGCACCCAAGCGTTTGTGGATGTTCCCAAGAGTTTCCTTCTCCGCAACGAGGAACTCAATCACAGCTCGCTGTTTGTAACGTATGTCGTCTACAGCCGCTATTTTAACAGTTCGTTAAGGTTAAATGTACCGACACTAGTTCCATTTGTCGCCACCACGTGGCAGCACCAAAATAAGCAAAATTTACTAGACCGATAACGTCTGAACAAATTGTCCGATTTTCGATCTGTAAACGGCATTGAACTCCTTTTTAAAATAGAATTCACGCTACGATGCCGATTTTTCAAAAAATATTTTTAAAAAAATTAAAATGATTTCTCATAGTTCCGGGAAGAAATTAAAAAATGTGGGCTTATAGCGCGATGACGACGTGCTTCCTGAATCCAACGCCGTGTCAATCATGCAATGATCGGATTAATAGGAGCGGCGTAAAGTGAAATTTTGGAAAACATACCTGACGCCCCCCCTCCCTTCTCGCTTCACGCAGTCACTCGACCCTCCCTCGACGCGGCCGAACGGTCAAACCCGGCGGGCTGCGGCACGGGAGGAGGCCGTGCTCTCAGGCAGGCAATGGCTTCGTCCCTTTCAATCTCAATATATTTTTCTCCACTTATCAAACTAGTGATGCTGTAACACAACCAAACGGTCTCATATCATCTGTAATAGTCGTATAAAACTATATATCTTGTTCACATATTTCCGTCTTCCTTCGAATACCATCAAAAACTTGATAGTTTGAGGCACTACTCAAAATATCAATTCCGATTTGGAAACTGATTTCAAACAGAAAATTGAACTAATTGTGTGTATATCGGCAATATTCCATGTCATAACATTTTATTTTACATACATTTTACTTCTAAGATCTTCCGTTATCATTCCACTAGCAGAAAGAATGAGCCGAAATTACGCACGAGCTCTTTCCATCCTGCGACTCGATTTTTGATCTCAAAACGGCGTTTGTCTCCTTGATAGACTTCACCTGATGAATCTGTTTTCCCAAGTAAAGTTTTAAAACTGTTTTCGTACTTTCGGTCAAAATTGAAGAAGTGGTAAAATAGCGCGCAGGCGAGATGCATCCTGAATCCAACACTGTAACAAACATTAAAATATAATATTAATCGTGACATGTTCCAGCTTACTTAGTAAGGTATGTTGATATAAAATGATTCTGTTATATTTGTATAAACTTGAAGATTGGAATAAGTAATTCCCGGCGCGTCATTTTGATAGAAACTACGTAAATGATAATGTAAAAGGATGTAGTGTAAATCATTGTATTGTGACATATATATATATATATATATATATATATATATATATATATATATATATATATATGTGTGTGTGTGTGTGTGTGTGTGTGTGTTTTTTTTAATGCATTAAATTGTCATGATAGCCATACAACTTTAACCCTTAGACAGGAACACAACACTAGAAGAGGAATATCCGTCTATGCCGTATAAATTATGCGGCAACTTTTACATTTCTACATTAAGATACCATTTTTCTATATAACTAACCAAATATAACTAACATCACGAATTTCAACAAGGAAATCAATACAAAAGTAACAAACAGTTTCACACTTCAATTCATAAATAATAATGTAAAAATACAACCTGAAAAAAATCAGTGATTTCGACAGGAAACAGTTTCCTACAAATAAGAAATTCTCAGTTGTATTCAAAAATCTACACACATCCATCACAGAAGAGTGAACACTGAATTGAAAGAAAAACATCCATCACTCGTTTAAGTTACTAGACTCCGAAAAGACAGTAATCCAATTCCAGTTATAGCAGCCGAATTCAACGGGGAAGAAAACAGCAAATATTTTAGAAGTAAGACAAATTTGTAATTTCATTGTAAAAGCTGAAAGGAGAAAAATACGTAAAGACCCCATTCAATACATGAGATGTCTAGATTTTGGTCATACAAAACCTAATTGTAACGATAAAATAGCATTGATTTATTGTTTCAAAAATAATTATTCTGCAACTTGCCCCCATAAAAATGAACCATTTTGGCTTTCAGGCGAAGGTAAGCGTTGCCGCGTAGCGGGACGTGCGTACGCTACCCCTGCTAGACCGAGACCCCGATGTAGAATTTCTTGAGAACTAGAAAGTAATTATAGTAAGGATTAAGAGATATTGAGGATATTACTTGAGGTTCCGCGGGACAAATCGCATGGTATTCTACGTAAGCTTCAGGAAGTGCGCGACTGCCATAGCCCCCAGAACGCAGCGACACCTGCCGCACCGCGCGGAAAAGCTATTAGTTTCATTAGCTGTTAGCACCATAATTCTACCATAGTAACTATCTCGTAGCGTAACTTAGGCGAGTAAAAAGGGCCTTCGGAGAGTGGGTTGGTGTTTCAGCAGCGCAAGAGGCATTGAATGGTAACATGACTGCATTGCATTGTAAAACTTACAGTGCAGAAGGGGTCACTGCAGCATCAAGTGTGGAGAGGACACGAACTCTAGAGAAATTACTAAAGAAAACTGTACGAAGCTAACAATTAAAAGTAATTGAAATTTTAAGGTAAAGAAATATATTGAAATTGTCAGTTGGTGCTGCTATTGTATTTTGCAGTATCTTAATATTCATGAAATCAATAATTGTGGAGAAATTCTATTTAATTTTGACATAATGAGATATAGTGAACCTCTGATATATTAACCAAAACTTTTAAGTCTCCAGTTCTCTATAACTGGGGTCGACTGTACAGCTTTAAGAACAGTTAATTAGCAATAATTAAATAGCAAGTTGCTTCCATGGAACGAAAATGTTTTGATTAAAAATTTTGTTGCGTTTTCTTGTATTATTCAATTTCTATTTTTTGATAACTTTCAAAATTACCCATAAAAGATACGAATGCTCCATTTTAACACCAATGCCTGGGTAAGGTGGAACACAGAAAACTAAATCTCAGACATGCCATAACTACAACGATCGCCAGAACAATCAGTAAATCGTAATTTGTGGATCAGGAGGGGCTCTCAACCCACTACGCCCCCGCCGCCGCGGCCCCCACGCCCCTTCCTGCGGCCTCCACCGCCGCCGCTGCCGCACCGGAACGGCGTGCCGCACCACCTGCTGCAGAAGCAGCACCAACAGCCCGTCGTGGCGCAGCCGGTGGCGGCCGAGTCGCGGCCTTACGCGCAGCTATCGCCCTACCGCTACCCCACCGACGCGCACAATATCCAGGACATCATCAAGTACCTGACGGCGGCGCGCGGGATCGCCCATGCCGCCACGCACCCAGCGGGCCAGGACCCCGGCCACTTCCTCGCCACTCCCGCACAGGTGAGTTACCACCGATTATGCATTAATCCTTTTTACTTTTCCCCCTTATGAACATTCTTCGTTATAAGAGAGTCATATAATCGTGGGTCGGAAGACAGTGAATTTTTGAGACAAAAACAACTCTTATTGCCGGACCCTAGTAACGAACGAGAGGTGCGACAGAGAATGGCACAGACTTTCTCCTAATAAAGATTTATAATTTCCTTCATGTGGACTAGTACTGCACAGTCTTGCCTAATCTTCTTGCCAGCTGCCATCTATCGCCCCCACACAGTACATTTTTTGTTGTTGAAATTTTCACAACTTATCTGTTTCCAAACAGTAGAACCGAAATATTGTTTTACAAACCTTAAAGAAGACAAACACCTTCTCCTAAATAGAAATTTCCATTGAGAAATATGGAGCCGTCTTTAAGAAAACGGCGTTAAGCGTTACTATAAATGAGAAATTTGAATCTCTTTTTCATAGGAATATATTGTTTTCGAAAACCATCTCATGAAGTAATTTAAAGAAATTCTACTCACAAATTCAATAAAGTATACAAATCCATTGAAATTTGCGTATTAACGGCATAAAAAAAATTGCAAAAAATTACATTTTTGTAATTTTGCAAAAACAAAAAATACACCAAAATGAACTTTACGTCATGTTAAATAATGCCATTATCACTATCCGTTGTAACAGTTTGAAGAAGAAATATTGAACCATTTTTGAGAAAATGGCGATGAAATGTTTTCGAAAATGCAGAATTTTAAGATTATTTTAACAGAAAAATGTCGAGTTTTCAAGAAACCTTATTTGACGTTATTTAAAGCACATGTACTCATAAATATACCAATATAAAGAAACTGCATCTAATGTAATGTCTTTACCGACGTGATAGAAGTAAAAAAAAATAATTTTTGTAATTTTTGAAAACACAAAAGAATAGAGTAATATGGCGTTTATATCATCGAATAGGACGCATTTGGTACTACTCCTACCAAAAGTTTCAAGAAAAAATTTGGAGCCCTTTTTGAAAAAATATTGTTTTTGTAATTTTTTAAAATTGCAAATATAGCACTCCATATTGCGCGAAAACTACTAAAATTTTCAAAAATATCTGCATGAACTTAAAAGAACTGATTATTAGTAACAAATTTCATTTAAATCAAAAAATATCTATCTTTAATTTTGTAGATTAGACAAACGCCGAAAAATATTCAAAGTTTTGTAATTTCCGAAAATTCAGAGTTAACCGCGAAAATCGCACCTATGCCACTTTTACAAGTGTATTGTATTCTACTCTAATAAGAAATTCAAAGAAATATTTGGAGCCGTTTTAGAGAAAATTTTTAAAAGGTTCTCTAAATTTCTAGGACTTTATATAAAGATCCCTAAAAATATATTGAATGTTTCTCAAAATCGAAGAGCTTCAGTTCACGCAAAGAAGACAAGGTTGTCTTCAATTTTGAAAAAATCCTAGGCATGATTTAGGCCCGAAGATTGTTTACTTAAACTTGACAGATAGGCAGACGGACAGACGGACGGACAGTTTGGTTTCAATTGGTTTTTCGGTATCAAGGACCGACAAAACAGGGATTCTGACTACACCATGTGTTCGACGATTTTTTTCTCTTATACTAGCCACTGGTTTGACGCACTTTATCGTTACCAGAGCCCGGCAATACATACTTTTTGCCGAAAATCCGCCGTTTTACCGCGCAGCATTACATAAAGTTCTCTTTACTACGTGTACGAGAAAGTAACAAGAGGAGCTACAGAATGAAACAGACTTTCCCGTAGTAAAGATTTTAATTCCGTTAGAGTGGACTGGTGATGTAAAGTCTTGTCCCTCCTTCTTGCCTGCTTCCATCTATTGCGGTCGAAAGAAAATTATTTTGGATTAATGTTAAATGTCTTAAAATGAAATTTTAATCGAAAAATTTGAGGCCGTTTTTAATTGATTGATTTTTCGTGTTTCCGGGCACGTCAACTGCTTTCGTCATTGGTCCCGTTAGTGTAGTGCATGTTTTTTTCTCGGGGGATGGCAGTGATCTTCCCCCACTAGATGGCGAGATCCGGCGCAGACCTACCGCCGGCTGGTGGGGTTGCCCCCTAACCAGGACTCTCCCACCAGCGGGGCACCGCCCCAGCCGGGTCAAGCTCTAAGCTCCCGATGGGTCTCCCGGAATATGTAGGTAGGTGTAGTGTGTGTGTGTGTGTGTGTGTGTGTGTGTAAGGGGAGAGTATAGGACAAGGAAGAGGAAGGACAGATCGCGCGCGGTCCGTGGCCCGTTTGTTAGGGTACTGCTCCGGCATTCGCCTGGTGTTGATCGGAGAAACCACGGAAAGAAGAAGAAAAGAAGAATTAAAGAGATAAAAAGAAGTAAAGCACAGTCGCTCGACTTTTGCCGACAGCAGCGAGACTGACGATGACGGCAAAGCCGTCGAAAGCCGGCTATCTTAATAAAGCTGATATGTTGACGAAGATGACTTGTTTTATTTCTTCTTATAAGAACGTCAACAACATCCAATCAGAATTCCCACAAACCACGGAAAACTACCGATCAGAGCAGCCGGCCGCTAGAATTCTCCTCCAGGCAGCGACTGAATTCGACCTAGCTGAAAAGCTAATGTCGAAAATCCTGCCGCCGTCAGGACTCAAACCTAGGACCTCCCGGTCAGAGGCACTGCAAGTGACATCAGTTGATGAACTGAGCTACCGCTCCCGGTGCCGTTTTTAAGAAAATGGCAATTAAGCATGAATGTAAATGCAAATTTTGAAGTTATTTTGCACAGAAATCTATTGAGTTTTCGCAAAACTTCATTTAAAGGTCCTTTGACGTACTTTTACTAAAAAAATGCAACAATCGATTGAAACGTGCATATTAATTTTTGACAAAATGACGTTTGAGCAGCATTTCTGCAAATGCGTAATTTAGAACTCACTTTCACAGAAAAATGTTGAGTTTTCCAGAAAATTAATTTGACATTATTTAAAGTCACATGTTCTCATAACCCTAATAAAGTGAAGAAAGCGCCTCTAGTGTAAATATTTCCGATGTGAGGGACAAGTTAAGAAAATTACATATTTGTAATTTTAGAAAAAACAAAAAATAGAGCAATATGGTGTTTATGCCATCGGATAGGGTGCATTTGGTATTACCCCTACCAAAAAGTTAAAGAAAAATTTGAAGTCGTTTATGAGAAAATTTTGTTTCTTTTACTTTTCTAAAATGGAAATATTCAATGCACTATTGCACAACTACTAAAGTATTCAAAAAAATTCACATCGCCTTAAAGAAATAGATACCTATGGACAACAAATTTTATTTGTAGGAAGAATCTCTATCTTCATTTGTATAGTTGTAGAAAGACAAACTTTTGAATTTTTCGAAACTTCAGAGTTAACCGTGGACATTGGACCTGTTCCAATTTCATAAGTGTATTTTACTCTGCTCTTATAAGAAATTTAAAGAAAATATTTGGAGCAGTTTTTGAAAAAAATTGAAAATGTCCGGGAGGCTTTATGTAAAGTACCCCCAAATTTTAAAGAATGTTTCTCAAAATCTCAGAGCATCAAGTACACTCAAATGGACAGGTGTTTCTTCAATTTCGAAAAGATCATACGTGTGGTTTAGGCACTATGTTTATTCGCATACGACGGACCGACCGGTGGACCGACCGACTGACGGACGGAGGGACGGACGGACGGACGTTTTGAAAAAACCGGGGTCCCAAAACATGTATTTCCGTTGAAATCTCGAAATAGTTTTTCCGCAGTATTACAAAACTTTCTCTATGCTAGGAATATTACTCCCGTATATACGTAAGTGTGCGAGAAAGTAAGTAGAGGTGCTACAAAATGTCACAGACTTTCTCGTACCAAATTTTTCTAATTTTCTTGGTTTGGTCTGGTTTTAAGGTCGTGCTCCAATCTCTGGCCAGCTGCCGTCTATCGTCACCCAAAGTACTTTTTTGACCATTTCTCAAACGTTTGCTTTCCTTGTAGCACAACTGAAATATTACATTAAGAATATTAAAGAAGAGTAAGGTCTCGTCATAAATAGAAGTTTTTATTGACGAAATTCGTAGCCGTTTGTAAGAGAATGGCTAATAATCATTACTGTAAATGCGAAATTTGACGCCCTTTGTCTCAGAAATCTATTGAGTTTTCGAGAAAGTTCATTTGAAGTTATTTGAAGCTCTTCCTCTCACAAATGTAATAATGCATACAAAACAATGGAAATGTCCGTATTAAAGACGTGAGAGGTAACTAAGAAAATACATTGTGTAGCTTTTGAAAAAACAAAAGAAAACACCAAGATGAACTTTACATCATATTAAACAGTACAATTAACACTATACATTGAACTCATTTGAAAAAAAAAATATTTAGAGTATTTTTTGAGAAAATGGCATTTGAGCGTTTCTGAAAATGCTAAATTTTAAGCTCATTTTTACAGAAAACTGTTGAGTCTTGAAAAAACTTTATTTCACTTTATTTAAAGCACATATTCTCAAAAATAGAATAATGCGAAGAAATTGTCTTTAACGTAAATATTACCAACGTGAGAGACAAGTAAAAAATTATTTTATTGTAATTTTTGAAAAAAACAAAAGAATAGAGCAATATGGCGTTTATGTCATCGAATAGAGTTCATTTGACTCGATTCCTACCAAAAAAATGAAGAAAAACGTTTAGAGCCGCTTTTGAGAATATCTTGTTTTTGTAATTTTTGAATAACATTTTTTAAAATTTGGGGGTTCTTTACATGAAGCTTTTTCAAAATGTTCTCAAAAACGGCTCCAAACGTTTTCTATAAACTCCTTGTAATATTAGAGTAAAATAATCTTAAAGGTGGAAGTTGTCCCATTTTCACGGTTAACTCTGAATTTTCAAAAATTGCAACAGTTTTTTTTTTTTCGCAGTTTTCTTACAGCTATAAAATTGAAGAAAGAGACTTTTCCTTCAAATAAAATTTGTTGTCCATAAGTAGTTCTTTCATTAAAGTTAGATATTGTTTTTTAAATATAGTAATTTCGTGCAATGTTGTGCACAATAATTGCAATTTTAAAAAATTACAAAAACACGATATTCTCAAAACACCTTTAATTCTTTTCTTTTAATTTTTGGTAGTGTTTGTGCTACATGTACCGTATACGATGACATAAACGGCATGTTATTTTATTCTTTTGTTTTTTCAAAAATTACAAAAATGTAATTTCTTTTTACATGTCTCTTCCAGCGTTAAAATTTACATTACAGATGTATTTCATTGTTCAATACGTTTCTTAACAAATTATCTTCCAAGTATCCCTAATGAGATCTTCATAATCGTTGAGTATAATTGAACATAATTAGCAAATTTTCTGAAATGTTTGAACGAAATTTTCTCAAAAAATATGGAAACATTATTTGCCGAAATTCTCCACAATGCAAAAGAGTTCAGTTTTATCCGATATTCCATAAGCTTAATTTTGGTTAAGATATTTGGGATCCCAAAATGACAATAATGCTGAAAAATGTAGGTATTTTTAATAGTAGTAAATGTAAGTATCTATAATAGAATAAAAGGTATATATTGCAGAAAAACGAAAATTTCCATCATATAATTGAATCATTTCTAAATATTTTGCTTTTTAATATTGTCTCCTCATATTGTAAATATTACTACAAAGGTGATTTTTCTACATTCGTTCGCCTAGAGATTTTGCCATTGATTTAGCAATAAAACGGTTAACATGACAAGAACGTTGTAATTAAACAATGTACATGTGTTCATATAATCTGAACACGAGAGCTATTGTCCGTGGAATATCGAAAAAATATTCGGTATAAGTGTTTGTGTGTCAGTTATAATACGTCATATTACGTCAGTTATAATACGTCTATTAATATATATATATATATATATATATATATATATAATATAATATTAATATATTAATATAATTAATTAATAATATATAAAAATTAATAAAATTATTTAATATATATATATATATATTAATATTAATATATATATATATATATATATATATATATAAGAAATGGGAGATATTAATAATAATTAATATCAATGTAATTACAAAGATGGGGAAATAATTGAATAGTAAGTTGAGCCGCTTTGCTTACCTCGCTGCTGTAGGCAAAAGTCGGACGACTGTGCCCAGAGGAAACGTGACACGGGGTTTTTATTGCTTTCCGGAGATCCGGCGGGGGTGGGTGGGTCGGAGGAGATCTGTTTAGTGTTCTCTTGGAAATGTCTTAGGAGGCGGGGGAGTCAGTTAGGGAGGTCGGGGTGTGTAAAATTATTAGTAGAGGGGACAGAGGGAAATTAGTTTGTTCATTGAGAAGGGCCTCAGATTTCTGTCTGGCTTGAAATACGTGAAAGATTTCTAAAGCACTTCCGTTCCAGAATTTATTTTCTATTTCAAGAATTTTAATGTCTGAGTCTGGGTGGAAAGTGTGGCCTGCGTTTATAAGATGTGTAGCAAAGTGCGATTTGTTTGTATTGTGCTCCCATGCATGTAAATGTTCTTTAATTCTGGCATTAAAGCTTCTACCAGTTTGTCCGATGTATTTAGCCTCGCAATTGTAGCAGTGTAGTTCATAAACTCCTGATTTCGCCATGAGTGGGGTGGTGTTGCGAGGTGAAAGTAAATGTTTGAGGGATTTGTGTGTGGTAGAGGAAACGTGAAAATTGTATTTGTGAAGAACATGGGCTACCTTCTGCGATATTTTTCCAAAGAACGGAATAGAAATAAATTTGGATGGTTTCTGGGTGAATGGGGTGAGGCTTGTATACGTTTTCAGTTTTTTCTTATGTAATTTGCGGCATAGTATGTTGTCAACAAGAGTGGTACTGTAGTTACTGAGCGGTAGCTATGTATTTAATGGTGCGTGTTTCTTTTTGAAAATTGTCTTGTGATAAGGGAAGGCTAACAAGTCTGTGAATCATGGCATGGAAAGCTGCGTGTTTGTGGGCAGATGGATGTTGGGATGTGTTATGGATGACAGTGTCTGTGTGTGTGGGTTTTCTAAAAACATTGAAAATGTGTTTATTGTCCAACCTAGAGATGGAGAAGCGAGACTTCCGCTCCTCCTCCCACGCACGGCCGCCAACGTGACGCTCCAAGTCTAAGAATTAGGACTTGCAAAAAATATCAGAAAAATTGTAAAATTAACAAGCAACAACGATATACAGTATATTGAAATGCGCCGCGTTTCCAGACGAAACGCAAAGCGGTTGCTACGATGCGTCAGTTGACGGCTCCCGCCTGGCGCGAGAGAGGCTCCCACGACGCGCGAGAGTTAACGGACGGGGAGGCGCGAGCAAGAGTAGTGAGAACCAGGTAGTGTAGGGGATCGCACGTATCGCGCGGGACGTGGCCGAATATTTAATGCCGGATGCTGAAGATGTGATATCAGAAAATATGGAATGGGGATAATTTGCAAGGATGGACGACGAGAATAATTGTGGCAAGGACTGGATATGTAACGTGATCAGTGCGTGGAAGCCCAAGACTGTGAATGGCGATGTGAGAGCCGGTGGGAGAATCGTGTGGCGTAATAGTAACACGAAGTGAGAAGTAAAATCGTGATTTTGGGCATGGTGAGTGAAATCCATATTTGAGGTGGATAGACGAGGCAGTGGGTGTAATCCGGAGACGAGCAACACCGAACTGAGGGTGGTTGGACACTCGGGGGGATGGAGGCAGCGACGTAATGGTCGCTCCACGAACACGCCGAAGCATCAGCCGACCAACGCCGAGGGGCGCCGAACGACTGGTGGGCAGGAACCGGGCATGAAGAACAACGCCGCAAGACGACCAAAAGGTTGCATTTAGTATCATATTCGAATATTTTAATCACAATGCACTAAATCAAAACAGTGATTCGTGGCATAAGGGCCTAAGCTAAAAGAGGTACGAGGTTATTGTATGATCATTGAAATAGAGTTCTGTATGATAATTATGTTGGGAAGTCGTATCAATGTTTACCCCACCCCGGAGCCCATTCGCAAAAACAGAAAACCTGACCCCTTTAATACATTCACATATATTGTGACGTCATGGGATTACACAACCCCATAACGCCACTATCAGCTACGGAAAAAAGCCCACGAACAGAGTCGAGTAGGGTACGCGGCGAAGCGATGGCTGGTAAACGCGCCATCTACCCACAGCTTTTCGAACTCTGGCGCTCGAACTAGCGAATAATGTTTTTCCGGAGGTCACGAAAAGAGGAGAATATTCACCCCTCCAAAAATTTCCCCAGGCGCGAGTACCATAAGTATCCCGGCGCGCCTCGGAGGAACTCTCTTTGATTGCAGCAGCGACGGCGACTATACTGAACTCTCTATGACTGCAGCAGCGACGGCGACTTGACTGAGCTCTCTTTGATTGCAGCAGCGACGGTGACTAGACTGAGTTCTGAAGGCGATTGTAACTTGATAGCATAGGAGTTTATTTTAACTTGGTAGTTAAAAGTTAGCTTGTGAAGTGTATCTTCGAAAGTGAGGTAATAAAGAAGTGGAGTGCACAAATATTCTTCGCATTCACAATATTTGAGAGAGCAAGCGAAGTGAATAATTTCAAATTTGTAAAATTCGCACAGAAGGACAATAACTAAATCCAGCATCTCATATTGCACGCTCAGACCACACACGCCCAAAGTGTGGTAGATCGGCCGAGCATTTAAAGCATAACTTCAGCAACATTAATTATTCGAGGCTGGAAGCGCGAACAAACTTGTACGATGCGCGGCAGAAGAAGAAGAAGAAGAAGAAGGACGACTCCAGAAAGAGCGAAGCGTAGGTGAGAAAGATTTGGGTGGAACGAGAATCATACGAGTCCGGAGAACGGGAGAAGGGTGTGGAAATTCGAGGCTTGGCGGAGCCCAGAGTTCGAGGGAAGGAAACTGGTAACGTCGTGGGACAGCAAGCGAAGACGAGTGGCAACGCGGGGCGAGCGGCAGAAAATCCCCTAGGTTACCTACAGGCGAGCGATGCGGAGCTGTTGAGGTAAAAGAACTGGTAACGCATAAAAATGCGGCGATCAGTTGGGGAAAGAGAATAGCCGTAAAATACACAATTCGTGCTAAAAGTGGGTGAAAAGTCCAGAATAGGTGGGAGAAGAATTCCGAACGATGTGTGTGGCAGTTTCAAGTTCATTTACTGCACGTGTTATAGAATTCACTCAAAGAGGCCATACCTTGTACAATTTTACTTAAATAATTTATGATTTTCAGATGTTCTACTGGATATTATCTGGAAAAGTCAGTTTATTGTATTGTGTTAAAAGTAATTACTTTCTGTGACATGTAAAGGGGTCAGATTTAAGTAACGTGTATGTTACGTTTTATTGTTTTTTCCTCTTTAAAGTTCAGTGTTACAGTGAGTGCCAAGCCCAAGGCTAGCACCCGTGAACGGGATACCTTAAACAAGTGTAAAAATTATTTGAAAAGCCGTGCACGGAAAAATTAAAGAGTAAAAGGAGTAAAATAATTTGGTAGATGAAAATTCAGAAAGAGGAATAAGCAAATTGTAAATTGTAATTGGTGAAAGTGTGTTCAGGCAGTCGAGGTGACGCCAATTTTTTGTTTTGCCTTGTTTTCTGTTTTTTTTTCAGTGACCAACTACTTAAAGTGCATTATCCTGTTATATAATTGTGTCACTGTAATTTCTTCATTGAATATATGCTCATTTTATTCGTATTTCATCTTACCCATTGTGTCAAGGGTACAGACCTTTCTCATACCCAAAAGATTCTGCTTTCTGAGAATTTTAAGCTCGCTTCACGAGCATTCACACTATCACGCCCACACCACGTGTGGAAGGTTGTAGGTGGGTGTGTTAGAAAATATATATTCTTTGATCGTTTTATCTCCATGATTGCTTCCTTCGCTTATTTTATTTTTTTTAACGCGTCAATTTTTCATTTAGCGTGCAGTACGTCGATCTCTGCATGCATGTTGCCCGGCTCTCCTAGGTGGTCCTTGAAGAAGGTCGACGGGACGCGCACGCGGAGAGCACGGCAGGCTGCGCGACGCGCTCTGGAACGCACGGGCAATGGCGGGAGCGGAGGCGGAACGGGAGCGCGCATCGCCACGCCTCCTTCTCCTTTTCGCATCTACATCGTTTTTATCCCTCGTCTCCACACCCAGAACGTCTCAAGGGAAGATTAAGTGGGTCACAACGATGGAGACTTCGGCTGCGATGACTAAGCGGAAACCCGTGGTCTTCACAGTCTAATTGACCGGGGAGCGTGGGTTTCAAATCTGGATGGCGAATTTTCGACACTAATAATATAGCTAATTGGAATTCGGCAGTTACTTCGAGAAAAATTCTACCGATGGCTTCTTAGATGGGTAGTTTTTCATGAATCACTGATCAATATCAGGCGAATGCCGCAGCACATACGGGAAACTAAAGTATTGATACTACTGATTGGCACGGACTTTCTAGTATTATCTATTTTCTTTCGTCTGGGCTAGTTTTTCTGACATGCCACATACTCTTGCTGGCTGCCATCTGTCGTCACCCATAGTACATTTTTTTAAAAATTTTTGCAACTTTTCTGTTTCCGAATAGTAGAACTGAAACATTAAGAATATTAGTGAAAAATAAAAAACTCGTCATTAATAGTAATTTTAATTGAAAAATATTGAGCCGTTTCTATGAAAATTACGTTTAAACTCTAAAATAAATGCGAAATTTGAAGCTCTTTTCCACAGTATTTGATAAACTTCATTTCATGTGAAGAACATTCACTCATAAGTGCAATAATGTATACAAACCGCTGGAAATGTACATATTATGAGAGATATGAGAGATAGGTATGAGAGATATTGTAAAAAAGTACATTTGTGTACTAAGTGTGTGACATTATGTATTGCATGTATTACATAAGTGTAGCAAAAATAATTTTAGGTCATTTTAAATAGTTTAATTGGCACTGTCCGTACGAAACCAATACACCAGTCGCAGGAACTTCAACTGCTACTTCAGCAGAATACAAACAGTCCAATGGACGTCCCAAGTGAGTTACAAAATCCTACTCAAAATAGTGCATCTCATCTAAGTGAAAGTTCTTATCAAAGAGATTATAATAGTTCAAAACGTAAACGTATGAGCAGTGAAGAAAGTGCCAGTTCGCAAGATTCACCACCTATTTATAATATTCCCATTGATAACCCGTTTCAAGTACTCCACGAAGTTATAGATGAATCTGATAGTACTATTCCTAACCTATGACCAGCTAAAATACCTCCACTAAATATTAGTAAAATTTCAGGTACCCTAAGAAATTTCAACTCATTTATCTTAGAAATTAAGCAAATAGTAAAAAGTGAATTTAGTTCTAAAATTAAAAACGACTTTTTCTATATTTTTCCAAATAATAGAAGACTACAAAAAATATAGAAAACATTGTGACCTAAATAATATTCATTACTTTACGTATAGGGATTCAACAAAAAGAGTACTTTCAGCTATTATTTACGACATACCAACTTCGTATAGTAACGAAGAAATTAAATTAGTATTAGGTTGAACATTCTCGGTAAATACTGTTTACAGACTCTTTTGAAAAAGAGATAAGCCTTAGAAATGTGGAGTGGAACTCTTAGACAATGATCAGAGTAGGGAGATAATCAAATTTAGAAATTTATTCAATAGGTTTGTAAAAGTCAAATTTCAAAACAAAATTTCACCAATTCAATGTAAAAATTCTCAGTTATTTAATTATACAAAAGCAAACTGTAAACTGGAACCAAGATGTGTTAGATGTATAGAAAAACATCATTACACTGAATGTAAAAAACCAAAAAATTCTCTACCTCAATGTATGAACTGTCTTGAAAATCACACAGCGAATTATATAGATTCTTCAAAAATAGTAATTCAAAATCCAGTTCAAATTCAACTGGAAATACAGTCCAAAATCCTTTTTATTTTCAACCCCCTTCAAAACCAACATCAATTCTACCAAAGACTATCTAGAAATTCCAAAACTCCACCCTCCCCTTCTCCTCTTTCTCTGATTAATAATTTAGAGAATTTCACCCGTCTACCATCACTCTTAAGAAACTCACAAACGCATCTTGAAAATAACTTTGTTCTATCCCAACCTACTACAATAGATTTTAATAAATATATTCCAATTTAAAAAAATTTTAAATATATTAATTCCACAACCAGCAATTAATAATAGAAGTACTACTAAGAATAATCAATAAGGCCATAAAATAAAATTATTAAACTGGAATGCCAACAGACTATTTCGTCAAATAAATGAATTCAAACATTTTCTAAATGACCAAAAAACTGTTATAGCATGTATTACTGAAACACATCTAAGCAATGCTAAAATGGTTTAAATTCCAAATAATATCACATACAGAGAAGATAGAGCCTCTTATATGGTGGTGGTAGGGTAGAAATACTAATCAAAATCAAAATCAAATATGCCTCAAAATGCAAAAATTGCCGTCATGACGGCAAAGCCGTCGAAAGCCGGCTATCTTAATAAATCCAATATGTTGACGAAGATGGCCTCTTTTATTTCTTCTTATAAGAACGTCAAACACCAAATCAGAATTCCCACAAAATCAAATATTCCCAAATGTTGTACCTACCTCCAAAGAATTAGAAATAACAGCAATAACGATAAATTTATCAGTCGGAAAAGTAATAATAATAGTAGCTTTCACATAAAAAATACATAAAAACACCCTAAAAATTACTCTTCATAAAATATTACTAATTGGAGATCTCAATGCAAAACACCAAGCATAGGGATGTGAAACGACTATCCCTTAACGTATATTATTTTTTAATTTAGCAACTACGAACAACTGGACTATACATGCTCCTTCTCAACCTACCCATTATCCATATAATAATACCATATTTTTCTAGCTCACAATAAAATTCCTATTTAAAAAAATTTAAACTTCCCACTCACACAATACTCATACCAGCATTAAACTCGATCACAATCTTTAATTAACTTTAATAATGTTATTCCACAGCGCAACATTATAATTCCTAATTAAAGGAAAATAAATTGGAAACTTTTTCAGCCAAGTATGCTTCAAACAAACAATTATCCTACTTCTCTCCACACTCTATTTGAAGTAGATGCTGAAATTTTAAAAATACAAAGAAATATATTACATGCTATTAATTCACCAACAAAGATAAGTAATAATCCTAACAAATCAGTCACACCTGTCCTATCAAAAATAAATATTAAATTTAATTGCTCTCAAGCATGTAACTCGTAGATAGTGGCAAATCACTCGAGATTCTGATATTAAAACTACCTTAAACCGCCTTACTTATGAAGTGAAAAATAAACTAGGACAATACAGGTTTTCTAAATTTAGAAACTATATATCCCAAATTTTACCTAACTGCTTCCTTCTGGTCTGCAATTAACAATATAAGAAATGACAAAAAACAATTACTCCCAATAAAAATAATAATAACAGTACATTAGCAACTACTGATTCTGAAAAAGCATAACTACTGGCAAATCATTTTGAACTCTCATTTACTAATAATCTCCCTTATAATATTTCCTTTACACAAAATATAATTCGATCATTAGCCAACCCACTTCATACAGTTCCTGAAAGAATTAAATTTATTTCCCAACTGAAATCAAATACATATTTTAACCAGGATTAATAAATTTGTAAATCAAAATAATATTCTTTCCAGTAGTCAATTTGGTTTTAGACATAACCATTCTACTACTCATCAATTGTTACGTTTAACAGACTATATTGCCACCAATTTCCAAAAATTACGTCGTACTCTTGCTAGATGTAAAAAAAAATTTGATAAAATCTGGCATGATGGTTTACTTTTTAGATTGAGAAATATTGGTTTCCCAAATTACTTACAAAATATAATAAACTTCTTTTTAGTTAATTGAATATTCAAAGTTCAAATAAATAACACTCTCTCAACTGATCTCAATATACAATCTGGACTTCCTTCAAGGATCTCCTTTATCACTTATACTTTTTAATGTTTTTATTTCTGATAGGCCATGGCCGCTCTTACATACAAATATTGCCTTATTTGCGGACGACACTACAACATTTACCACTCGTAGTGATCTTCCTTTAGGTAGAGACAATCTCCAAGATGACCTAAATATCCTCATGTCTTGGTTCAATAATTGGCAAATAAAAATAAATCACCAAAAATTTCAAGCTAAAATTTTCTCTTTAAAACGGATTCTTCCTACTTACCCTTAATAATTAATGACCATGCAGTTAAATGGCTTCCAAATGACACACCTGTTGAATATCTTTGACTTCAAATAGACACCAAATTAACATGGAAAAAACACATTACATCACTAGCTAATAACACACACACACAAATATTAATATTGTATCCATTTATGAATAGAAAATCAAAATTATCAAAGATTCTGAATTAATAATATTTAAATACATTATACGATCTTCACTGACTTATGCCTGCCCAATTTGGGGGATGCCACTAAAAGCAACCTTCAAAAACTGGAAGTACTGCAAAATAAATTTTTAAGAAGTGTTTTAAAAGCTCCATGGTATATCAGAAATAATCAAATTTTAAAAGAATTATCTATAGAACCTCTGAAAATTTGGACTTTAAAACTTTCTTCCAATTTCTACTCTTCTCTTTCATCTTTCTCAGTCACTTCTTTGTACATTCTAGGAAAATCAGTCAATCTTTTTCCACGAATCGAATCAAGATATTCTAAAGACCTACTACATTCTCCTTAATTAGCTGTAAAGAAAGTTAAAACATTTCTAAATTCAATTATTATGTTTTTAGTCCAAATATTTTATGTATTTTCCTGAAGGACCCTTCCTGGGTATCCTTAGTTGTTACTTATTGTCTTGTATTGTCAATATTATTATCTTCAAACATTGTACAAATATGAGGATATATAGTTAAAAAATGATTGTATATACCATGTACATTAAAAATTCTTGAAAGACATAATATTGTCGAACAAGGATAATAAAAACTATTTAAAAAAAAGTGAAAGTAAGATTTTAGTTCTACTACTAGGAAACCGAAAAATTGAGAAAATTTCAGAAACATGTACTTTGGGCGGCGAGAGTATGTGGCAAGTCCGATTACCTAGCCTAGACCAATGAAAAAAGGAAACTAATACGCGAACGTCTGTGCCATTCTGTAGCACTAGTTTTTTCTCGTATATCTACGTACACATTGAATAATGTACCCTCGCTTGCACAAAAAATGGGCGATGTCCTGAGCCGAACTTTACCAGAGTTTTCCGACCCTGCCCCGCCCTGCGGGATCGAGCTGACCAATCCGCTTTAGCTTCATTTCAGGGAGGCGGACTATTCATCTTGAACATTACAAAATGGCGGTGATGGCGAGTTATATTATAGTAAATATTTGAATATAAATATTAAATCAACCAACAGTTTTACATAAATTTTTGTATATACATTTAATGACATAAATAAAGGCATGCAATTTCC
The DNA here is from genome assembly GCA_964035755.1 of Teleogryllus oceanicus. Classification (NCBI taxonomy): domain Eukaryota; kingdom Metazoa; phylum Arthropoda; class Insecta; order Orthoptera; family Gryllidae; genus Teleogryllus; species Teleogryllus oceanicus. The sequence goes on from CAXIVR010000002.1 coordinate 114,279,212, forward strand.
CAGTAAGAACATATTTTAAAACTGTTATAAAACGGTTTTTTTGCAAAAAATAACACTGGACAACGACTATTAAGCTCCATGTCTACATTTCGTCGTTTATTATTGTAATATTTAATATAAAATGCAAATAATTTGAATTGTGATATTTAATTTTATAAATAATAAATACACAGTAAATAAACAGAGGTTGTCTGGCATCAAATCTATATTTTTTCTAAAGATCTTTTCGATCGCGTAGCGACCATCGTCAGAGCTGGAAATACATTAATAGATATAAAATTATACATTAAACCAAATTGTCTACAAATTAATATATAAAAGAAGTGTGCAGATGCGTAAGCAAACTGGATCGGTCGTACCTTGCAGCTGATGGGCGGAAAACGAAGTTCTGCGGATTTTTGAAATAGCGGCTCGCTTAAGAAGGCTGGGCGGCGGTCGGGCAAGTGTGGGGGCGGGGCAGGGGGAGGCGCGGCCGAAGGGTCGAGAGCGCGGCTGCTGGGCCTGGTGTGAGGAGGGCGCGGGCGGACGGAAGTGGGTGGAGTTAGGGGTGTACTCATTGTGCTAATTTTAGCAGAGGTGACGAAAGTTCAGGGATTTGCTGGTTAAGACTAGTATTATTCTGGTTTTTTAGGTTGTTGTGAATGTGAAGGGATTCTAATTTTATTCTGTGCCAGTACCTATTTTCAATTTCTAGGATATGGAAATTAATGAGTTTGTCAAATGTGTGATTGTTTTGATTTAAGTGATCAGCGAAGTGTGAAACTGTGGTGGTATTGTTTTTCCATGCTTGTTCATGTTCTTTGATCCGTTGTGTGAATTGTCGCCCGGTTTGTCCTACGTATATGGCATTGCAGTTGTTGCAAGTGAGGGCATAGACTCCGCATAAAGAGGTAGGAGGAATTTGATCTTTAGTTTAGCACAATGTGTACACCCCTAACTCCACCCACTTCCGTCCGCCCGCGCCCTCATCACACCAGGCCCAGCAGCTGCGCCTCTCGACCCTTCGGCCGCGCCCTCCCCTGCCCCGCCCCCACACTTGCCCGACCGCCGCCCAGCCTTCTTAAGCGAGCCGCTATTTCAAAAATTCGCAGAACTTCGTTTTCCGCCCAGCACCTGCAAGGTACGACCGATCCAGTTTGCTTACGCATCTGCACACTTCTTTTATATATTAATTTGAAGACAATTTGGTTTAATGTATAATTTTATAATTAATTAAAGAAATACGTTTTATTTTCACGTCTCCGAGATAGCAGCTTTCAGTTGTGAAATACTTCATCATCAATTTCTCAGATGACACAATTAAAAAATACTATATGGTCACGGACATTAATATTGTAAAATAGTTTTGATAAGTAAAATACTAAATAAACTTAAAGTATTTAAAGTTCATTTAGCCACAATGAAAGTTTTCTACTGCAGACATTATGATTGGTAAGTGCAGCTGTAAGCAAATGAATGATTTTTGATCTTTTGTTTTGGGGATCACAATTAATTACCTCTTCAATCTAACGTTAGGGTGATTGCATTTTACATGGAGTTCTTTACCGCAAATATTAAAAATCATATGTAATACCTAGTCTTTGAGGATTTTTGCCTGAGAATCAAAAACGACATATGACTCTTATATAACATTTTAATATTTTAATGTTTGCAAAGGTAGAAACACCAGCTTTTGTCTATTGCGTGAACATTGGAGGAACACACACACACACACACACACACACACACACACACACACACACACACACTCATATCAATATATTACTTACATGTAATTTATGTATGATATCCAATCCAACGCTATGAAATTAATATATTTATATTATTATAGCAAGTATATTTTTACATTACGACATTTTTATTTTCGAGAGACGAGCAATGCACACAAAGTTTTTACACGTCATCGGAATGTTACACCACTTCTTCTAGATAATTGTTGGATTCTCCGTATAAATTATTTCAAAATTGTAATTGTTAATAATGTTTCAAAATTTTGTCAAACTTCGGAAATCAGTGTCACGATAATCGTTAGAAAATGAATAGGGATCCACTTCTGTAAATAATTGTTGCAAAATAAAATTTTCTCTATTTTCATACATTTTTTACATTTCATACAAAATTGCCAATTTATTGGATATGTGTTCACTAACGCATCTTCAGTAATATTGCACTGCATATTTATATATTTAATGGATTGTTAATAAATATTGTAAACAAAATAAGCAATTAATTTTTTTATTTGGGAAAAATTTCATTTAAGTTATAAATATTTATAAAGTAATTTAATTAAAGTACTATAATATGAATTAAGGTTGAATTTTAAAACTATAACTACAATATTTATTATTGTTGAAACGCATTGCTACTATATTACAATGTAACGTTTTAAAATGTACTGCCCATTGATTGATAGTTTGTGTTCGTATACAGTATATCTCACGCAGAGACGATTTGACAAAGAAAATCTAAATAATAACGAAATAACCTCAAATTTATAATTCATTGGCATTTGGTCGCACACTTCGGCGACCACTTTAATGCAAGGTCGGGAAGAAGGAGAAATCTGTGCTATCGCTGTTGGGTTCGTAACCAAATCTTCAGGGTCACCATTGCGTTCCTTTTACTTAAGTCTTAGGATTCCGAAAGTGATACTAGATATTTCAACATTAACTTGAGAATACATGTTGCATACCATGAGAGAGAAATGATGAACAAATGTCTGGAGTTTTAAAAAAAATCTGCCTTTGGAATACTGCATCAGAAGTCCTACTGGCTATTGTAATTACATTTTCTGTCATTCGTCGATAAACTGCCGAACACTTTCCGGTGAATTTGTTATCGCCGCTAAATCGAAAGATTTCAGGTTAAAGAGACCCACATATGTTATTGGTGAATCGAAAATAGATTTTAATTGTGCAATTGACATTATTCATTGGTGCAACATACAAGAAATGTGAATTTCCTATTTGTGATAGTTTTCTCTTTTTACTTCAGTCCCGTCAATTTTTCGAAAACATAATTCAATCATCTTTTTTTTACCTAAATACAATATTTACTTTTCGACATATCAATTCGGAAGAATAGTTGTTCCCATTGAAAAAGCGATCATGCCGATAAATGGACAAAGTTTACAAATATCATAAATACCAAATAGAGTAATATCTGATATTTGTTATCTAAAGGACTCCCCTCTAGAAAATAATCAAATTTTCTTTGTTTTCAGTTAATATTTTCAAATAAGAACGTTACTTTGCTTTTGGTTTGGTATTCCGGCAAGATCTTAACAGATCTTGCCCCGCTTACTTGTACCAGCACATAATAACAAGGCTTCTTCATCCGGTATCTTCCACTTCGGGTTTAAGGTAATTATTATTAATTCTTAAGCGAGTATTTTACAGTTCTAATGACCTTTTCGCAATCTAACACCAATGTTTTTATTCGGTCAGGCATCTTCCTCTATTCTTCTGCTATTCATTGTCAAATCGATGATGTACTTACAAGATTTCCTTGGCCTTCCTCGTTTTCGAAAGATCGAAAGGGATTCACTCAAAGATAATTTTTGATATTCTGTCAGCATGCATTCTGCAGCATACCATTGGAGTTGTTTGGATTCTACATTTTCGATCACTTGTCTCTCAATCATTATTATCTGTCTAATCTCTTCGTTTAGTATTCTATCAAACAGTATACTGACAACATCGTCTCCAAAAATTCATTTTTCATAGCATTTAACCGAGAGTTTATTGCATAATTTTTAATTCTAATTTCCTATTCATACGTAACACAGCTCTCCACCATTGTCTTGTATATTGTCTCTTAGTTTTCTTTCGAAAATTTGTGTTTTATAAAATATTATGAAGTCTACTAATAATTGGCCTTCCCTAGCTTATTTTTAATAAAGCCAATATTATTAGATCCCCCTGCTCTAATAATCACTCCGATATATTTCACTTCCTTTCCTACTGGAAATATACCTACTTCTGTTCTAGATCATATCGAGATTTCCCTACAACCATTGTCTTGACTTTACATTATTGATTTTGAGTCTCCATTTTTTATGTTTTTATTAATTTCTGGATTAAATGTTACATATACAAAAAATATTATTTTTCTACCTATTTTTCAAGTGATACGCTGACTCCAAAAAGCGGGAAATAGCATATGTATGAATTCAAAAGATTTTGCAGCCGTTCTCGAAGTCTTAAACGATATCCACCAACATTTTTTAGTTATTTGGATTATGCACTAATCAAACATTTCAACATTTTGTTTTACCAGTCTGGCATGACTTATTGGGTGTCTCCTCAAATAATGTAACATGTATTTCAACGTCAAGTTAAGGGGTAAAGAAATGTTTCTGATGAAATAATATTATATAAATAAAAGATCTTCATCTTCATTACTAGTTTATCACTAGTTCATTATGAGAGAGAAATGAATATTTTCTAGGATGAAGAGAGGGCACGTGACCCTGAGTCTTTTATTTTGGATCCGCGGTTGGGATGGTTTAGTAAAATAGTTGTAGCATACTCTTGAATGAATGATTGAGAAGAATATTTAATAATGGACTTGTTTATTAATCAATATCATTCACAACAAAGTAGCCTTTCAGAATGTTAGCAAATGGGCATGATAAACATATTTACTTCAAATAATAATCGAATATTTATTATATAAATACATGGTTTTAAAAACCAAGAATTATTTTTTCAACTTCTAACTCTTTTTCATCACTAACTTATTCCTTAAAATTTATCTGCGTGACGCATGTTAACAAACACTTCACATATTACATTCTCGTATACTTACGTATATACAGAGTAATATACGTAGTTTAGAGAATGTTATATAATGCTGCGCGAAAAAACTGCGCACTTTCTGCGAAAAAATCATTGCCGCGCTCTGGTGACGAAAAACTGAATAAAAAAAACTGCGAAATTAAGAGAAAAAAGTCCTCTAACACGCGGTGTAGCCATAATTCCAGTTTTGTGGATCCATGATGCCAAAAAAGCAATTGGAAGCAAAACGTCCGTCTGTCCGTCTGATACAACTCTAGCGCCTAAACCATGCATAGGATTTTTTCCAAATTGACGAAACCCCTGTCGTTTTCGCCTGAGCTGAAGCTATGCGATTTTGAAAAACATTCATTAATTTTTGGGGGGAATATTTGTAGCTTTCCGGACTTTTTAAATTTTTTTCAAAAACGGCTCCAAATTTTTTCTGTAAATTTCTTGTAAGGACTGTTTACTCTATAGTAAAATACGCTTATAAAGGGAGAATATGTCCAATTGTCACGGTTAACTCCGAATTTTGAAAAATCGCTAAAATTTGAATATTTTGCGGCGTCTTACTACAACTACAAAATTAAAGATAGAGATTTTTGCTTCAAATGAAATGTGTTGCTTATAATTAGATCTTTTAATAAGGTCATTCAATTTCTTTTAAAGTTTTAGTTGATTTCGCACAATATGGCGTGCAATATTTGCAATTTTAAAAATTTACATAAACAAGATTTTCTCAAAAACGGCTCCAAATTTTTTCTTTAAATTTTTGGTTGGGGTAATTCCAAATGCAGCTTATCCGATGACATAAACGAGATATTGCTCTATTCTATTGTTTTTAAAAATTACACAAATGTAATTTTTGAAATACCTCTCACTCTGTTAATATGAGCATTTGAATAGATTTGTATCGATTATTTAACTTGTGAGTAGAAGTGCTTCAAATGACTTTAGAGGAAGTTTTTCAAAAACTCAATAGGTTCCTGTGAATTCCTATTTTGAACCGAAAAGTTGAGAAAATGTCAAAAAATGTATTTTGTGCGGCGATAGATGTCAGCTGGCAAGAGAACGGCAAGAACCTTATGTGAGTTGTCAAGAACCTTAAAACCAGTCCACAAAAGAAATTATAAACATTTGCTACGAGAAAGTCTGTCCCATTCTGTAGCACCTCTAGTTCTTCATATTTTGGTAGTAGCGAAGTGTAAGCATTTCTTAATTTTTAAAAGCAAAGAAAAAATTTCAGCTAGAAAACTTGACAAAAGAACAGTGAGACACAAATAAATAAAGTTAATTACAAAGGACGTAATATTCGTATTGGGGATTGGGAAGGAAACGAACGTACCAATGTAAAAACCAAAAACGGCTAATGAACAGGAAAATATGGAGTAGTGAATGATCTGGTAAACGACCAGTAATCGAACGTACATCAAATTCTTTCCGCAGTTTTGTAATGGTATCTTCTTGCAAAGAAAAGGAATGTTTAGAACATTCTCGACATCGTTATTAGGAATTTATTTTCATTGCTCGTCAAGTAAAAAACCGCTGATATCGTACGGGATTTGAACACGCGTTCCTCTATTGTGAAGCCACGCACCTAAGCGATTGCGCTACCAACACAGACGTACGTAAGCATTTCCGTGAACTTACTCAATAAAGAATCTTACGAATTTTGTCTTCAAACTTATTGCTTTTCCGCACTTCTGCAATTTAAAATATTAAATAAATTGCCTCTAAGAGACAATAAGAAAGCAAAGAAATCTACTCGGCACTATAAAATAGTTAATTCTACTTAAGAATGTTTCAGTTCAGTACTATGTAATTTTTGCGTGCAGGCGCTTCGGCTCTAGCCTGACGCTCAACCCTTATCGCCTCTGCCCAAGGTGAGATTATTAGACGTGATAACGTTGGGCTAGCAGACAAGTTTCGACACGGCCCGACATTCAGAATTCCTTTGCTGCAAGTAATTACTAGAATCTAAGAAACATTTATTGACTTCAAGAAAAATCACCTATCATTACGCAGTTATTATCTTTTTGTTCATCTACTCACATTTATATAAAAACAAATTCTTATTTTCTCGTGTTATTAGTAATGTTTTCTTATTATATAACAAATGTTACACTATTACCACTTCATTCGTTTTTGAAAACTCTCAAACGACAACCGTAAATGCATACCTTAAATTATTGAAAAGGAAAAGTATTAATTAAAATCTCACACATAGTCAAAAATAAAAAGTTGCATGAACAGGCCAGGACGTGAACTCGAGTCTTCCAATTCTTTAAAAAAGCACCTGAACTACATGACGTCACTCCCCGCAGTCACTTATACAATGTTTTACATATTAGGATGTGTTGACGAGTGGTACTTGTTGAGTTTTGCTTGCTGAAGACAGGAATGTTGCTTGCAACGAAAGAAACAGTAAAAAGTACGATTTCGCAAAATCGGTTTTAAATTAAAAAAAAACCATTCTTTAAAATTGTAAATATTGCTTGCACTTTTGCACGAAAAATGCCATCATTTCAAGAAAGCCTACATGATTGTTATGCAAGAACGAATTATGGACAACAAATTTCATTTGAAAGACAAATCTGTTTTCAATTTTGTAGTTGTAGGAAGACGCCCCAAAATGTTCAAACTTTAAAATTTTCGAAAATTCAGAGTTAACCATGAAAATTGGAACTATGTCATCCTTCTAAGTGTATTTTACTCTATTCTTACCAGGAAATTAGGAGCCGTTTTTGAGAAAATTTTGAAAATGTCCGAAAGGCTTCATGTAAAGTACCCCCAAATTTCAAAGATTTTTCAAAATTTCCAAGCTTCAACTACAGCCAGAAAACAGGGTTTCTTCAATTTGGAAAGGATCTAGGTTGGTTTAGGCGCTAGTAGTGATCACAGACGGATGGACGGACGATATTCTTACCGTTTAATCGCGAAATCGATTTTCCGCTGTATTACATAACTTTCTCTATACTACGTATAGGCACGAATATACTACGTATATACGTCACATACGAATATACTACGTATACTACGTATACTACGTATATTCGTGCGTATACGAGAAAGTAAAAACGAGAAGTACAAGTTTTGTTTTGTGCTGAGATAACGAATTATCATAGTTCAAAATCCAAAATACAAAAAACAGTACTGAGAATTTTCTGCATTACTGATTGTCATTTCAAGGTGAGTTTATTTTTTACATAAATGATATATATTGCGAAATATGAATGTATTTATGTAATCAGGAAAAACGAGTAATTTGTCACAATCTGGGCACGACGTTGTGTAAAAGTCACAATTTTGATATCAATTACTTAAAGGTCGAAACCTTCCCTCATACTGACTTACGTAAATGATGACAGCGGTGACAAATATCAAATGCGTGGGGAATACACGAGCCCAAGAACCCAACTGTAAAACGCATTTTTTCGGAAGCTCAGTGGTCAGAGCAACTGGTCGTAAATCGGGTTTGATTCCTCTCCGAAGGAATTACATCTTTAGTACTCAATTAATACGGTTATCAGGTCACAATATGGATATCACTAACGAACGGGATAAACATTTTCCTCATATTTCATTTCCCATAAAAAGTGACAGAGTTGTGACAAACGTTTTTGGAAGTGAATGCAAAATGTATGTCAAAACGTTCACTATCTTTATTCCAAGCGAGGTTAGGTTAAATTCTTACTAACTAAATATAAATAAATACACATTTGTATAAATATTTGTAATAAAGCGGGATCAAACTAATTACACATTATATAGTATAAAAGTTCAGCAAAGATCTTATAAGCAATAAATAAATACAAGTATTTTCCGCTAAACATTCTTATCTTTTAATTCTCAGACTTAGTAAAACAGAACGCGGAACAGAAGAAAAAAGGCATCGCGCATAACTCGATCCTCAATACCTCCGATTTAAAACCCGGTGTCAAACGATTTCAGCTACAGAGAGAGTTATTGGTCTTTCAGTAATCTGCAAGCCTTAATGTATCTACGAATACGAAATATTTGTTCTGTAATTTCTCGATTTTCTCTGAGAGTAACATTTAAGACGTAATAGAAATCATATTCTCTAAACATATTCGTTCTCAAGCAGTACAATTTCTGGAAAATGCAATATTAGGGCAACTGATGTTTTTAACAATACATGATAATATATTTATTTATCTAACTCCGTTATCATATTTATGAATTTTATAATAAATTTAATATTTATATTTAAAAAAACGACATTATCCCAGACATTTTGAGATCCGAAATTCACCTCCTTGTTGTGTCCTATATTGGGACTAAATGACAGGTGATTTGTGCATTGGATCACCTACACAAGCATGGCGAATAATCATTGGATATAACTAAATAATTAAAATTCCTTATTTTCTTTGTGAAAATTGGGACTGATTGAATGCTCACCACTTAGTCTCAGTCTACCCGTACTAAAGATAAGCCGTATCAAAAACATTGTTTAAAATGGAGATAATAATAAAAAAAATATTGATTTCTTTCACATGACCACGTCAAATTGTACTTTATTATATTTTGGAGTTAATACATTTTGAAATGTGGCTCCACCTACCGAAGACTTACATTAAAAATTTTAAGAAGACCATAAAAGAAATACAATTATCAATTGTTACAAACAATTAAGGGATGCGTTCTGTTAGCATTTATCACAAAGGCACAAACACAAAATGGTAATTTTAATGAGTTCGTAATAGTCTCTAAGGAACTTTGTTAAACGTGTAAAAAAGACATATTCCTTTCTCAATTAATAAAAGAACGAAGAAATTACCTTTATTGCAAAATTTTATAATAAACCCACAGACTTGTTAAGGATTCTGATTATCTCTAGAACTGTTAAATATGTAAATTACTAGTGATTATACACGTTGGTACAGACTTTTCATATTATTTCTAACGATTACATAAAAATATGATAATGATATTGCAATTGAGACACTGTTAATATTTGAGCTATCTCTTCCAAATTTCATTTTGTCACATTGCTTGGAATACAAGACACCAGCACACAATCTTTATATAATCACATTATCGTTTACAAAAACAAGTTTTTTCCTCCTTGCAAGAATTTTGGAATGTCTCTCGTGATGATAGTGATTAATGTGTTCCAGGCATCAGGTAAAAAAAATACATATTCGGCAGGATTTGATCTGGCGTCCATTCCTCTATCTACTACGCGTTTAATCCACGGAGCTATCACAGAGGTACCTTACAGCACCGATGAGGGGTTTTGTAGAATTAATTCTATCTTGAAATTTATTGTTTTTATGATATACAACATTTACTTCAGGTGACAGCAAACTCACATTCTTGATAAGAATGTGGAATCATCAGCGCGATACTATTCTATAGTTGATTCTGGTTAGAAATATTTTGAATCGAATGTCTTTTGTGTAGGGCTCGCGAAGTAGCTTCTATCCTACGAACTGCTATCTTGCCCCCCTCCCATATATTCAAGGTGATCTCCACATTACGCGATAAGACTGAACTGTAACTCGTCGTGAAACACCAGTCAGAAATACAGAACCGCGTATTATTAAGCAAGTTTTTTTTTTATTCAAATATTTTCTGACACAGCGTACATTGCCACTTTACAGAATTGTTTGGTTATCTTATGTATACAATAATATACAGACTAAAAATAAGATGGAGGATGACCCCACTGGGCTCCTCTACAAGAAAATCTGGTTGGGGTGCTTGGGAATTATTGCGGTGGTTTGTGTTATGGGTGAGATGACGGCGCTTATGATATGGAAGAAAGCGTAGAAGTTACGGAGGGCGGAATTTATGTTTGGGTAGTCTGGACGGGATGCGGTTTAGACGAGGGTGAGTGGTTTTTCCTAGTGAGAAAATCGGTTGGACGGGGAGGTTATGAAGCTTGTTGTAGAATCTTTCGGAGAGGCGGGCGATGTGCTGGGCTACTGTAGGGAATTTCAAATCATTGTGAATTTGATCATTAGATACATACCATGGGGCATTTAAGGCTGTGCGGAGGACTTTATTCTGTAGGGTTTGGATGTGCTTTATTGTTGAGGGGTATTAAGCAAGTAACTATGTGATTTTTAAAACCAATTAACACAACTAAGAGAATTTCCGGACAAATTTGCATTCGTTATTCATGAAAACTTCTAACCTAAACTTGAATGATATAATGCTAACAATATTTTAATTATCAGCAAATAGTTGCTTGATTGCTTCTTAAAGAAATTATAATGCTTATAATGGAAACAACGAAGTAGTTGTACTACAACAGCACATACTTTCTTCTCTAATGTCACTGCTCCGCAATATTATACTATTACATGAATTGGGAAAAGAGTTTTCAACCAGTAAGAACTCTATTTTCAATTTTGTAGTTTTGAAAAATTAACTTTTTTCAATTTTCAAAAATATATAGAGTTCCTCGAAAATAGGACCACCAGCGCCTCGGTCAGATGGTACAGAACGGAGGCTTCTAGTCGTCGTACTGATGAGCGACAAAACTGGCCCTTTTTTAGGGCCCCTAAGTCTTTTCAAAAATTAATATTAATTACAAAATATTGGACATATTACTACTGTAATCACACCGTAACAGAAGAACAAAAATCACCTTCTGGATTCGAACTCAACGTTAGCAAGCCGACAGCGTACCCATGACGTTAACCATTCGGCTAAAGCGATTTGTGTTTCAGTGGCCACTTAGAAAAGTAGTTAAATATAATAAAACCTATGCTAAATAGAACATAATCGTTTCAGTAATATTTTTCGTTTTCAGAGGTCAATCCTTTTTAAGTTTAAATATATTGTGATATATAATATAATATAAAAATGTATAATATAGGGAATAATAAAATAAAACAATGTAGGCTTTCACGGCCGGAGTTGTAGTCAAAGATTTTTTCCGGGCTGAAGGGCCGTGGTCCATTGGAAAACATATTTCCAGACGTTTCGTCCGCAACTACGGCAGACATCCTCAGTGGCGATGTGGTCTCGGACGAAGAATCCTCCTTGAAGGTTCCTCGGTGACTGACAGAAGTGCCCGGTCCGCGGGGATATTTATACCAGCGGGACTGTGGCGGGGGGCGGCTATTGATTGGCTCCGGGCCGGGTGACGTGGCGGAACGCTCACTCTGTGTACGTGACTGTTGTCATGTTCCCGCGTGCCTACGTGACCACTGGCAGTCTTTGTTTTCATTGGTTTTGCTTTGGCTTGGTGGATTACGGGATCAAATCGGATTGATTTTCATTGACTTCTCCTTTCTATTGAAATTCCGGGGATGTTTGTGAATTTCAATGGCTTCACGGTTTAATCGTGCATGGTAGTGAGCTGTGGTGGCTAAAACATCCACGTCTTCGAATCTTATGTTGTGTTCACGGCCAGAGAAAGCGTGTTCGGCTGCTGACTTTTCAGTGTAGCCAAAACGCAGTTCCTTTTGTGTTCGGAGAGCCTGGTGTTGATGCTCCGTTGTGTAGTCCATGTATACTGCGCCACAGGAACATGGAATTCTATAGACCCCTGCTGATGATAATGGATCTCTTCTGTCCTTGGCAGATCGGAATAAGGTTCGAAGCTGTGAGGTGGGCTTCAAAAGGGCTTTTACATTGTGTTTTCCTAGCACTTTACCTATACGGTCCGTGATGTTCTTCACATATGGTAGGCTTACTTTCAGTGTTTGGTTGGCATTTGTTTCACTGCGTAGAAGTTTTCTTTGGATGGAGTGCTCTTTTGACTTCCGCTGCAGAGTATCCGTTGGCCTGCAAAGCTCTGTGAGTGACTCAATTCCTCGGATAAACTGTCATTTCACATATCCTTGTTGACGATTAACCAGAGTTTTCATCATGCTCTCTTCTGACTTGGGTGGTGATTGGACATTTGTGAGGTATCTATCTTGTGAGTTGGTTTCCTGTACAGTGTGTCCCAGTGATCCATCTGCATTCTTGTACAAGTACATCTAAGAAGGCCAACTTGTCGTCCCTCCTTTTCCATTGTGAACTGAATGCGGATGGACCCTGTTGAGATGGTCGAGAAACCGTTGAGGTATTTTCTCCGTGGCTCCATACGACAAAAGTGTCGTCAACATATCAAACCAACACTTCGGTTTAAGAGGCGCGGTGTTCAGCGCTGTAGTTTCAAAACTCTCCATGTATAAGTTGGCGACGACCGGGCTAAGGGCGACCCCGTCATTTTGTTCATAAAATTCCCCATTCCACAGGAAGTATGGGGTGGTGAGAACATGTTTGAACAAAGCTGTAATATCATCTGGAAATATATCTCTGCAGTAATGCCATAGTTTCATTCACCCGGTACCATCGTGAAAGTGAGACCACATCAAGCTGATGAGGAGATCCTCAGGCTGCAAAGTAAGTGATTTCAGTTTCTCAATGAAGTGCATTGAATCTCTGATGTATGTGTTGGTTTGACCGGTGTGCGGTATCAAGATGTTGCAGAGATATTTGGAGACGGCGTAAGTCGGAGAGCCAATAGCGCTGACAATAGGTCGTAACTGTACCTCTGGTTTGTGGATCTTCGGAAGTCCGTATAGTCTCGGTGGTAATGCTTCTGATATCCTAATTGAACGTTGTTTCTCCTCAGGGATTGACGAGTTCTTGAGCAGAAGGTTGGTTTGGCGAAGTATTCTTGCTGTGGGATCCCGCAGTAGCTTGGTGTAGGTCTGGGTCCGAATGTCCTCCACTTTCTTCTGGATAAGTATGTCCTTGTTGTTCTTTAAGTTCTTCAAGGCTGTCTTCTCTGTAGCAGTAAGATTGCTCTTGGGAGGTTTGGCCCTGTGTAATATTCTCGAAGCATCTCTCCGGATCTCTTCTGCTGCATCAGTTGGCAGGGAGCGTATCCCAGACTCGATATTGGTGATAATCTCTTGAAAAGGTATTGTAGTAGGAGCTACTGCGTAGTTCGCTCCCTTGGAGAGGACTGCTATTTCAACTGAGGACAGTTGGTGGTTTGATAGGTTGGTGACTGTGCGTTTTGTATCTAACACTGGGGTTGGTTTAGGAGAAACTGCCAATCTGTCGTATTTCTGCATTTGTTTCTTGGTCAAGTAGCTCCGTTTTGTCATCATGGAGTTGTATGTGATCTCATCAACTTTATCCCAGTCTGGAACCTGCATTTTATTGCTGATTTCAAGATGTAACCTATAAAGGTCTTTGTCAGTTGCAGCCAGGTCGCGCGAGATTGATGTATACGTTCACGGAGTAATGCTTTCTCTGTGCGATTGTAGATACGGTGAGACGCAGCCGTAGAGAAGTTGCGTTTCTGTTGTAAGAAACGAGGAGTAATATTCGTGTCACGACAACGCAGTAGAAAGGTCAGGGAACAGAGGAGTTGGGCCTTCTTCTTCCGTAGTCTCTCAAGACGGCGAATAAGCTTGTATAAATCCTCCCCGTAGAGGCGATTAATAAAACAATGTAGGCTTTCACGGCCGGAGTTGCAAGCTGGCTACACTGAAAAGTCAAAGGCTGAAGGGCCGTGGTCCATTGGAAAACATATTTCCAGACGTTTCGTCCGCAACTACGGCAGACCTGTTGTGCAGTATACATTGTTCCTGTTCCTGTGGCGCAGTATACATTGGCACTACACAACGGAGCATCAACACCAGGCTCTCCGAACACAAAAGGAACTGCCGTTTTGGCTACACTGAAAAGTCAGCAGTAGCCGAACACGCTTTCTCTGGCCGTGAACACAACATAAGATTCGAAGACGTGGATGTTTTAGCCACCACAGCTCACTACCATCACGATTAAACCGTGAAGCCATTGAAATTCACAAACATCCCCGGAATTTCAATAGAAAGGAGAAGTCAATGAAAATCAATCCGATTTGGATCCCCGTAATCCACCAAGCCAAAGCAAAACCCAATGAAAAACAAAGACGTGCCAGTGGTCACGTAGGCACGCGGGAACATGACAACAGTCACGTACACAGAGTGAGCGTCTCCGCCACGTCACCCGGCCCGAGCCAATCAATAGCCGCCCCCCGCCACAGTCCCGCTGGTATAAATATCCCCGCGGACCGGGCACTTCTGTCAGTCACCGAGGAACCTTCAAGGAGGATTCTTCGTCCGAGACCACATCGCCACTGAGGATGTCTGCCGTAGTTGCGGACGAAACGTCTGGAAATATGTTTTCCAATGGACCACGGCCCTTCAGCCCGGAAAAAATCTTTGACAATAATAAAATATATTAATATAATATAATTATAATTTAATAGAATGCGAACTTTTCTCTATAGAAAGAAAGTACAATATATTTACTTTTCTTCATGCATACTTCAGTACCACATTGTCATAATAAAATTAGAAAGGGACTTGCAATTATTCGAGAAGAGCCTAATAGACATTAGAAGTAGGACAGTTTTAAAGAATACTAGTGATGCTAAAACAGCGCGTACTTTCTCACCCGTATTTTCACGGAAACTTATGCGGAAAATACTAAAATTTTGGAAAAATTCCACATGATCGTATTTAAAAATCTTATCTTTAAGGAAAAAGTTTCATGAAGGGAAAAATCTCAAATTTCAATATTTTACTTGTAGGAATACTTACGAAAAAGCAGTTTTCAACGAACATGAGACCAGCAATTTTCTCTTAAATGCACTTCCCACTATCCAACAATTATTACATTTACATTTTTATTACATTTGTAATAAAAAAATATGGAGCCATTTGTTTGAACATTTGAAAAATGTCCCAGGGGCTTCATGTAAAGAACCCTCCCCCCTAATTGAATATCGGTTTCAAATTCAAGGCGCTACGACATCAGCCAGATCGATTGGGAGTATCAATTTTGATGAAAATCGGCTGAACGGTTTAGCCGCTAGCGTTGTTCAGGAACGGACGGACAGACATTTTACCGTCAGTCGATTTTTCGCTATCAACCACCCACAAAACATGGATTCTGGCTACACCACGATTTGGAGGATTTTTTTTTCTAAATTTAGCAAGTGGATTTATCCATTTTTTCGTCACAAGGGCCGTGTAATATGCGTTTTTCTGCAGACAATTCGCCGTTTTTTCGCGTAGCATTACGTAACTTTCTCTACTTCTTAAGAAGAAAGTGCAGTCAATATATGAGAAAATTTAGATTATGCGTTCACGGAAAATTTGTATGCTTTCATTGCAAAGCAATTTTCTAAATTTGGAAAACATTTATACAATTTTTTATAACTTCATTTGTAGAATTAGTTATACCGAGAAGAAGAGTAAAGAGTTCATGAGAAATTTGAAACAGATTAGTAATTGTAATGTTGAAAAATCCCAGAGATATTAATAAAAGGTGACATTTACTACAGTATTTGTAATAACGGTATAGTGTATTCGAATGAAGAGTGTAAAGTAAAAAGAAAGAGTTCATTTTCAGAAAGTTTCAATAATGCAATATGAGCATAATGTAACATACCCTCCAGAAATATTGGAATATCATCGGATCGGGCACTGCCACTTCTCGCACGGACATCTCGTGCAGTTACCCACCCCCTATCCCCCAGAAATGAAGAACAGACCTTACTTTAAAGCATGCTCCTGTGCACTGCGATAATGAAAGAGCCGAAGAAGGCATAGCTTGTCGACTATAGAGGAGATGCTGGCTACTGTCCTCCGCAAACTCTTTAAACTTTCTTAGCTATGGATTTATAAATCTAATACGCGTGAAGCGGATGATTTTTGACATGCCTTTTATAACTAATTTTGCGTTTTTGTTGTAACACTGTCTTTGTCATTTATTTCATTTTAAAATTAGTCATTTTTTACTGTTTTTACTCTTTTAATCTTGTAATTAATAAAAAATATTTTAACTGACTTTTATCCTAATTTTCAGAAAATTTTGCGAATAATATTGCACTATGTAATTGACAAGATATTTGAGCACAATACACAGTTCTTTTATATTATTAAAGAAGGTATGAAGTTTCATTTCGTGAAAATAATAAAGACTGTAGTTTAGTTTTCAGATTTGAGAACTTGTGATCTCATTGAATCTCATGTGTTTTCCGTGTTGATCTAAAACCAAATGTATTTTCAGGTTCGATATGCATTCAAGTATTGGGATCTTATGAGCACAAATTATTTGTCATGCGTATATCTTACAATGGCTAAAATTATTTCACAATTAATCATTAGAAAACAAGGACGATGTGTTTCCTGTGAATAAAAACCGTTTCTTACTTCAATATCGATAACCGTGTCAAGGTTTCCGGATGTTTGAATTGCGAGAGAGCTTCTTGAATCGAACTAAACACTCCAGAAACTGTTTCTGGGGGTCATACAAAAACCTAACATAAATTGGAAAGATAATACGATTCGGAGACAGTGTGTTCCGCTTAAATATTTTAATTGGAAAATTGTCCCGGAATTGAAAATTTTTAACTAAATACTCAATCTCTTTAAAGTTTATTCAAACAAGTTTTTGTTTCTTTCTTAACAGCTCGTTTTAAGAAAATTACATTGATTCGTAACATTGTAAGGTTTTCAAATTTATTCTTTTTTTACTACGTGGTTATTCAAAAATATTTAAGAAAATATTTAACTTTAGTGTAGATTTCCACAAATTAAAAGATTAAAAAATTTGCTGTTTATATTATTAGCTATTTATTAAAGATATCAATTATTACAATTTTGCTATTAATATATGCAATGTGATATGTTGAAAATAATTATTTATGTTAGCGCCTATTCAGGCCATATCAGATTTGTACGGTTGCCTGTATATTACCTTAAATAAATAAATAAATAAAAATATCACTGGGAAGGGATAGATATAATCTTCTCAGCATTGTAACAGAAAAATAGCAACTTTTGAAAAATATATGAAGAATAAGAAAATTGCATCAATTTTACAAATAGTCTAAACAATATTAACAATAGCAATTTTGCAATGATAATCTCCTTGGGACACCCGGCAGTGATTTTTAATTGATTAACGAAATCACTGTTTGCATGCACCTGCTCATATAGAAAAAATGGGCGATTACATTTTCATAATGCGTAATACAATGTGTGTATTGCTTGCATTTCCTTAATAAAGGCGTAATAATGTCAAAATACAAGTTTTTAAATACGTGAACATGAATTTCAATTTGCTTGATAGGAAATGTGTATATTATGTAAATGCATTATATTGTGTTTCCCGAAAATTATTTTGTAATAGTTAGTGTTCCTTGCTTTAGAACCATTAGCATTTTAAAATAGTTTGTAAGAAACAAAACTTTCAATACTATTAATTTAATCTGACACAAATTTCTCACAATATTAGATACCATAAATTAGACTTCATTTTCATGGTAAAGAACTCGATAAAAAATGTCACAGCCCCTTCCCGTGACCCGCTGCCCCTTGGTTCGTCAGCGTCCACGGGGTTCAGACCAACGTCCAGTGCAATTGGCGGAGTGATCCCGCGCCGCGCGCACCAATCCGTTTCGTTTCTGTGCCCTCTCCCGTTACCTCCTCTTACTTCCTCTCACCCCTCCCTCTCCTGTTACCCCCTGCTCACGTTAGCGAGGCAGCGTCACTGACCTCAGAAATTGCTCCGCCCCTTTGAGATAACTAGGAGGAAAATCTTCGAGGGGAGGAAGGGGGACGTGTCTGAAACTTGGAGCAAAAGCCAATGATAAGAGCGGATACGCCTCGACGCCAGGATTGGTCAAGTGTCCAGCGATGGTTGTCCAAGCTGTGGAAAAGCCAGATTTGGCCGCACAAGGCATCGCCCATATTCTGTGAGAGTGGGTATACATAGTAAAGATGAAGTTATGTAAAATTGCGGAAAACAGATTTCGAGATTTCATCGGAAATACACAATTTGGGTTCCCTTGATACCGAAAAACATTTTTTACAATTTTTAATTTTAAACTTTAAAATTTTAAATTTTAAACAAATATCTCTCAGTAATTGATCCGATTTTTTTCTTGTTTTTTTTATGTATGTAGCAATGTAACCATTCTGGTTAAAAGTGTGGTACTGGTTCTGTTTTCGGTGCATTATCGAAAATTGAAAAGAAAGGTCCCAATGGGATCCAAATGGGATCCAAAGAAGGGTCCCAAGCTTTAAGTTTGAAATTCGCTCGTTTCATTTGGGGCGGTGTCATTTCAATGGCAATGTAATTTGTAATGTGTTTGGTGGCAGTCATTTGACTCTTGAAAAGAAAATTATGTTATTAAGTTAATATTATGAAAGCGCTAAATCTAATCTAAATAGCATCATTTAATTGCGTTAAATGTGAAAACGAATTAATCATTTCGCATTGCATGGTAAGTGTCGGTAATGACGGATAAATCGTGTAGAAACACATTGTTTTGATGCATATAATATAATTAATTATTATATTTTTCTATTCATTTGCATGTTGTTGCTATCGGTAACAAGGATGTTGATTTGCAAAATATGAATGTCATACAAACCAACGGTCATTGTTGCTTTTGCAATCTATTATCGCAACGCTGCTTTGATAATAAGACCATTGCGGCAATTCCGCACAACAGCCCTGAGGAAGACCACGACAAGGTAGTCGAAACGTCGGCAATACAGCCTTCGACGCGGCGTCACCTGGTCAGCCAAGATCATTTACATTGTTTTGTTTAATTAAACATTATTTTTCTTTTTGACGATCAGTATAGCCTCTAATTGTATAGAAACAGTTTTGCAGCAGAAAAGATTTCCCTTTTAACATAAATTTGTGTACCAATTTTAATTGTTTAATTTCGTCTGGAAATGCGTTGTAAAGTAACGTACATGTATTGTGTGTGGATCTCTTGTAGGGAGCAGTTGATACTGATGGGTGGTGATTTCTGCGAGGTGGGTAGCAATTATAAATATCAGTCTTACATGAAAATATGTTCCCACCGTTAAGTAAGTCAGTTTTGACAAATACTATAGATTCGTAAATAAATAGGCAAGGCATTGGTAAGATTACAAGTTCAAGAGGCTTGCAGGGATCACGTGTATGTCATTTTTTCATTATTCGGATAATTTTCTTTTGCAGTCTAAATGTCTGGGCACTAATGGATGAGCTTCCCCAGAATATTCTGTCATGTTTCAGACGGGAATGTACATTTGCAAAATACACGCAACGAGCTGCATGAAGGCTGACAGAATTGGAAAGAATTCTGAATGCTTAACATAATGAGCTTAATTTAGTGTTTAATTCTGTTATATGTACTACATTCCATTTGAGGTTTGACAGAATAGAGGGAACTAGACATTTTATTACCTTAACATCAACTAATTGCATATTGTTAATTTTCAATGGAGCATACGATTGCCGATTTGAAACGCAGAATTGCATTGAGACAGTTTTTCCTTCGTTTATTACAAAACCAATTTGAAACTTCTGAAATTCTACTATTTATTGTTTCTTTTTTGCAAAGAACATTCGTGTCATCGGCAAACAGAACTGTTCTTCCATTTTTAATAGATGAGGCCATATTGTTTACGTACAACAGAAAGAGGATAGGTCCTAAAATCGAACATTGTGGGACCCCATGTTCAATTAGCAAAGAATTGGAAAGATAAGTAAATAATGTTCTTTCGTGTCAGTATGGTATTTCTACTCTTTGAGATCGATGTTTAAGGTACGAGGTTATCCAATCTAGGGCAATACCACAAATTCTATAAGAAGGTAATTTTGAGAGTAAGATGTTATGGTTAATAACGTCAAAAGCTTTCGAAAGATCTAAAAATATCCCAATGGGATCTTGATTTTGGTCCATTGATAAAGCAACATCTTTAAGGAAAAAAAATGGCACTTTAGGTAGATTTTGATTTTCTAAAACCGTGTCGTGAGTCTGAAAACGCTTCGTTTTCCCGAGAAGGTTTCCATTCGCGTATAGAAAAGCTTTTGTAATATTTTTGAGAAAACTGACAAAAGAGAAATTGGCTAGTAATTTTGAATTTCATTTTTGTTCCCTTTTTTAAAAAGCGACTTAACTTTTGCTGTTTTTGAATATATCTGGAAATATTCCTGTGCACAAGGAAGCATTGAAAATGTGAGTTAATGGGTGTATAATGTCAGGTGCACACTTTTTAATAAACTCCCCGGAAATTTATCTAAACCAGACATATTTTTTTAGTTTACTGACTATTCTGAGGCTTCCGTTGGAAGAAGTTTCGGAAATAAACATCGTGCAGGAATTTTTTTGAGATGCATATGATGTTGAATTTTGTAGTTTTAAATTTGTGTGATCAATTCGTGAGATCCACCGAAACACCAATTAAATGCAAAACGTCTGACTCCCACCGTCCGTCCGGAAAACACTTCTAGCGACTAAATCGTGCATAGGATTTTTTCCAAATTGAAGAAACTGTCCATCTGGCTCTAGTTGAAGCTTTGAAATTTTAAATAACTGTCTTTAAAATTTGGGGTTACTTTACACGAAGACTCCCGGACATTTTGAAAATTGTCTCAAAACGGCTCCAAATTTTTTCTTCAAAATTCTTGTAAAAATAGAGTGAAATACACTGATAGAGTTGACATAGGACCAATTTTCACGGATAACTTAAAACTTTCAAAAATTTTAAAGGTTGAATTTTTTCCGGCGTCTTCCCGTAACTACAAAATTAAAGATAGAGATTTTTGCTTCAAATGAAATTTGTTGCTCATAACACTGGTCGACAAAAAACAGCATTTTTTCGTATTTGTGGACCCACAAATATCCCTTCTTTAATTTTTGCTTCGCTAATTTTTGGAAACTTCTGTTTTAGGTACATGAAACCAGGAGTATTGCTCCTGGTTTTCACGAAATTCTTCATTAATCCTAGTTTGATATGTAACGGAGGTAGATAAACATTCTTAGGATTACACAATGAGTCATGTTTCATTTTTTTTTCAGGAATGAATGATTCGCGTTTAGGCCATTCTTTTCTGGTGTAATGTTTTTTTCTGTCCCTACTATCCCAAAGACACAAAAAACAACAGTACTTTGTATATCCAAGCTGTAAACCAAGAATAAGTGCAATTACCTTCAAATAACCACAAATATTCCATTCATATACTGCATATTGAAGCTTTGTCAATATAAATTGAAAGTTTTCATATGTTTCTTTCATACTAGCAGAGTGAGCCAGAGGTATTGATGGAAATTTATTTCCATACCAGTGCTTCCGCAAGGAAGCACTGCTTTTAAACGTGTTTCGGAGGAATCAATGAACAAGCGCTATTCTGTTGGGTTATGTTTTATACCAAATGTCTCCATAAGAGAAGAAATGTCATTGCAAAACACTAAGACATTTTCTTCAGAAAAATTGTCTTTAAATAGAGAATGACGACTACGATAAGTACAAATCTTTGTATTCTTTTGCAGAAGATTCCATCCTTTTAGCCGGGCCCCAAGCATTTCAAACTGGATTTTGGATAACTTTAAAATTTGTGTGAGATTGTTAAGATCTTCTTGAGTCAACAAATGGGACTCAGATGACCAGGTTTGTTCAAAAGTTGTATCATCAAAATACGTTTCTTCTTCTTCCTTACTTCCATGGAAATCTGAGCTCTCTTCGTCTAATGTCACATGTTCTGGAGGCTTTGATTCGGGCAATTCTTCGCTGTGGAACGGGTCTCATTGCAGATTGCAAGTCAGGGTACACCACTGTATGTTTTGATTTTGACGTAATCCCTTTAATGTTTGTTAATCAGAAATAACAGTCAGTGATCAGAGTCAGTGATCTTTGGGTTCCCTCCAAATCATAGAGATAGCAAATGGCATGTGGCGTGAGCCGTTCTTCAATGCAATTAGAAACCTACTACATGATATACAACAGATATATGGGGCCCAGGTCCTTGTTTATTCCCCCTCTTTACGCCCAAAATAAAGTTCATAACACTTTTTTACTAATGGAGTAAGGGTTCACCTTTGGGACTTCAGCGTCACTTCATCACATATATAACAAAAGTTGTTATGATGATTTAAACAAACTCTAGGCATTTTGTAACTTACAACAAAGTAAAATCCAGACACAAGGCACTCACAATTAAGTGTTTACTGGTTCACTGCTATCTCACAACGGACATCGTTCGAATTAATGCGTGCTACCCTAGATCATGTTTGTGCTTGTTTGTGCAGGTTTGAACTTGCACAGCAGTAGCAATGGTACAATTTGAGTTAGCAGATTTGGTTCCATCACATTTACAATGCTTGAATAGTTCTTTTATTTTACAATTGAAAAATGGTCGTTTATTAAAAAAATTAAAACCATTAATTGAAATGAAAAATTTTAAATTAAAAAAAAGTGAGTGATGGATAAATTCCGAATACATATTTGAAAACACAATAAAATTATATTAACACAATAAAAATTGTATTAAGTACAACTAATGGTACTCATGAGACAAAAATCATGTTGACCAGGGATTATCAGTACTTTAACAAGTTCATTTCATTTTTTTTTTGTTGTTGAAAATTTTAGTAGTTTTCGTTCAATAGTGCGTGCATTATTTGCAATTTTAAAAATAAAAGAAACAAGGTTATTTCAGAAACGGCCCAAAATTTTTTCTTTACATTTTAGGTATGGTTAGTACGAAACAAACCCTATACGATAATCTAAACGCCATATTGCTCTAGACTTTTTTTAAATTACAAAAATATAATTTCTTTGACTTGTCTCTCATGTCAGTAATATTTACATTAGAGGCAATTGATTCACATTATTATATTTATAAGTGAATGTGCTATAATGTCAAAAAAGTTTCTCGAAAACTCCGTGATTAGCACTATCCAAAGGTAACAAGAGAAGAAAAAGTTTGGGGCTATTTTGGAGAAACTGGCGTTTGAGGGTTTTTGAAAATGCGGAAATTTGTGCACTTTAGCACAAAAACGCCACTTTCTCCAAAATAGCCCCAAACTTTTTCTTCTCTTGTTACCTTTGGATAGTGCTAATTGCGCTGAATTTTTTTGAACATTTTTATAGTTTTCGTGAATTATGCGTGCAAAGTTGCAATTAAAAAGTTACAAAAACAAGACTTTCTCAATAAAGCCATTTTTTTGTTTAAATTTATAGTAGGGCCCTATGCGATGACATAACGGTCTATAGGTCTATTCTTTAGTTGCTTTTTTTCCAAAATCACAAAAATTTAATTTTTTTACTTGTTCTTTCTTGAAATTAATTGTACGTCTTTGAAGCCATCTAAAAGAAGTGAAATGAAGGTCTTGTTAGGAATTTATAAAAGTTAAAAGAGAGAGATTACAATTCCGATAGCTGACATCCTCAATTGTCCATGAAGATCCTCAATTGCCTTCATAATTTCACCACGAATCTAAATCAGCATGGATAAATTCCGCACCTAACCTCACAATGGCCCGGTGCACTGGACTGCACTGACACGAACGTCAGTGCAGTTTAGGGCGCCCCGGGTCCGTGTCGATGTGCGAATGGAACACGCAGTTCTTTGCACTGGTGCGCCCTAGCGGTCGAATGGAACACGAAAGCTGCCCTGAGTGCGTACTAGTGCGACGAATGGAAAACGCTATAAGTTTCCGGAAAAATGCAAGTAAATTTCTGGCCGAACAAATGTATTAAAAAATCAATTATAAGAACCGCAGCACAAATTGATCCACGTGTCTTACATAAAAGATACTTTCAATAATTTAAAATTCTTGCCTTCCCATGTTTATCCACGCCCAGAACCATAATGTTGTCAATTGAAATGCAACATGCCCCACTTCTATCCACAAATATAGCCCTACAAATAGACAACAATACAATCATAACGCATTATTCTTTGGGGGAGAAAACCCCCACATAAGTAGAAATTATGATATTCTACCGCTTTGACAATAGAGTTGTTTCGTTTTAGTGCAGCTTCTCATACATTGTTTGATGTTGAGAATGAATTACTAGCTGCAGACAAGCTAGAGTTATGTAGTGGAAGGGCTGCTCGGTAAAAGAAACTAGAAGTGCTACAGAATGGCACAGACTTTCTCGTACCAACTTTTTTAAATTTCCTTCGTGTGGACTAGCTTTAAGGTCTTGCTCCATTCTCTGGCCAGCTGCCATCTATCGTCATCGAAAGAACATTTTCTTGACCTTTTCTCAACTTTTCGATTTCTTAATAGTGGAACCGAACTATGACTTCAAGAATATTAAAGAAACGTATAATCCTCGTCCAAATTAGAAATTTTAATTGAAAACGTTGAAGCCGTTTTTAAGAAAATGGTAATTAAGCATTTCTCTAAATGCGAAATTTGAAGCTCTTTTTCACAGAAATCTATTGAGTTTTCGAAAAACTTAAAGTCATTTCAAACACTTGCAAGTGTACAAATATGTACAAATCGATGGAAATGTGCATATTAACGGCGTGAGAGTAATTCAAAAAAATATATTTGTGTAATATTAAACGAAAATATACCAGAATGAACTTTACGTCATATTAAACAGTGCATTTAGCACTATCCCTTGCAAAAATTTGAAGAAAAAAATTGGGGCTATTTTGAGAAAATTGCGTTTAAGCGTTTCTGAAAATGCGGAATATTCAGCTCATTTTCACAGAAAACTGCCGAGAAAATGTATTTGACAGTATTTAAAGCACATATAATCATAAATCTAGTAATGTGAAGAAAGAGCCTCTAATGTAAATATTACCGACGTGAAAGACAGGTAAAAAAATGAATTTTTGTAATTTTTGAAAAAACAAAAGAATAAGAGTAATATGACGTAAACGTCATATTACCTAAAAGTAATTATCAAAAATTACCTAAAGGTAATTGTATATGGTTTGTTTGGCACTAACCCTACCAAAACTTTTTAAAAAAATCTGCCGTTTTTGAGAAAATCATGTCTTTGTTATTTTTTAAATTGCAATTATTGTTACATTGCACATTGCTACATTGCACGAAATTACTAAAATTTTGAAAAAAATTAACGTGACATTAATGAAAGAACTACTTACGGACAGGCATTTAATGAAAAAATCTCTATATTCAAAGACAGCATTTAAACAGTTAAAATTTTCGAAAATTAAGAATTAACCATGAAAATGGGTGCTATGCAGCCTTTAGAAGAGTAGTTTACTTTATTCTTATAAGCAATTTAAAGAAAAAAACTTGCAGCCTTTTGAGTAGTTTGAAAATGTCTAGGAGGCTTCAAGTAAAGTATCCCTAAATTTTAAAGAACGTCTCTCAAAATCTCAAAGCTTCAACTAGAGTCAGATTGACAGGAGTTTCTTCAATTTGGAAAAGATAGATGTTTTTTTAATTTCAATTGTTTTTTGGCATCAAGGACCACAAAACAGGGATCGTGGCTACACCACGTGTTAAGGGTTTTTTTCTTAATTTAGCAACTGGTTTTGTGCAATTTTTCGTTGCCAGAGCCCGGCAATGAATTTTTTGTGCCGAAAACTCGCCGTTTTTTCGCGCTGCATTACATAACTTTACCTATACTCCGTATATACGTACGTATACGAGAAAGCAACTAGCGGTGCCACAGAATGGTACAGACTTTCTCGTACCAAAGTTTTCTAATTTCTTTGGTGTTTCTAGCTTTAATTTCGTGTTCTATTATCTGGCCAGCTGCCATATATCATCACTAAATGCATTTTTTTGAGAATTTTTTGTTGAACAGTTGTGTTTTCGAGAAACTTTATTTGACATTATTTAAAGCGAAAGTACTCATAAATACAATAACTTAAAGAAATCGCCTCCAATATAAATATTACCGACGTGAGAGTCATGACAAAAAATTACATTTGTGTAATTTTTGAACAAACAAATGAATAGAGCGATATGGCGTTTATATCATCGGATAGGGTGGATTTGGCACTAACTCCTCCAAATATTGTAAAAACGTTTGAAGCTGTTTTATAAAAATCTTGTTTTTGGATTTTTTAACTTGAAAATATTTCACGCTCTACTAAGATTTTCAAAAAAAAAAAAATATATGACCTTTATGATACAACTATTTATGGACAACAAATTTCGTTTGAAGGAAAAATCTCTATCTTTAATTTTATAGTTGTTGGAAATATTCCAACTTTTGCAATTTATCCCCGCACTCGACGGCAGAACCTTTGCGGATACCAATGCGAACAGAACTGACAACCAGGTCTCGTGGACTACAACTGGCAACACTCTAAAATACTTCGACTTCATCAAGAACAACAATACTACCAGAATCATCCAGACAATAAAATACATTATCAATCTTTTTAAAGTACCTGAGGACATACGAAACTATTGACTGCTGCGTCCAAAATATGTTATACACAAAAATAAACTTTATGGTCATATTAAACAGTGCAATTAGCACTATTCATTTAAAACACTTAAAGAAAAAAAATTGGAGCCGTTCATGAGAAAATCTTGTTTTTGTATTTTTTTAAAAAAATTGCTAATATTGCACGCGCTCTTGCATGAAAACTACTTATATTTCTAAAAAATCTACGTTATTGGAATAACATTATTGAAAATAATATTTATGCGCAGCAAATTTCATTTGAAGGGAACATGTCTTTAATTTTGTAGTTGTAGGAAGACGCCGGAAAAAAATCAACCTTTTGCAATTTTCGAAATTTTAGAGTTAACCGTGGAAATCGGACCTTTTACACCTTTATAAGCGTATTTTACTCTCTTCTTACAAGCAAATTAAAGAAAAAATTTGCAGTCGTTTTTGAGAAAATTTTGAAAATGTCCGAAGAGCTTGATGTAAAGTACCCCCAAATTTTAAAGAATGTTTTTCAAAATTTCAAAGCTTCAACTAGATCCAGATCGACATTCAATTATTCGATTTGGAAAAGATCGTACTTGTGCTTTAGGCGCTAGTAGTGTTCACAGACGGACGGACGGACGGACGGACAGCCGGAGGGACAGCCGGGCGGACGGACGAACATTTTGCTTCCAATAATTAGTTTTTCGGCATCAAGGACTCACAAAACATAGATTTTGGCTACACCACGTGTTAGATGGACAGACGGAAGGGCAGACGGACGGACGGACAGGCAGACAGGTGTTTTACTTCCAATTTTTCGGCATCAAGGACCCACAAAACAGGGATTCTGGCTACACCACGTGTTAGAGGATTTTTTTTCTTTAAATTCAGCAACAGGTTTTATGCACTTATTGCCACCAGAGCCCGGCAATTAATTTTTATTCATCGAAAATCAGGGTGGGTGTGAAACTCCCGAAACCTTGAATATTGTACGATCATCAGTACTGGGTGGACGTAGCGCTTTATC
This sequence comes from Teleogryllus oceanicus, assembly GCA_964035755.1. Classification (NCBI taxonomy): domain Eukaryota; kingdom Metazoa; phylum Arthropoda; class Insecta; order Orthoptera; family Gryllidae; genus Teleogryllus; species Teleogryllus oceanicus. The sequence goes on from CAXIVR010000002.1 coordinate 114,307,159, forward strand.
AAAGAAAACCGGCAATTCAAGGAATTTAATGTTCAACCGTTGAAAAAGTTTGACAATTATAAACTACCCCGAAGGAAAGTATCAAATAATAAATGTTAATTATCACAGCTTAACATTGTCTATAAGCAGAGAAAATTAATAAGAATGAGGAATTTTAAAATTTAAAAAATTAAATTTGTTAGACATTTTTCCATCATGAAATCTGTTTTTAAAACTAGATCTTGAATTAATGTAAATTAAACACTCTGAATTTTTAAAAACTGCAAATGCAAATGTTTCACTTCTTTTCGCGCCGGGAGGAGAAAGTTTCTCTGTGTAGCAAGTGGTATACGAGAGACGTGCTAAACATTTTAAGTTTAAAAACCCTAGAACGAATCTCCGCTAAGGCAGTAGTGTCGTAGTGATCTCGGACCGAAGGGTCGCGGGTTCGAGTCCCGCCTCGGACATGGTTGTATTTGTGTTCGTCCTTTCACCCCTTATCATCACCATTAAGTATTAAATCCTATAAAATTAGTTAGTAGTTAGTAGATACAAGAAGTGAGAGGTTGTATACTCAAACGTGAATGCTTAAAAAAAAGTTATGGATTACAAATAAAAAATGTTCAAACCCCTGAAAGGCAAAACTGCCGAACAGGAAGAAAAGGAGAAAATAATCTCTGCTGGAACCAATTTTTTTGAAAGTTCACGTTGGCCGTGTTTGTATATTGCGTAGCCATTACAAATTAGACGTGAAAGTACGTGCGGTTCAAGCAGCGCTATTTTTGAACATAACACACTGTCTAAATAATATGTATAGCCGATGTGAAATAAGATCGGCCCCCACTGCTATATATTCCCGAGCGCCTACCACACCTGCGCACAACAGCCCTGAGGAAGACCACGACAAGATGGTCGAAACGTCGGCAACACAGCCTTCGACGCGGAGTCACCTGGACAGCCAAGATCACTTATATGGATTTAAGATGTTAGTTAATTTTGCTAAAATCGGTAGATTCGATTCTTTAAACATTTTATTTGAAAGATTATCATGTCCTGAGGATTTATTCATTTTTGGATTCTTTGTTATATTTAGGACTTCTATGGGGGATAAAATAATTTTTGAAGGAATTGTAAAATTAGGTGAGGATAAATGCCTTTCGATCTTATTATTAAAATCTTGGTTAATTATTGTATTATTAATAAATGTGTCTTCTAATTGATCAGCTATAAGATTAGATTTATCAGAGTCTGAATATGCATAGTGTGTGCCAAATTTAAGTGATGGGATAGGAGTAAAAGATTTAGTACGTTTTTTGATAGTAGACCACATTGATTTACAGTTTGGGTGAATTTGTTCTATGTAATGTTCATACTTTTCTAATTCGTATCTATCTATACGATATTTAATTGTGCGTGATAATTTATTTATTTTACGTTTGATGTCTGGTCTACGTGTTTCTTACCAAACTCTTCGTAAGTTATGTTTTGATTTGATTAAGTTAATTATATTTAGAGTTAATTGTTGTCGACCTGAAAAGTATGGTTTATAAAAAATTGTTGATTTTTGATAAGAAATCTTAATGTTAGTAAATATTAATATTTTTTTAATAGTATTTAAAGTTTTGGGGAATTTATATTTATCATTCATAAATTTTCTATAAATTTTCCAATCGATATGGATATTATTTTGTGTTGAATGAGTATGTAGTAATTGAGATTGAAAAATGATTATTATCGGAAAATGGTCAGAATCTAATTCCGGGATAGGCGATTGAAAAATTGGAAACTGGAATTGTTTTGTTAAGATAATGTCTAGAATGTTGGGAAAAATATTATCATGGGAAGAATAGTACGGCAGGAGAGCATGTATTTAATGTTAGGGCTAAAAGTAGACGATACCGAGGGTACGTTACATCCCCATGACGGTTGTTTAGAATTGAAATCACCAAGTAATAAACAATTTGAGTTTTGAAAAATGTTGAATTGAATTGAATGTGCCTTATTTTACGTGGGGAGACTCAGGCCATGAGGCCTGCTCTTCCGTCTGACCACGCAAATTTCGCTATGCTTCATTCACCAACCATGGGAGAAAGAAGATATTACTTGGGCGACGAAACAGGCGATTTGAATTTAGCTCAGAGGCATCATTTAGGCTTGAGGATCTTTTACATGCAGTAAATCTATTAACATGGGCACCCGGCTTTACTTCCCCTCCGAAGGAAGGCGTACGAAAGATTTTTTCGCCGCCGCCCGATGTTATATATTGTGTACGGAAATACTTTATTAGGTGGTTTATATGCTGCATATATATTAAAATTCATGTTATTAATATTGATAGTTAATGCTATACACTCTAAATTTAGTGAAAATAGGGAAAATGTTTGTTGAGGAGGTATAATAGTTTTAACAAGTATAGCTACACCACCACAAGCGTGTACAGAAATACGGTCATTTCTGTAAATTGTTTATCCTTGTATATAGTTTTTCTCCTGGTATGAAATGTGTTTCACTAATGCAAGCTATGTCAATGTTATGATTCTTTAAGGAATACTGAAATATATTTTTCTATCTTTTTAGACCATTTGTGTTCTAATTTAATAGAGTTATTGTATTTATATTAATAGCTATGGGGCTGTTTTCAATTAAGTTTGTAATTTTTGGAATAAGCGAAGACATTTTTTGTTGTATGATATTTGATATTAAGTTTAAAAGTCGGCTAAAAGCGATTTTTAGTAATGTAGAAATAAGTGAAATTGTTATTATTATAATAGTTTTGTGAGAAGTAAGTAGTATGGGTATTGGTATTAGTAGTAAAGTTGTGTTGAGATGGATGAGAGGGACTCGGCAATGAAGGGAAATTTTGAGCATTTAAATTAGGAGTGGTAATACCAATGTTTGAAGTGAACTTAATTGGAGTATTGAAGGGACGATTTTTATTGTAAAGAAGTAAGTCTTTATACGTTTTGGAATATTTATAATTTGCTGTGTGATTACTACCACAATTAACGCATTGAATGAATGAATGATTTTACGTGGCGAGACTCAGGCCATGTCTAATCCATCCGTCTAACCACGCAAATTTTGTTACGCTCCTTTCACCTACTAGGGATGAAAGAAGGTATTACTTGGACGACGAAACAGGCAATTTGAATTTAGCTCAGAGGCTTCATTTAGGCTCGAGGATCTTTTACATGCAGTACATCTACTAACATGGGACAGCCGGCTTTACTTCCCCTCCGAAGGAAGGCGTTCGAAGGATTTTTTCGCCCTTAAAAACCCACGGCTTTGATCGGGTTTGAACGGGTTTGAACGGGTTTGAACCTGCGAACTTGCGTCTAACAGCCCGATACGCTGACCGTTACACCATTGCTGCCGATATTAAGGAGGAATTGTTTTAGGGAGAGAACAATTTGTGTAGTGATGATCTTGTAAACAGCGAACACAACGTGGGGCTAAATGACCATTTGCTTGTGTATGGCCAGATCGCTGACATCTTTTACATTGAATAAGCATTTTATGAGACATTTTTGTTTGAATTGTAACTATGCTATGAAAAATATTTTCTAATTTTAATATTTTTGAAGTTTCTTGATTTTTTAAGATTTGAACAGATTTCAATAGGTTCTCGTTTTGATTAAACAGGCGATAAACTTTTAGAACTGGAATTTAGTCGTAATTCCACACATTTCTTCATTAGTGTAACTTATAAGAATGTCTTTAATTACAACAAAGGCAGTTTTAGTCGTTGGGTCACGATAAGAATAAAATTGGATACTACTTGATTCACAAAAAATCCTGTAGTTACGAAAAAGACGTTACGTTAAAAATTAATGAATTATTTCGAAGCCAAAGAACGTGTTACTTATACACATTCTTATTCACTGAAAAGTGTTACTTATTCATTTCACTTTGTGAGATTTCTTTGAAAAAGGTATTAGATTCATGTTGTAACTGAAACTTTTTTTATTTAACTAGATTTTAGAATTTAATGCAGTTATACATATGTTGAGGAAGTTCATTTTTAATTTACACAAGAGTTGTTACGTACTGTATAGGAATTATTTTTGCGTTAGAACTCTAAGTTATGCTTTATTAAGATTGCAACCGAAAAAGTTGAAATATACAAGCGATTTCGAATTACACTAGAAACTGTAAATGGTGTAAAGTTTAAATATATATTTTAGTTCATCAAGTCTCTATTATACTATCTACGAAGTCTCTATTGTACATGATGTTCAGGAAATATCAGAAATATTTTGCGTTTATTTGATTTAGGAATTAAATTGAAGAATACATCAACAAAATAATTAATATGCTTTAGAATAAAACATACCGGAGCCAGCAATCGAGAAATTAACGCGAAGTTCAACAAGTTAACGGAAATAAAACAAAAACCAATGACACAATCCATTATAATACATGTCTCTTAACTGTACACCTGATGGTAGGCATAATTTTGAAGTTGCATTTCGATAATATAAATGTTTCAAATATCTGATGTCATGAAAGTAATGGCACGAGTACAAGTTGAAAGGGCTATTAAATGCTGTTAAGGCATCAAAAATAATTCCAACTGCATTAATTCTATTGTCTGCCGTCCTGATGCCTGAACAGACATTATTGAAGTACCCGATTGTTTTTCTCATATTTACTCGTTTTTCTAGCAATCGTATATCTGCGCAAAGAAAACCTCTGTTCTTAGATCTGCACCGTTTTATCGTTCATTCTCGTATAAGTAAATATGTTTGGAATCGATATTCTCATTTAAGATTCCATTGATTTCAAAGCCTTATTCACTCAGAAAATTTGAACGTTGAAAGTAAGCCTCCCTCAATTAGGATTTGCCACGAAAAAACAAACAAACAAAGAAATATACACCCGTTGAAAGTTTTCTTAGGAAAAACCTGTCTTCAACTAAAAAAAAGAGTAATTTACAAGAGGGTTACACCGTTCACCGAAACGATTTAGAACGAGCGTTGCGTTGCTATATCGAGGGTGAGTACCCATCAAACAAGCCAATAAAATTCATAGGTCAAAACAAATTTAAACTGGAAACATCACATAAAATAATAGAAGCAAAAAACAAACTATTAAATTAAAACATTAATCAACAGAAACAATATATGAAAACATAGTCAGACCCCTCCTACTGCATGCATGCCCAATATGGCTAAATGCAGCTAGAACCAATCATAATAAAATCCAAATTATCGAAAATCAGTTCCTAAGAACAATTACCAACGCACAATGGTTTATATCCAATGTACAGCTCCATAAAGAATTCAATCTCCAACCCATAACCCAACTCATTCTATACCTATCCACTCAATTCTACCCCAACCTAATGTAGACACCAAATTTAACTGGATTCAACCTAGCCAGAAACCCCCATCTATTCCACAAGAATCAAAAATAAGTACCCTTTCCACACATTCCTACAACAATTTTCCGAAATGGACCTTGATTACAGGTGACCATTAGGTTTCCTCGACCGCAATGCTAGCTTTAAGATTAATTTCAGTTTAGTTAGTAAGTCAACAAAGATATGGAGAGTTAATGTAACTGAGCTATGTAAATATCATCAAGAAAAACAATAAATCGAAAAAAAGTCGAGGAGGCCGAAATGCACATGAAGTTCAATGCGGGTATCCAGGCCGGCGTTTCCGAGGAGCGGATTTTTGAGAGGATTCTTTTCCGATTCTGTTTTGTATGTTGTGCATTTTTGTACATATGTGCATGTTCATTCTTTTTCAGATAGTGTCTTTTTGGTCACTGTGATTAGTGTATAATCATTTATGAGTGTTAATGTCTCAAGTGAGTGCAATGTTATCGAATTCAATGATAACTGCCTTTCTTTTCATGTTTTGTAATTCTAAGAAAGGAATACTCTCCTTGTTCATATTTCAAAAGTACCTGATCTTTATTTTCATTGGCATCGAAAGACGACCCCACTCTGCATTACAGTGGGAACATTTCAACTAATAAAACTAATGACATCCATTGTTCATACGGATGCCACTCATTGAGCAAATGTAATCTTCTACTCGAGTAATTTGTCCAAAAAACCTCGCATCAAATAGGGGAGTATGGAAGGTGTAAAACATAACAAACCCTGTCTGAAATATGTGGAATAATGTGCGAAACACTTTTCCGACAAGGCACGCTAAAAAATAATATACACAGCACATGCAAAAATTGCATGATGTTGCACTTGTTACGTAATTTATTGATGTTACGTAATTGATGATGAAAATTGCACTTGTTACGTAATTTATATAGTCATAGCTGGTGCGAAATAATCGCAGTAACTCGTTTAAACAATCGGTATGATCATCAGCAATGTGTGGAAGTGGATTTTTGAGTTCTCTTATCCTTTGATACGAGAGGAGGGTGGATTATTTTGCCGGCAGAACTATTGAAAATGGCTGAAATCCTACAATTACATTGTAGGAGAGGAAGAATTATGTAAAAGTTCCAATGTCATTTACTTCAAACCTATAAAAATGCACAAATAAAATTTATTAGATTCAATTTATTAAAAGAATTATGTAAAAGTTCCAATGTCATTTACTTCAAACCTATAAAAATGCACAAATAAAATTTGATTTCATACAGTTTAAACAATGAAAACAATGCGAACATTAGTGAAGATGATGTTGACCAAGAACCGAAATCCTTTCTTTTCGACTATGGAAGACCAAAGAGCAAAGGCAAACAAGGCCGGTAATTAATGCTTAATGCTTACTACTGGTTGCTCCTGACTCTGTAAATAACTAATTGAATTCTGCACACAGGCCATCAAGTTCTCGGGGATCTATCTGAAGCCGCGGTTTGAGGAACCGCAGGAGGCGGGGACGGGGGCTGGAGCGGGGGCGGCGAGCTCCGAGGAGCGGCCGCGCCGCCGCCAGCGCCGCCCCACGCTGCTGCCCGCCGCCGGTGCCGCCTCCCTCAACGGCCATGCCTACATCGCCGACCCCTTCCACGCCTTCAAGCCTTCCGACCCCGGACAGGTGAGGCACAACACGAGCTCGCTCCCTCTAACCGCCCTGCCGTCTGCGATAGCTCAGTGCGGACATCGCTGCCTCTCCATCGTTTTGGAAGAGGTGCTTGGGATAGAGTCCCAACGATGCGGATTTTTGACCCTACCTTCATGGCTGTCGAATTGAACCATTGTCGGAGGAGAATTCTAATAGCTCTAGTTATCTCGTGTTTCTCGGAGCACACCAGCTGAATCCTGGAACAGAACCCTAACAAGGACTAGGACCGCGCGCGATCATTTCTACCTCATCCGTGTCTACTTATCTGCCCTAATAGACACCCACATTTACATTCACTATACTATCACACATGTTGGGGGATGGGACAAGAGCTGGGCAGTGCCCTGTGGGGGAAGGCGCATGTCGGGGAAAACCTAGCAAGCCTAACTTAAGGTCAATGCCGGACCTCACGTGCCAGCGAGGAGGAACACAGCCATCTCCCGACATTTTACAAGCACTCCACACTACGCGCCCGTAAACACTCATTAACTCACTTTATTCGCCCTCTTCTCCTGTAAATTAGCGTCGCTACACAGTGCACAGGGACTCAAAGTTTTTCTCTTCCTTTGTAAGCATTGCCAGGAAGAGTAGAACAACTCGTTGATTCCAATCATCTTTGTAGGCGTCGGTTGAACAGAACTCCCCATTTCCTAGTCATGTGTCAAAACGTGCAAAGGGCTCTTAGCCAGAAAAACTTAACAGATAATGCAACGTAAATTTGTGTTGAATGAAAAATAAATTTCGTTTTATTCCACCTAGAATTTGATGTATTTGTTGCTATCAGTATCACATATATTTTTAGTGCAAAGTGCTCACCTATGCAAAGATAAAATCTTTGCGTTTATTATTTCTTTACTATGGATAGTTTTGCGAGTCTCTCGCCCAATCAATGTTATAAAACGGGCCCAAAGAATAAATATCCCGGTATTAACACATTTTTTCCGGTGCCGACAATAGTACTATTAATTTGTCGCCAAGTTGGGCGCTCCACGATATTAGCAATCAATTATGGGGCCAGATTACGAATTTCGCGCACCCTACTTAGAAAAATATTTGAGTTTTCCGCTGCCTGACTCAAACGAGTACGTTGGTGCGACCACCGCCAGGGGATGAAGTGCATGGAATGGCTCGCACTCTCCGCCTCACGGAAGGGAAGGGTTGCTTGCGCAACACCCCCTGGATATAGAAAGCCTCCACACTGATTTGTGACGTCATGAGAGGTAGCACGAAATCATATGAAATTCGTTTTGAATACATTTACCTTTTACTTCTTAAGATTGATCCCAGGAACAATTTTTCCCCCAGATACTTTACACCCCTAAACATTGAACATTATTATAAGGGATATTGTGAATAAATTAAGATTTAGGTTATGAATAAATCATAAAGTACGGGCCGGAAGCCCAGTCACATTTATTGATACATTAACACACAATATACATCACATTGTAAATTACCTAGTGATAGTCTTTAACTTTCTTTTAGCCATTTTAAAAAATATTTGGTCGTTGACCTTCTTGCAATAATTTCTTTAAAATATATTGACTGCTGTCCAAGTCAACATCTTAATTACATGTTCTGAAGAATGATCATTGGGGTAATTACCATTAAACAGTACACATTCATTTGTATGTATTACATCAAGTGCAATTGAATGAACTGCTTGTCTATGATTTTTACACGATAAAAATACCTTTTCATGCTGAGAAAGCAATTTATCTATTACCACATAAGTGGAAGCTATCACATCCATGGCACTATATGCAGGGTATTTCAATCCTCCACAATCTAATCTCTCAATTAGAACAAATTATTTTTCAGTAGGAAGTTCAGTCATCGAGAGTCATTTCTTCTCTGCATGTATCACATTTAAGTTTCAATAAATTTGCATGCGCACAATAGCCTGCGATGTATGCAAGAGAAGGCAAAAAATCCTCCGAAAGACAGAGATCATGCTCTGCAACAAAAATATGTACTTTTGGAAGATAACTGGTAGAACTTTCTTCACCGTGATCGTGCCATGTGCGTTTGATTTGAAAACAATAGGCAAAACACTTTGAATACGTATTTTCTTTTCTGGTTCATAAAGTTGAGTGACAGATATGTGATAACGGGAGCCAGCTAAATGTCTGTACTTTCTAAACCGATTTTCTAGTGCATATGTTTGTAATTTTCCAGTAAGTAAATATCCCATACCTAATTCTTCATTGCAGTATCTAGCAATTTCTAGAATAGCGTAGGTAGAATGTTTAAGAGCCGAAAACGTCTCCTTGGTAAAGCCCCCACCCGAATTGTTTTTCTCCTACTGTTCTAACCAGTCCAGAAAGTTAATAAGAAATGTTAATTTCACATCATTTTGGAACTTTGAAGTCTCAATAAATGGGCTTAATTTATACTGTTCTTTAAATACTGTCTTCACATTCATAATATAAAACCAATTTGTCATAATTCGGATAAAATTTGCAGTCAATGGGGTTTTCAATGTTAAATTTCAGACCGGCAACTTCAAGACCTTCTGCCATTTGCCTATAAAAAAATTGCAAAACAAGTTTCATGTTTTGTTTCTCCAAAGATGTGGGACTCAAGAATTTTAATGTGAGAGTACGAGCTTGTGAGATCACAAGTGACCTAGAATCAAGGTCGTACATCTCCTTGAGTGTGCTCATTAAAGCAATGTTCTCTTAAGTAGATTGAATCGCTGAAGGAAAAGAAGCACTATTAAGCACTTTCCAACGTTCTTTTGATTCAACCTATTATTTCGGACTGCTTTTAAAACATGCACTGGATCAATTACAAAGAAAAGAGGACATTGCGGTCTGACAGGGTGTCTAAAAACAATTTCAAGTTTTTTATGCTCTGAAAACATTGCCATTGTTTTCCAGTTAATTATCACTGGAGACACAAAATACTCTGTAACCTATTTTTTCGAGGCCTTCTATTACAGATAGAAGTACCCAATAAAGCATACCTGCTGTTACTGCCTTAACAGGAAATATGCTAACCACATCATTAAATGTACCATGAATACATAGACTGCATTTGCAGCATGATCTGAATTTTGCGAAAATCCCAATATATTTCCTCCTTATAATTTTAATACGGTTTGAATTGAATTTCATCCATCATTAACACAACAGTTTTATCATTTAGAGATAAAAAGTTAAATTTTTGCCTTGCATACGACAAAAAGTGTGCGCTTCTTGAGAGTTCATACATTGGATTTACGTCACATTTGTTTCGACGTAATGTCTCTGGCGGGGGTAACGACAAGAAACCACTACTTCGTAAAAAAATTTAGGCGTGTGGTGAAATTGAGAGAAAAAGCCAATAAAATATCATCAAGGTGGAGCTAAAATTACTTCTTTTATGAACATTAATTAGTTCAATTTGTTCACACCAAAAATTTAAAATGACTTTCTGATCTTCAGTTACGTGCTGTAATGTATTTAGAGTATTAATGAAACTTTTAATTGTACATAAATTTTCAGACACATATTCATCTTCTATAAAATGTTCGGTTGATCCCGAGTTTAGGGTGGCACGGTTCCTTTGGTTCTTTTGTGATTAGCGCGGTTAACTTCCATCTCTGGTTGAGTGCTCGAGAATAATTTTGCTGGCATTCATTAATTTTGTTACGCCAAAACATAATTATAAACAACATGACTACGGGCCAAAGCTATATAAATCTATACATTTTTCTTCTTGAAAAATTGAATATGGTGAACAAGATTTCTCGATATTTCTGGTGTGAAATTACCTTTTTTTGTGCACAACAGTGCACAAAATAAGGTAATTTCATTTAAGTTAGATATTAAAAGGTAAGTCCATTTAATACGTTTGTATTGCTCACTGTGATGGATATTTTGAATGCTGAATTTATTTATAACTTACACGGACAGGGAAATTCGAATGAGATTAAACGGTGTCAAAATGCTGCTCGACGTGAAAGAGCCCATACGCTACAAAGTTGGGTTGATCCCAGGTTTAGGTGGCACGGTTTACTTTGGTTCCTTTTATGATTCATTGTTTCTCGCGATTCCTATGTTTATAGTTGCGCGGTTCACTTGAATCACTGGTTAAGTGATCGAGAATAATTTTGTTGGCATTGATTAATTTTCTTACGCCAAAGCAATAAATATATACAATATTAAAATGGGAGGTTTGGTGGGCGATAGGCCCCAATAACAAAAGTGTAAGTAGCATGAGTTTGTGAAATAGATTTTATTTTAAATAATTATATTTATTGCGGTAACATCATGAACTTCACTATACGCGACTAGTACGTATAAGCAAGGATTCAGTTCATGGAGTCGATTCTCCTCTAATGAACCGAATCAGTGAATCGAAGGAACCGTGCCACCCTAAGCGCGGGATTTACCATGGGTAAACGTAATATTGAAAAATAAGAAAACAAGGTTTTATCGAAAACAGTTTCAAATTTTTTGTTTAAAATTTTGGTACAAATAGTGCTAAATGAACTTTATGAGATGACATGAACACCATATTTCTCTATTCTTTTGTTCATTTTTTTTCAAAACTTACAAAAATAAATTATTTTTACTAGTCTTTCACGTTGTCAATATTTACATAAGTGAGGATTTATTAACATTATTGCATTTAAGAATACATGTGCCTCAAATACTGTAAAGTTTCTAGCAAACTCAAAACTTTTCTGAGAATACAAGCAAAATTTTATATTTTCAGAAGTGTTTAGAAAGGCAATTTTCTCAAAAACCGCTCCATATTCTTTCTTCAAACTTTTCGAACGGATTGTTCTAATACTAGTGTAACTAATTACACTGTTTGAAATTACAGGAAAGCCACTTTGCTGAATTATTTATTTTCTTTAAAAAATTACGCATATACAATTTTTTTGAACAATTCCTCTCTCTGTTAACATGCACATTTCCAGCGATTTGTGAGTAGATGTGCATTTGTGAGTAGATGTGATAGACTTCCAATAAAGTATATCAAAAACTCAAAAGATTTGTGTGAAAAAGATCGTCAAATTACGTATTTACGGTAACGCTAGAAAAGACATGTTCTTAAAAGCGGCTCCAAAGTTTTCAGAGAAACGTTTCTAATTGCACGAGGTTTTACTCTTCTACAATATTCTTAAAGTAACATTTCGGTTTTGCTATTATGAAACCCAAAAATGGGAAAATTTTAAAACAATGTTTGGGCGGTGATAGATGTGTATGAGGCAAGTCGGAATTTTTGGCGTCTTCCTACAACTACAAATCAACGTCAGGCCAAAGAAATTAGAAAACTAACTAGTACGAGAAAGTGTGTGGAATTCTGTAGCACTACTAGATGTATATTATTTCTTTTACTGCAACCACTGGTGATGGAGAATGCACTCCAAAATTTTATATTGTTTTTTAAACATATTTACTCTTTTTACCTGGCATGTAAACATTTTTACTCATATACCTGGCCTACCCTCACGCTACGCCACTGCTGGGGAGTAATTCCTAATCCTACAGAAGCATACTGGTTTTGTATCGAAAGTTCCTTTTAATTTGTCAAAAAACACCATAAACCATCGTCATGTCTATGCAAAATTTTTGTTTTCTTCCCTTTTTCCATTTTTTCTTTTTATTAGAATTTAGTATGTAATAATGTGCTTAAAGCATCCACTACTATTCTATACTAGAGTGTTCAACAGCGCTAGTGTGCTGTTGCAAATTGAAGTGGAAGAAGACGGCCATTTTTATGGCAAGACGCGGCGTTTGCATTTGAGGAACATAGGATACTGTTGTGTTGTGTTGTGTTGTGCTTTCATGTGATTTTTCGTGTTAATTTTTGAGAAGGAAAATAGTGATGTCGTGTGCCGTTTTCACGTGTACAAACTAATACCCGAAAGGCTGTGACATATCTTTTTACAGGTAAATCTTACAATTTCCATTGACTAATCTACACTTACTAATGCTACATATACATTACGTTCATGAATGTAATGTTATTTTTTTATTTGAATTTTTATTTATTTTTTTATTTGAATTTTTTATTTATTTATTTATTTTTTATTTGAATTTTTATTTATTTATTTATTTATTTATTTATTTGAAATTTTTTTTTTTTTATTTATTTATTTATTTATTTATTCTATCAGTGTATAGAAATATCTAGTCAAAAAAAAATTTGAAAGTAAGTCATTTTATGCACAGAACTGTTTACAGTGAAAATATTTTAAAGATCAATTAGTTCAGTCTCAGTATAATATAACTGTTTTCCATCTTGGGATATACCCTCACTATATCCCTAGAGCACACACTATAAAACTAATAATGTCATAGAAGAACACATGAAAAGAACGATGTAAGGAAACCTCCAATCTATTCCTTTCAGTTTCTGGGAAATGAAAATCATTTGTTCAGTAGACTTTCTCAATTATTTGGTATCATGTGAATGTATGTGAATCAAAATGTGTACTAATTCACTTGTCATGCTATGATTCTTTTATTTTGTTTAAATTACCAGTCTTACTGTAATTTACCATCTGAATGATATTTTGGTTTTGTGCATTTGGCTGTTTAAATCATAGCAGCTGTTCTCATTTTAACTATTATTTATAAAAGGTGAATAGTTGTAGAACATGGGTTCCAAAGGGACTGGCCTACCAAAAAAGGCCAATTTTATCTATTATTTATAAAAAGTGAATAGTTGTAGAACATGGGTTCCAAAGGGACTGGCCTACCAAAAAAAGGCCAATATAATTCAAATGTCACACCAGGACTGGGGATTCTAGCCCAGGACTGCTGCGCAATATTAAAAATAGTTAAAAAATTAATTATGTTTACGTTTATAATAAATAAAGGCCCGTTCGTTTGGGTAGTCTCCAGTATTGGTAGGAGAAACCACGAGAAACTACCGATCCGATCAGAACAGACGGCGGCTGAATTCGACCAGATATAGCTAGTTTCGAAAATTTGCCACTGTCGGGACTCGAATCCTAGGATTTCGCGGGCAAAGTCACTGCAAAGAGAGCGGCATACCTGTGAGCTCAATTCAGAAGATATATTTACGTGAAGATAGTGACTTTAACTCAAACTCCCGCGCAAATTTGCCACATAAATGGCGTCTGGCTGCTGCTTCTATTTGCTAGCCATTCCGTAAGACGGCTTTCCGGATGGTATGGCCTTGGTTTAAAGAATAAAGTAATTTATTATTCGATGAAAAAGCCTCACTACTTATCGTTGAACGATGCTTTATAAGTAAAAAAGTAATCATATAAAGAAAGTAAAAAAAGTCATCATATAAAACACTTAGTGGGCTTTTCAACTCGACTGGGTTTCTCTTCTACAGGTGAACCTGTTGGCCGACAGCGACCTGCGTTTCGCACCTGCTGAGCGCCAAACGCCTCCGCGACCTTCCACCGACATCTACTTCCCGCGCCCGCCGCTCGACTTCGGACCCGGGGCCACTGCCGCCACCACCACCGCCCGCCCGGCGCTCGCCGCTGCCCCCGCCCCCGACCACAGCCACGCCCTCGACCACGCCGGTGGCATTACGTCGGCTATATACAGACCCCTGGGCGTCCTGGCGGCGGCGAGCAGCGGCGCCGACGGGGGCGGCGGCGGCGGCCGCGGACTGGAGGAGGTGGAGGTGGTGGAGTGCTCAGCGGGCGCAGACGGGCGAGGCCCTTCAGGTAAGAAGTAAGCAGGGCTGTGTAAAGCCGAGTGCTCCGAGGAGAAGAGCGATGGCGATTATTTCCCACAAAACACACACACACATCAATGCTAACTTCCCTTAGTCACTTATACAAATATGAAATTTTAAAAATAGTGAACGGTTATACCGATACCCGCATTTGCCTGAGGATGGCCAAGTAAATTCATTGTATTTAACATTGTACCCGCCAAAATCCCCGAAAGACAAAAGTCGAACGGAAGAAATGTATTAAAACAAGGAGCGATCGCACAGCGCAGGGCTGTAGATAATGGCGGGAATACGATGCGTAAGCCGCGATAAGCCGTACCTGGAACATACAAGAGAAAGTTGTTAGTTAAAATGTGCAAAAAATAAGAGTAAAAAGAGTTCGCACACAATCATTTTATGTTTGATGATAAGCAAATTAAAAGCAAAATTTTAAAGAAATGTTTGATTTTTTCATAAATATTTGACAAATTTCCTTTTGTGAATAATTTGATTGTATCAATTTTGTGCGTGATCATGTAGCTCAGGCGCATTGAAGATTCTGTTCCTAGCACTTTTCCTTAATTTAATGGACAGTGCATAATTGCCATAACTACAAAGACCTCAAAAATCTTCATTTTCAGAAAATAGATATGATTGTAATGTTTCTCTTCAAAAAGGACGTGAAAATAACGTACCTTCAGTTTCAGCTGTTCTTTAGATTCTACCTGTTTAAAAGTGTTCTGAATATTGGCACTTGCCAAATTTCCAATTCCTTTCACAGCGTCCAAATGTTTCTTACCACTGCTGTGCATTTTAATTACCGAAATGTCAGCTGTCATTTCAGAGTTGCAAACGACGCATTTTACCTTATTTGGTTTCTCAGGAATAGGTTTTAGCCAATTTTTCAGTTCTTCAATTGCTTCCCATTCAGGTCGATATTTTTGGACTCGTTTTTCATTTTTTTCTATTTGACTCGCCACGTAGTTTTTTCTTATTTTCAGAAGTTTCACTTCTACGTTTCATCTTAATCACTCGTTTTTCAACACACCAGTAAAAGATTTCAAACCGCTTTGCTATATCAAAGCACTTTTAAGAACACGCAATAACTGATTATGCTTTGAACACAATGCAGGGAATAATTAAGAGTTATTTTTTCATCTAATAATATATTTGATTAGTGTAAAATATTATTATTATAGTGTAGATTCATATAAAAGCATACAAATCTACAAAATGTACCATAATTATACCATCATATTATACATTTCCGTTGTACCATATTGTACCATAATTTTATGCCCCCCCACTCCATAATTCACGTTATTGTATCTGGCAATCCTGGTCATGAGTCGGCTTCAGCAGCGTGCGGACGTGCCTAACGGAGCTCGCTAGTGTTGTTGGAATTTCTTATCCTCTGTTATCTGTGCGATTGTATTTTTTTTTATTTATTTATTTATTTTACGTCAAAAAACAGTTAAAAACTGCGTATGACGTGCTATGGAGAAAAGTGAATTGTGTGCACATTTTCAAAATTTTGTGATCCCTACACTAAGTCATATACTACTTAAATTTTGAATTTTAAAGGGAGAAAAAAAACTCCCATGTAATAAAATCTATTTTCAAGGATAAATAAGCAATACATTTTGGCTCTTATCATGTTGTGCTTCGGAATAATACTTCCTGCCGCAACAACATTGAAACGATAATTTGAATAATTGTATTTCTCACTGAATTCTAGAAGCCGTGCACAGAAAATGAAGTTGCATTTATGTCCAGAAGCAAAACAAGGGGCCAGCTCAATGGATCAGGGAAACTGGACGAAAAACCTGATCGAGATGGGGGTCATTGACCCGGAAGCTGTAGTACAATAGTTGTTACAGGTTGTTTATACTCATTTATACAGTCCAAATGGTAATAATGTTGTGGATATATTAGTCCGTCATTGTCTACATGTATAGATCCTATTGTTGGTCGATTGGTTTTTGTCAGGGGGGAAGTTGTCCTTTGGCATGTTTCGGTTTGGTCGGGTTCGTGTGAAGTTTTGTCTATGTCCATGCAATTTTCTTCAGTCGGGAGGTTCTCGAATCTATTTGCAGTGGGAGGGGGTGGAGGAGGTTTGTTTTCAGTGGGTCGTGCAACTACTTTGGGGAAGAAGAATTTTTCATTTTCCAAAGACTGTAATTGACCAAACGCAGGGTTGATGTGGTGCATACCGCTGGTATCATTTATCCCTTGCGGGAGAGTCTTACTTTGTGCATGAGTTCGCCCATCCTGGGTGGGCGTTCCTGTAGATGCCTCCGGGTTGCCGTCTGGTGCTCCGGAAGGGCGCTTTGAAGAAGAGGATGAAGGAGGCGGGGCCTCCTCTGCTGGTCGTTTCTTCTCCTTTACGCCACCCGCGTAAAAATGCCACGCGTCAAACTCCTCATCCGGTGGCAGACTCGTCCCGCTGACGTCATCCATGGCGGCGGTCTCCCGACGTCCGGCGGTTGTGGCGTCGATTGTGCTTCCGATGCGGTGACAGTCGGCAGTTTGCGAGTAACACTCCCTCTCCTCTATCCGCCGTCTGCCAGTCGGCAGCCTTGTTGGTCCAACTAGGCCAGTTCCCTGACGTAGTAGTTGTCCGTTATCCAAAAAGGGAGTCCGTTGTACGTTTGCAGTAAGTTGTAATAAATCACAGTAGAAGTATCTGATGTCGAATACAGAGGTGCGTTCAACAACTCAGACGGGCCATGCGCTGTGTTTGGTTTCTTCATTTGGAGGGCCTGCGCGGAGCGCTCTTCCCTTTTTGGGTGTCTTGAGGTAGCTGGTGTGGTTATAACTTGTTTGCACTATTTGGGTGTGGTGCGGGTGGGAAGGACTCCTCTGTGTACCCCTACTAGCAGTTGTTTACAGAGGAGAGGAAGGGAAAGGAGGGTGGGGTGGGTTACGAGGGAGGGGAGGGTGTTGTTTGGGATTACTGCGGGTTGGTTGTTATTTTAAAAGCTTTGGGTGATGGGTCCAATGGCAGGAGGGTTCTTGTTTTCGGTTAGTTATGGTGGGGATATTTGTAATATGTCTAACGGATGTTTGAACATTCAGGAGTGCTTGTTCGTATTTAATGGTGTGTGAGGTAAAATGGGTTTTTTTTTTTCAAGTTAAGTGTCCGTTTCAGTCTGCTGTAGTTCGTCATTGGGGGAGGTCTGAAGGCGAGTCTAATAAATCTGTTTGCTGTCCTAATCAGTTTTGTGTAGTTTGTCTTCGTAGTTGCAGTCCAGGTTTCGCAGTTGAATTTTACGATTGGTTTAATGAAAGTCTTGTAGATCTGTATTTTAGTTGCAGTCTTTGGGTGGCAAACGAGTTGCATACGCTTTTTTTGTATAACAGTATTATACAAATTTAAGGAAGCGAAATCAATATGAATATTAAGGTGGTTAGAGCGAGATAGTCCTTAGTAGACAGAGAGTCTATATTAAGTCCTGCGTATGTGTGTGTTTGGTCGTGCTGCCTGTACAGAGATTGTACTCATCAGCATGTGTGTGATTTTAAACATTGTGCAAAAAACAATCTATCTTATCTCTCCATCCCCCAGATGAACTGGTGATAGGAGAGAATGGCGTATGGGAAGCGTGAATGGATGGGTGATGTTTTGGACATGAGAAGATGATTAGGAGATTTATTAGGTCTAGGATTTGGTTTGCAGGTGTAGTTTTAGGGCTGGGAACATGTCCGACAGGTTATTTCTTTAGAGGGGTTTTAGATGGGTTATTTTATTTGAGGGTACTGCGTCGCGATTGGTTGTTTTGTTAAGGTATTGGTAAAACTGTATATGTCGTGAATGTAAGTGCTGGTTGTCCAGATGCTTGGTCGTATGGTCTACGTAGCTATATTGTGGGAGAAGGTGGAGGTAGGGTGAATATGTCATGAATGAAAGTCGTGAATGTAAGTGCTGGTTGTCCAGATGCTTGGTCGTATGGTCTACGTAGCTATATTGTGGGAGAAGGTGGAGGTAGGGTGAATATGTCAAGCGGGTGGCGCTTCCTGTTGTGAGGGATGGTTCTGTTTATGATATGACGATGAGGTTCGACAAAAGCAGAGAAAGAAGGATTGTACATTGCTTCTAGCAGTCGTTTCCGTGCAGTTTCGTAGGTTTCTGTCGCAAGAGGTTTAATGTCGTGCTGGGTTTTGATGTCGAGGTAGCAGTCGTCAGGTGCGGGTCTGTAAGTCAGTCTGATTATTCTGTTTTCCAGTCTGGTCAGCAAGTTATAGTTTGATTGAAAAGTCGAGGCCCATGTTTCAGCGCCATATGTGGCTATTGGCTTGATGTACGTATGGTATATGTAAAGTTTGGTTTTATGTTTAACGTTCTTGTTTGTCATGATGGGCAGTAAGGCGTTGATTGTCCGGTGTGCTTTTTGGGTCTTGTCCTTGATGTGTCGCGTCCACAGTAGTTTAGAGTTGAATGTCAGTCCAAGGTACGTCACTTCTCGTTTCCATGGAATTAATTTGAATGGGGGCTATTGCTGGATTTGCTCTTTTCCATTGAAATATGATCGCTTGACATTTGGATGCGTTGATTGTTATTTGGTTTTCTCTGGCCCAGACTGTGAGAATGTTAGCGGCTTGTCGTAATTTCCATATTGCCATTTTGGTCGTGTGGTTGGTAACAGTATATGCCAGGTCGTCTGCGTATAGATAGTCATTTACATTGTGAGGTACTGGTATGTCATTAATGAAGATGTTGAATAGGGTAGGAGACAGCACAGCGCCCTGAGGGACGCCGGCTTGGATGAGATAGGAAGAGGAGTAGCATGAAAGGTGTCTTACACGGAAGGAGCGGAGGGAGAGGTAATTTCTCAAAAAAGACTGAAGGAATTCTGGGATGTATGGTTTTATTTTGAGAAGGATGATCTCGTGGTTGACTGAGTCAAAGGCACTGCTGAAATCTGTAAATAATGCAAGGACGTCGCATGGATATTGTAGGGATGTTGAAACGTCTAGGGCAAGTCGTAGAGTCTGTAGTACCGCTGACCTATTCTCTCTGAAACCAAACTGTGTTTTTCGTAATACGTTAGTCAGAAGTGGTGTCATTCGTCTGAGTAAAAGTCGTTCAAACAGTTTGCTAGAAGTGGGTAACAGATTGATTGGTCTGTAGCTGCTGAGTTGTTTATGGTCTTTGTTTGGTTTTTGGATCATGATGACGGTAGCATGTTTCCAGATGGAGTGGTAGTGAGATAGGCGTATGCATGCGTTGAAAATGACAATCAAATGGTGAGTCGCATTATGGGTCAGTGTTTTAGTGCCGCCGTCTGAACTCCATCGGGGCCTGCAGCTTTTGTCGGGTCAAGAAGTCGAATTTCGTCTCGTATTTCGTTGTAAGTGAAAGTCCACAACTGTTGCTAAGCAGTTGGAAGTGGCGGGGTTTTGAAGAAATTAAGGATAGCGGATGAAGGGAGTGGGGGGTTGGTTTCTGGGAATTTGGAGGAGTGGAATTGGGCGAAGGTTCAGCAATGACCTTGGGGTCGTATGTGAGGGTGTTATCTGGTAGCATTATGGGAGAGATAGGTTGTGGGGCTGCCTTCATGGTTTTAATTATTTTCCATAGTCGGTCAGGGTGTTTTAAATTTGCGTCCCATATAGTCTTGTCCCAAGTATTTCCGTGGTGTTGCGTCAATTTGTCGTGGAGTGCACGTTTGAATTGTTGGTAAATGGTCTTGTCCTCTTTTTGTCTAGTTCGGTAATAACGTCTTTGTGCTCGTCTTTTTTGTCTGATGAGGTCTAGGAGTTCATTCGGAAGGTCTTGGAAGTGATGTGGCGAAGAATATAATGTAGATTTGCGGATGGCGGATTTGATCTGATGGTTAAAGTGGTCTATTGCTTTATCTATTTCTTGGCAGGTACTGAGGGATGGAGGAGTTTTTATCTTTTTCGATATGAGATGCTTGAAGTTTTTCCAGTCTATGGTGCGAGGAGGGTGAATGGGCGGGGCTAGAGAGTAAGGCGTTATATGAACCGTGAAGATTATTGGTAGATGATCTGATATTAACTCGTGCCGGGGGTAGGGATTCGTGACGATGATGGATGTGGAGTGGATTACGAGGTCGAGGATGTCGTTTGGTTCGTCGTTTATCATGTGGGTAGGTTCCTGAGGTGCGAGAAGGTTTAAGGTAGGTCTGGTTAGAAGATAGTTGTGTAGGTCTCGTTCCGGTTGATTGTCGTACTTGCACCCCCAGTTCGTCAGTTTAGCGTTCAAGTCGCCCGCTATAATAGAGGGTGTGTGTCTGTCAGTTAGTTGGTCCAAGTCTGCTGCTTTCAGCTGCTGTGAGGTCTGTTATACATTGAAACGATTTTGATTGGTCCTAATTTTGTTCCTATTTGAATGGAGGTAGTTTCGAAAGAGGTACTGGGAGTCGGGAGGATGGTATGTGGGATCGTATTCCGAATTAAGATGGCTGTTCCTCTGCCCATGATTAATGGCCGGTCTGTTCTGTATATGAGGAATTTGGGAATCGAGAAAGGTTGGTTAGGTTTTAACCAGGTGTCCTGAATAAGAAGTGCCCCGATGGAGTAGTCGTCAAGAAACTGTATGATTGAAGCTTTTTTGTCGTGTAGTCTGCCTTGTGCATTCCAGGATGCTAGTCTTAAATAGTGTTGTCTGTTGTTCTGCCTGTTTAAAACAGTTCGCATATTTTGGTCGCAGCAGTCAATAGTTTCGTGAGTATGTCCTCGGGTCCTTTAAAAATATTGATAATGTCTTTTATTATCTGGATGTTTCTGGTAATATTGTTGTTCTTGATAAAGTCGATGATGTCTTTTAGGGTGTTGCTGGTGCTGTTGCCAGTTGTAGTAGAAGAATCCTGGTTGTCAGTTCTGTTCGCAGTAGTATCCGCGAAGGTTCTGCCGTCGAGTCCGGGGAAGGATTCATGGGAGAAGTCTGGTGGGGGCTGGTTGGTGCGATTACTATTTCTGTCTCTTAGTCTGGCGATTGCTTGTAGTCGGGAATTGTTGGCGAGTTGGAAAGCTGCACAGCTGGGCCAGGATGCTTCGTGGTTTTGTAAGCAGTTGGCACACTTTATAAGGATGCTGGTGCAAAAGACGGTGTCGTGTGATTCTGCACATTTGCCGCAGACCCATTTCCTGGAACAATGATTCTTTGTATGCCCAAATTGTTGGCACCTGTTGCAGCGGGGGATCCTATTATTATTTTTGTAAGAGTCAATCCTAATACTATGGTATGACACATATTTGATAGTTTCCTTTATTGACGATATCAGGTCCTTGTCCGTCTCACATACGTATAGTCCTAGGTGTCTTATGGTTTTATCTTGTTCCATTTTCTGCATTTCTGAGAGATGGTATATGGGAAAGCTGTATGTGTCGCGTATGACAGTCAGTAGGTCCTGTGTATTTAAGTTCGGGGGTAATCCTTTGATAACGAACTTTTCTCTAAGAGCAGCTATTGCACGGTGATAGAAGTAGGTAGGCTGATCAAAGAAGTAATATATTAAGTCAAAAATATCTACTTGCAATATAGATGGGTATTGCGAGACCTATATAAACTAAATAAAGACTCTTGTGATGAATTTTATTTAATTATACGAATGAATTTTGTTTCATAGATGGAAAATAAAAATATTTCAGTACCACAGAAAGACCTAACGTTGACTAGTTTCTTAAGAAACTAGTTGGTACAAGTTAACTAGTACCAACAGATCACCTGGCAAAGGAATGAAATATTGAGGCATAAGATTGAATATAAAAAAGCGCTATTACAAATTATGTAGAGTAGAATTATAAAAAGTAACACTATAAACATACATCTAAATTTTATTTACGGTGATCGCTAATAATGGCCAGAATTTCCTCATCTGAATAGGGCTAAAAGTCTTTGGTAAATTGAGCAACGCCCTACTGTCCTCTAGATTGGCATACTTGCTCAGTAGTCACGCTTCTTCTAAGTTTCGTTGTTTTGATCACTTTGAATACTGTTCATGCCTGATCGTCAAGTGGAAAATATCACTATGAGCGAATTGATGGAATATTTGTTTCCATAGCGAAATTTGAGAGAAGAGGAAACAATTCCTCTGAATGTCACATAGAACAGTGAAATAATATAAAGTTTTCAAATGTTTTTCAATGCTTGTTTCTCTCTAATTTTTATTTCTTTAATTATCTGATCCGATGGTAATCCTTAGATTATTCGATTGCTTAACAAGATCGAAGTTTGGTTCTCTCCAACTTTTATATTGTAAGTTAACAGTTACTATTTCCAGCGGTGAGATTAAATAATTCAGAGAAGCTATTTGCTGGTTGCAATGTTTTCAGCATCATTTTATACCATATTATGACATTGATTTAGATGAAGATTATTGTGAAAAGTACATACCAAACTAACATTGATAAAATGAAGTTACATCACATAAATCTGAGAGCTGTATTTATACCCCCAATAATAAAATTATAACATTGTTAGAGATAAAATCTTCAAACGAGATTTCCAAGTGACAAAAGTCTTACAAAAGACCTTGCTCTTACAAAAGGTCTGCCTTGATGTTGCACTAAAATTGAAATGTTTTGGAAATAACACATGAGATCCATTCAAATGTATTACTATTGTTAAGGGAATGCAAACAATTAAACAAAATATAGTGGGGCAGAGTAAAGGGGTTTCTATTATAAATACTAATACTACCAAAGGCTGAATTTATCATTCCTCTTACAATTTCATTTGCCCATGGCTGTATGTAGATATAGTGGGTTTCCAAGTACAAAATTGTTTTGGAAAAGATCCGAAAAAGAAAAACTTTCAGAAAAAAATTTTTAATTAACTAAAAATATACTTATTATGATAGAATAAATCCTTGTACAAATAGAGATGTAAATAAACTAATTGCTCACAGTGGAAATTACGTTTTTAATTTCTCATGTACAAACACATGTTCCATTCAATTTATTTTAAAATTCAAACATTGTAGTTCCAATTTGACCAATGATTATATTAAGATAAAAACATGTTATGAACTGTTTAATAATATATATTTAAAAAAATACGGGCAAGGAACTTCCAAAATTTATTTTGCTAGTAGGGAAACCCAGCTCTGCATTTACCTACACTTTGAATGGTTAATAATAATACAAGTATAAAAAATATTTTATAATTTCTACACATTTGATACCACTGTTCATTGAGGTGATAACGTACGCTTAATGTTGCTGCTATGAATCCCGTGTAAGGTATCTTGCAACTGTGGTGTAGAAGGCAATGACTTCTGTGTATCTTCCATAATAAAAGTGTACATGAATCATTTTCGAATAATTAATCATTCGAATAATCAAATAAATAGGTAATTATTGTTCAGGAGCAAAAGTCAAAAAGTTTACATACAACACAATATGAAATAATAATGCAGTACTGCAATACTTAAAATTTCAGGTCGGATCTGTCACGTCGCCATAAGAGCCCATGTTAAAACGACAAATTTTACGATCTCACTAGACGGTGAAAACCATTCAAACTCTACCAGAACATAGAAGAACCCCTCATATTTTTATTAATACAATAAAGAAGGCATTTTAAACATAACACGTATCTCGCTCTAACCACCACAAGGGGAGATGCGGTTGAAATTTTGAAAATTTACATCTTACATTCAAATAACTTCAAATTTTGCCAGAAGAAGTAATATATTATACTTATGTACCCTACAAATTTTTGTTACACTGCTGTTTTTAGTTTTGAAGAAAAAATTTTTTTTTGAATTTTTTTTAAAAATTCCTTATTATTTTATAAAATGATCTACGTTCCACATGAAGCAACATTCATCACTGATTTTTTATGAATAAAATATATATATGAATATATATATATATATATATATATATATATATATATATATATATAAAATATATATATTTATGAATAAAAGGTATATAATTACATTCATGGAATATAAATAAAATAAATGAGAGCGTTTCTGAGAAAAAAAATAATAAAGTATACAGTTATTACCTGATGGCTATAAAAAACACACACAAAAAAATAAATATTTTTAATTTAGTAAATAATGATTATAACACAAAAAGCTTCCATAGTTCTATGAAACTACATTTTCTTAAGATGTTTTAAAAGTTTCATTGAAATATATTAAAAATTGTAGAACGTGGAACTTTTGAATTCCATAAAAGGTCAGGAAAGTGAAATGCGGGAAATTGAAAATGAAAATTTAACTTTGTACAAATGCATTTTACTTTATCAAATTACATTTAAAATTCTCCAGAGCCATACATAGTACCCTCAACAACTTTTCTCTTTTCTTCTAGAACTGTATTTGTCATTTTGAGTTGTTTTTTTGACACTTTGAAAACCTGGTTGTGCAGCACTTTTCTGAAGACGGCGTTTATCCCTCATTGCACTTATTTTCTTCCCTTGAGGTGTCATGTTAATGCCAGTTATATTTGATCTTATCTTTTCACTTGCTTCACACCCCATATTAAATTGAGAAACTGCTGATGTGACAGCAATTTCTATTTTCTTCTTCGAAACAAATATTTCTTTGGGGCACTTACTCCAAATCAGGCTATGCAAACTTTCGTTGGCATTTTGTGTTTTTCTGTAGCTCATTTGTTCCGGAGAACATCTATATAAAGTTCATGCAGGGAAATTCAAAATGCAAATACATTCAAAACTTCTATGAGATGAAGACGTTTGGAAACTGAAAAAGGAGGCGTGGCCATCGACGCATTGAGATCTTTAAATGCTCGCAGAAGCCATTTAAATCGCGATAACGAAAAAATAAAAACACCAAAATTAACCACACATTCCAAACAAAATTATCAGATCAAAAATTAAAAATCGTATTTTTCAAATTTTTTTGCCAATTTTCACCCACTCCTCCCCATAAGTTGTAATCTCGGATTCATGTTATGACGTCATGAGT
This sequence comes from Teleogryllus oceanicus, assembly GCA_964035755.1. Lineage (NCBI taxonomy): Eukaryota > Metazoa > Arthropoda > Insecta > Orthoptera > Gryllidae > Teleogryllus > Teleogryllus oceanicus. Next base: position 114,332,729 of record CAXIVR010000002.1, read on the forward strand.
GCTACATAAGCAACTAATTTGTTTACAAATGGCAATTAGGTTGAAAGTTACGTTTCAAACATTATGGATTCTTTGCCAGAAGAAATTTTGGAAGAAGCTGCAAAAACAGAAAATGGACGCTGGATAGATGAAAAATACACAAATTTTGTATGCGAGGCTGTTGTTATTTCCTCTGTCGGGTTGGTTAAGTTACTACAATGGATATGCTAGAATAAAAACGGTAGTTATGATGCATGCATATTTAAACATTCAAGTCAACAGCGTGTAAAGCGTCTACCTTATGGTGCACATATTCCAAATTAAAGGCAACGTGTAAATATATTCGTATAAGAAGACATCCGCGGCGTTTTTCGCCGATATTACTGCACTTACATGTCACGGAGGGTGGCGATCTTCAAATGGAGCTGAATCTTACATTGAAGAATCCGCGAATAATAAGATTTACATTGCGATAGGATATTGGTTAGTGCTGAAACTAAAGAAAAAATAAGCACTTTGGAATTAAATACATTCTCTGGAGTGTCTTTGTAAAGCAACATGTAATTTTAAAGTAGTAATACGTTAATAAATTGGTTTTTAAAAGTGCAAGTTTTTCACAATATATTTGATATTACTGCGAACACAGAATCCATTTACGTGGTACCACTGCCTTCTTTATACTCCATAACTGAATAACTGACTAACTCCATAACTGGTAAATGGAAGCTATGACTATTATGTCAGAGATGACGTAATGTTTTGTGCCATAATATGCCTCGATTTTACTAATGGAAAAGGGTTGTTTATAATACTGGTATACAAAAAAAAAATATTTTTTTGTATCATTTGAAAACAAACAAACTAAAGAATAGCATAAAATGGCGTGACCATAATGAAAAACTATTGAGAAATAAATTGTACTTGAAGAAAAAATCTCTATGTTCAATTTTTTATAGTAGGAATAAGCCAAAAATTTCAAATATTTGAATTTTTCAATAGTTTCGAGTTCAAAGTGGCAATCGGACGTACGGCATCCTTATGAATGTGTTTCTCTCTATTCTAAAAAAACAAAAAAAAATTGCTGATTCAATTATTAATAATAAACAATAAACTAGTCATATCTCTTTCAAGTACAAAGTAATAAGTAATTTGCTATCTAAACAATTAAATAGTATCCACTAATGCGAGTAGAGCCGTGAATTCAAGGCTCTTAATTTGTCAAATCTAGACAGACAAAAAGCACCGAAATATGACATAAGTTTTTTAACTTCATTTAATTACTAATAATTTAAATTATTCAAATTTTATTTGTAATACTGATATTAATACTAGTACTTACAAGGACACTTTTTCTTCACTGATTCATTATTAGATTTTGTAATCTTTATTGGTTATCTATTAGGAAGAAATATTTTAATAAGTGAAAATTGTTCTTTATGACCTACCAAATTTCCGCGTTATGGCTGCAAATTTGATTTAGTGATGATTACGAATGTTACGATACGAATATTAACATAATATACTAATTTTAATGTTAAATATCTTCTCCACCTGTGAATTATTACATAATTGGAAACAATTGTTTTTATTCATTGCAGCCATTTATTCATCAGTACATGATATAATCTGGCTATATTGTATCATGTACAAAGGTCTCTGTCCTCGAGAGGTGTTGGATTACACACGTAAGCATGGGGTGCAATTCCTTGTGGTGAAGAAAGTTTATAGATATCATGAAGGTTTCACGTTCATTTAGAAAACTAATTTTTTAAAAAAGAAGATAAACTATTATACAGAAATTAACATATAACCAAATTCAATCTCGTCACATATTACATGCACAAAAAAATGTATGAAATAGCATTCACTGATTTTCAACTTGCAAAAATACAACTAAAACGCACTTTACTCAGCAAATAAAGATCACAAAAGTCAGGAAAACACAACCAACTTAACACACGGAAGAGACACAGACAGCCGCAGAGAGACACACATACAGACACAGAGGGCAACACAGTCACAGAGTACAGTACATACACAGTCACAGAGGGCAAACGATGGAGAAGAGGCACAAAGAAGTATAGCGCCATGGTTACCCTCGACGTCAGGAACGCATTTAATTCAAGGTGGAGTGCCATATTTGCTTGCTGCATTAAAAAATAACTGGGAGTTCCGAATTACATAATGGAAATAGTCAGAAGCTACTGAGGAAAGGAATTTACGAAACTGAGATCGGACCAATGGTATCGCGGGTGGTGTTCCTGTACTTGACTGTTATAGTGGAATATTATGTATGAATCCGTTTTGAAGCTCCGGTTTCGAGAAGGCGCTAGGGCTATTGGACTTGCTGACAATGTTGCAGTTGAAGAGGTCACGCAAGTTGCCAACGAGGCTGTGGATACGTTCTCCCCGTGTGGGGGCTCCAGGTGGCCGACGGAGGCTGTCTTGGTGACAGGCAGAAAAGGGAAAGAGAGTATGACTCTCAATGTAGGGGGTAGTAAAATAGCTTCCCAACAGTCTTTAAGATACTTGGGAGTCCAGACTGCATTTCGAAGATCACTTCCGTATTGTCTGCGAGAAAGCTTCTTGCATGGCCTCCGCCTAGGCACAAATTATGCCTGACGTTGGGGGTTAGGGCAAAGTCGCCGGAGACTAGTGTCTAGCGCAGTTGCATTCTATGATGCTCTTCGTAGCCCTCACTTGGGCTGATTCCTTTGGGATCAAGTCGTACACCCGCGGTGGAGAGGCTGTGTACAGAAGGTTCGGCTTGAGGGTGGCCCGGGCGGTTTCATATGACGCTGTGTGTGTGTGTGTGTGTGTGTGTGATATACGGCATGCCCCTATATATCTCATGGCACAAAAAAGGGTCAGGCTGTACAGACGTAAGCAAGAGAAAGAGAGAGAGAGAGAGAGAGAGAGAGAGAGAGAGAGAGAGAGAGAGAGAGAGAGAGCTACAAATAGGAGCGCTATCATGAAGGAAGAGAGGGAGGTGACAATGGCTTAGTGGCAACGACAATGGAGTCTATCATTCACTGATGGTCATTTCGTCTTTTTCTTGACATAACGAAATGGACCCAAAGGAAACATGGAGATGAGGATCATATTTGACTAACGTTATGACTATGACTATGTTAACTAACGTTTTGACTAACGTTATGACTATGTTAACGTGACACGGGTGCAACCGTGCAGAACAACTTCGTTTCTGGTTGGACAATGACACCTCATGCCCAACCTGTGATCCGTTGGTTGAAGATATGTAGCACGTATTGTTTCACTATTCACGCTTCGTTGAGGAGAGGGAAGAACTCCGACTCCTGCGGGTAGTGACTCCTGATACCATCGTCACTAAGATGCTGATTTCCAAGGAGAATTGGAGTGCGGTAGCAGCCTATACCACAAAAATTTCAAAGAAGCGTCGTGTATAAGAACGATTTCAAAGGAGTATACGACACAGTTGGCATAGAGCTGGGAACCCATTGCACATGGGCTCGGCGGTCTTTGGAAGATTTTTCTGCCATCGTAAAAAACGAGACAATGACATACGCAGAGGCACAGACACAGACATAGAGATACTGACTCAGACACAAACCACAAAAACAGAGACAGATACAAGACGGAGACAAAAAACAAATTGACACAGACAGACAGAGAGAGAGTGAGAGACAGACAGCGAGACCGCACACGAAAGAAACAGAAACAAACCCACAAAGGCGCCCAACACAGACAGAGAGAGACATACACAACACAGACAGATTGTGACCGCTCTACCTTTTCACTATACTCACTAAAAGCCTACAGCGGGTCACTCAAGTAACCTAGTAGTATTACTTGACCTGAGACTTGTTATGACAATATCACACCAAAAATTAGGAATGGTTTTATATGTCCTAATTGCCCTACAGGAGTGGGTTCGTCTTTTAAGTTGCTTTTTTGTAATAAAAGAAACATAGGCAAGTTAATCTTTTAACTATGAACAGAGTTCTAGATACATTCTGTTAAATACTTGAATACAATTTTATCTAGTATTTACACATTGCATTGAAATATTATATCACTTGCTCTACCTTTAGCAATTACGTGATTACCTAACAATTGCAGTTGCGTTTTAAACACTCGCATAAACACTTCACATAAAATTATATTACCCTCCACTTCACAAAAAAAACAATAAAATTACTGTACACAAGACAATAACACATGGAAACACAAAATACTGAAAAAGAATCACATACCAAAATACCCTTTACTGTAATAGTTCCCGGCTATCCTACCCTCGCGTTAGGCAGCCAAAATGTAATAGTTCCCCTCTCTATCTCTTTTTTGCTACTATTGCCTGGCTAATCTCCTCTTATATTATAGTATTACAGACTGTTGGGTGCCATATTTTGTACTCGTACTTAATCGAACCTATCGTTTGCCCCTTTTAGCTAGCCAGTTTTTATAAAATTTCTCATAACCTGCAGCCGTGGATAACGTGGTGGTCCTATACAGGAATCCAAGCGAGGTGACTGGATTGTGCGTGCTAGGGTATTATAGTAAATGACGACACATGTTATCAATTGGTAAAAATGAACAATATTTTTGTTCATTCATTTATTGCTGCTTTCGGGCTTTTTCCTCCTGTCATCATATACGATAACAACTCACCATTTCTCACTCCACACTGGTACACAGTAATCCTATGACATAAACATACAAAGAAACAAAACACAACAAAGAAACTCATTCACGCATAATCATAACAAAATAATATGAAACCTCACTGACACATCGAATGCGCATTCCCTGATTTATTTTTTGACCATTCCTTAATTTAATTTTATTCAACAAAACATGGTCTTCAACAAACTCTTTTCTGCTACGGAATGCGTTTTCAGATGAAGTGTCTGCAAAGAAAATCACACACACACACACACACACGTGTCACTTCCCTGTTTTGCGGCTCAGCTCTCGTGGCAATGACGTCCGGTGGCCGCCGTCCCGTGCCTTCCGATGCGAGGTCGCCGTTCACTCCTGCTCGCTGTTGCCTTCTAAAACCAATTATCGCGAACCGCTATTGTCCGCATAAATTATATTACTCAGTTGCTAGTCCGTCGCCGTTTGATAAAATTGCATGTACTCGTTGCGTACTGTTCGGCAGAACAAAACAAAAAAAAATATTTTTCGTGTTTCATCAAACACGTCATTTCTCGAAATTAATATTGTTTACATCAATTTACATTCAAAACTGAATGTCCAATTGTTTCCGACCTCAGCATCTATTCTTTCGTATGTTATGACGAGATGTCCGAAGCGTTGAATTTCTTTACAATAAATAATAAAATCTAATTGTCCGTAATCACAAAAAATTTTACTCAAGAAAAAAAAATTACTCCCGAATTTTTCCCCTTTTGCTAACACTTCAAAATTCTAATAAATATCACAACTTTACTCCCTATTTGAAATATCACACTTTCGAAAGAAATTTAACTACGCCCCAATTTCGCGCACACGAACCATTCTCTCCGGTACCTACGACACATCTGTACTCACATCGAATTTTTTTTCAGCAACTTGCATTGTTACAAAAAGCTTCTGGAACAAAATAGTTGCCACTCGCTTGCTGTAGTTAATTCCAATGACCTTCTCTTCGTAACATGGCGTCATTTGTTTATACCTCTAGTTCATTGCAAATTTCCAAATATTATGTTATTATTTTGCTTCCGAACATGCGACAAGGTTGACACTAATTTTGTCGTCTTCCCCGTGTTTTAATCTATTGTTTCCCAATGTTTCAGCCAAATCGGTTTGTGCGTTTTGTTACAACTCTTAAAAAACATGTCTGCAATCTCTCTTTACTAGCTCATCAATGGCCATATTCTGTTCATATTACATTAAAAATTCCAATTCTATTTCAATTTATATCTTCCGAATGCGTTGATCGAATTTGATGCCGTTTGTTTTATTTAATTTCATAATTTCTGATCTACCGGACGATTATGTTCAATTTTCTTTCTATAATTCTTGATTTTAATTTTGACTTGTAAAATGTTTTCTGTCGGCACCGATGTAATCGATACATAAACTTATTCCTTGTCACATTTTGTAATGTTGCATCTGGGGGGTTTTGTCTGGAAATGATAGATCATTACATTACATACACCTTCAAAGAAATTGTCACTTGAATAGTGAATGAAATATATACAAGATGTTGTTTCACTTTTACGTAGATTATTACTTTATACAATTTAACCAACAATAAAATCGTTATGCAATGAACGTACAATCAATAATAACTCTTTTATTGGTTTTGAACAATTTGAAAACAATTAAACAATAAATTGAAAACACACACTAAAAGAACAAATATGATCATTAATAGAAAAATGAAAAAAATTGGTTTTTACAATTCTTTACAGGAATGAACTATCTGGCTTCCTTTTACGACTGCAATATTGTAAAAGACTACGTTTACATGATTTTAATACAATTACTAGACTATCTACGTCTGTAAGTGAGGTGAATTCTATCTCTGTAGTAATTTCTTCTGTAAGTATCTCTTCTTACTTCTTTAAACAGTTTTTTTGAGAACTTCTTGTAAAGTTTTCTGACTTACGACACGTCGTCTCGAAGAAATATTTCCACAGCTTGGAGCGGCGACGGCGACCCAGATCGTGGCAACCCCTTGCTTTGGCGAACACGTTCTCTGGTGAATCGCTACCACTGTCCTTTGAATTTTATACAATATGACTGCAATATCTCCGCGTAATGAATTTCTTACGTGGTAAGCCAAGACGAAAGACAAAAAAAGATGGAAATAGAAAGAAACATTTCCTATAGCACATGCTTTGTACTTCAGTATACGTTCTTGAACGTTGAAATATATTATTTCCTCGTTGATATAAAAATAGTATATTTCTACGTAATGCGTTCACGTGAATTTTATCAGAATATTCATTATTTAAAATTCTCAATTCTCTCATTCATGGTATCGTTATTTTAACATGATGAGACGAATGACCTTTTTCAGGTTTCTTATCGTCGAAATTCGGCGAATTCTCGTATCCGTCCAACACGAACAATTTCGGTGCGTCCAAATCGTCGGTCGGCAGCAAAAGAGAGAGCTTTTTGTAGCGGTGCTTTGCGCTAATGCTGTTATTTTCAAGGGTGATTTTTGATTGGTTGTCGTTCCCTTGTACGCGAGTGCGTTCAGAAACTTTAATGAATTCTCGCAAGGGTTACCATTTACTGCTGGCGCGATCTCTTGCAATTCGGTAACACTATAATTGCATCTTGACGTGTCTTGACGTTCTCGGGTGCTTATCAAAAACCAATGGAACCGACATATGGGCGGTTACAAGATACACAGCCAGAGACAGACACAAAAACAGCCAGAGACAAAGACACAGACAGGGAGAGAACAAAGACAAAGAGAAAGAAGCACAGACCGGAACAGAAACAAGCAGACAGGGAAAGAAACTAAGAGAGACAGACGGAGACAGTGATGGAGACAGAGACAAAGACAGGAGAACCTTTTGCTGTCAAATTTTCTCGGTATGAACAACCCACTCAGCAGATTTGGGCTTCTTTTCTTACGAAGGTCCTTCGTAAGTCGAGAAAGTAAAATTTTCTGCCAAGACGTTTGTGAGAAAATAATTGTTTAAACTTTGCCAAATGCCGTCACGGAGACACAATTTCAGTCAAAATTACGCAAACAATACTCATTTTTGAAAATTGAACATTATCTTATTTGAAGATTTGCCAATTTTAAAAAATTGTTGGGGTTTTTGGGAAAAAAAGTTGTTTACAAAATTCAAAATTACCTTTTTCAAGCAATTTCAACCAAAATTACACGACAAGTTATCAAATATTAGAAAAACTGCTCATGACTTTATTTCAAAATTGCCGTTGGAGTACAGATTTCTTTCCGGAAAAATCTCTATCTTCAATATTTTAGCTGTAGGAAGACGCCAACTTTGAACTTATGCAATTTTCGTAAAAGTGAGAATTCAAGGAAAATGAGACTTACAAAAACCTCTTAAGCTTCTATTACACTACCCGACAATAACAAAATTACACATTTGGTGCCTTTCTTTTTTTTGAAAATGTCCCAAAGGCTTAATACAAAATATCCTTCAAAATTAAAATATCTGTTTGAAAATTTAAAATCTGCAACGTCAAACAGAATGAGGAATATCAATTTTAGTGAATATTCCACTTCTAGTTTAGGCGTTAGAGATGTTCACAAATAAGCAGACAGACTGGCGGTTGGAATGACGGCCGTTTTACCATCTATCGAAATTTCGGTATCAAGGACCCACTAAAGATGGATTCTGACGAACAAATGTGTTAGAGAAGATAATTACTATTATAGGGACAAGATTTATCCACCTTTCTATTAACAGGGCCCAAGATTAAGTTTGTCTGTCAAACAAACGCCGTTTCTCCCGCAGCTTTACAATATTTTCTATATACAGCGTAAGAAATTGCGAGAAAGTAAACATTACAAAAATGTATTTTTTCTTCCTCATATAATACGTATATACGGAGTAATATACATAGTAAAGCGAAAGTCATATAATGCTGTGAAAAATCGATTTCGAGATTTTAACGGAAATACGTTTTGGGGTCCCCTGATACCGCAAAACGGATTTTTTTTAATCGTTCATCCGTCAGCCTGTCCGTCCTTCCATCTGTTAACACTGCTTGCGCCTAAACCATGCGTACGATCTTCTCCAAATCGAAGAAAGCCCTGTCGATCTGGCTCTATTTGAAGTTTTGAGATTTTGAAAAACATTCTTTAATATGGGGGTACATTACATGTAGCCATCAGAACATCTTCAAACATTTCTCAAAAACGGTTCCAAATGTTTTCATTAAATTTTTTGTAAGAACATAGTAAAATACACTTCTAATCTTGGCATAGGTCCGATTTTCACGGCAAACTCCGAATTTTTGAAAATTGCAAAAGTTCGCATTTTGTTAGGCGCCTTCCTACAACTATAAATCTGACGACATATATTTTTCCTTCAAATGAAATTTTTTGCCCATAAACGGTTTTTTCATTAGGGTCATGTAGACTTTTTTGAAAATTTTAGTAGTTTTCATGCAATAAAGCCTGAAATATTTGCAATTAAAAACATTTCTCAAAAACGGTTCCAAATTTTTTCTTTAAATTTTTGGTAGAGTTAGTACCAAATACACCCAACCCGATTACATAAACGCCATGTTGCTCTATCCTTTTCTGTTTTAAAAAATTACAAGAATGTAATTTTTTTGACCAGGCTCTCACGTCGGTAATATTTACATTAGAGGCGTTATAGTATTTATGAGTGCATGATTTGCATTTAATAATGTCAAATAAAGTTTCTATAAAACACAACTCTTTTCTATAAAATAACTTAAAAATCCCCATTTTAAGAACCACATAAACTCCATTTTCTCAAAAATTGCTCCAAATTCGTTCTTCAAAGTTATCTAATGGATAGTGCTAATTGCACTGTTTAATATGACGTAAAGTTCATTGTGATGTATTCCTTTGTTTTTTCAAAAATTACTCAAATTTTGAAATATGAAAGTTGAATATGAAAGTGTTCATGAAACCCCGTTAATATGCACATTTCCCACCGTTAATATGCACATTTCCATTTATTTGTATACATTATTACATTTCTGATTGTATGTGCTTCGAATCACTTCAAATGAAATCATTAAAAAAATCAATAGATTCCTGTGAAAAAGAACTTCAAATTTCGCATTTACAGTAATGTTTAATCACCATTTGTTAGAAAACGACTTCCAATTTTTCAATGAAACTATTTAGGATGAAGTTCTACTTTTCTTTAATATTCGTAAAATAATAGTTCGGTTCCACTATAGGGAGACCGAAAATTTGAGAATATGTAAAAAATGTACTTTAGGCGACGGTAGATGGCAGCTAGCAAGAGGATGAGGCAAGTTCGTAAAGCCAATCCGCACAAGGGAAATTAGAAAACTTGACGGTGAGAAAGTCTGCCATTTAGTAGCACCTCTAGTTACTTTCTCGCATACATACGTCTATACGGGAGTAATATAAGTAGTATAGAGAAAGTTATGTAATGCTGCGGAAAATCGATTTAGAGATTTCAACGGAAATACTCGTTTTGGAGTCCTCTGATACCGAAAAAGTGTTGTTTTTTTTCAAAACGTCTGTCCGTCCGTCTGTGAACACTACTAGCCCATAAACCATTCATACAATCTTTTCCAAATTGTAGAATCCTCCATCGATCTGGCTGTAGTTGAAACTTCGAAATTTTAAAAAACATTTTTTAAAATTTGGGGGTACTTTACACGAAGCCCTCCGAACATTTTCAAAATGTTCTCAAAAAGGGTTCCAAATTTTTTCTTTAAATTTCTTGTAAGATTAGAGGAAAACACTTATCAAGGAGGGATAGGTTCTATTTTCGCGGTTAACTATACATTTTTGATCATCTTCCTACAACTATAAAATTAAAGAGTGATTTTTCCTTCAAATCAAATTTGTTGGTCATAAATGGTTCTTTCGTTAAGGTTATAATTTTTTTTTGTAAATTTAAGTAGTTTTCGTCCAATATTTGCAATTTTAAAAAATAACTAAAGATTTTCTCAAAAAATGACTCCAATTTTCTTTTTCATGTTTTTGGTCAGAGAAATGCCAAATGTATCCTATACGATTACATATACGCCACATTGTTCTATTCTTTTGTTTTTTCAAACATTACAAAACTGAATTTTTTATTTACTTGTCTCTCACTTCGGTAATATTTACATTAATTTACATTATATTTCATTGTTCACAAATATAGTTTCTTTTATGTTTCACGCCATTATTATGCACGTTTCCATCGATATGTATACATTAGTGTCTTTGTGAGTGAAAGTGTTTTAGATGACTTTACATGAAGTTTCTAGAAAACTCAATAGATTTCTGAGAAAAAGAGCTTCATATTTTGCATTTACAGTAACGCTTAAACGCCATTTCCTAAAAAAAAAGCTCTAAATGTTTGAGTGAAAATTGCCATTTGGAATGTCTTCTTCTATTATATTGTGCAAGTAACATTTCGGTCTAATATTAGGAAACTGAAACTTTTAAATAATTTTAAAAAAATATACTTATGGCTTCGGTAGATGCCAGCTGACAAGTGAATGGGCAACACTGTAAAGCCAGCACACACCAAGGAAATTAGAGAACATTACTACGATAAAGTCTGCGCCATTTGTTACTTTCTCGTATTTTTACTTATATACGGTATATATATTGAGACGAGCTCGAATATGCACCCTGGTAACGGACCGGGCCATATACAAGAATTCCAAAAATTCCATCTTGGCGGTCCGCTAATTTTAACGCGGCGCGACAACCGCGTCACTCGACGTCGGCCGCGGCCACGTCGAGCAGAACGCATGACCACGAATAGGAAAATAGAAAGATAAACTTGGGAACGAGGTCTTGTGATTGGCCGGTATTCGAAAAGGAGGGAAGCCAGCTGAAAGGAATTCTTTCCGTTGAAAGTTCGAAGAGTATCAGAAGGATGACGGATCGCTCGGAGGATGAATCGCTGCGGAACGCACCTCACAAATCGTGTAAAAACCGGTATAAGTGACGGTCAGGGAAGAGAAACCGATCGCGAGTCTCTAGCAGCGAGCTGCAAACGAAATAATTTCATCCGAATCCGTGATAGATCATTGTACTCGTTTTGTTGATGAATAACGATGGGAGAAGAAACGTGTATCAGTGGGAGCGAGTTACGTGAATTCCGAGGGGGCTGAATCGGACTCTTTTCCGGCGTTCACCAAGCAATTTTCTGCATCGCCGCTACGTCACATCACTGAAGCGAGAAGCCAAGGCGATAAACACTCCCAAAACCACCGCCAGAGAAGCATTTGTGTTGGGGAAGGAAAACGGGCACAAAGGCGACTCCGAGGTACTTATCGACTGAGAAGATTTGTACGAGAACGCAGCGGAAGGAGAGGCGGAGGAGCGTGGAGGCCAGGCTACCCCAAAGCATCGCCAGCGCGCGCCGCCGCGGCCAGAGCAGTGAAAGTCTCGGAGGTCGCACAGGACGCGATCGCCACGTCCACAGCACTCGACGCGCCGTTCGCAGCACTCGACGAGGCCATTTCACACCCATCAGAGATGCGTGAGTACCCGTGCGGCAGAACGGTCGCAGAAACGAAAAAGATGTAATCTAACAATGTTAAACCACGCTATTCTTTCAAAAGCTTTTCAAATATTACGCATTTCAAGCCACATTTGTGAATGATGACGTGTGGAACTCTTGAATGAAAGCTATGTTATGAACATAAGTGATTGATTTGCTTTAAACAAGTCACCCAGTTAATTAAGTGTTCAAAGGTGTGTTGTAACTAGTAAAATCAACTTTCTTCTGAGTTTTCTAAGCATTGGTGGTTGATGTGTATATTGAATTAATAACCACTTTTAAGAAACGAAAGCAATTTAGCGCAGGGAATTTAAAAAATTGTGTTCTTTGTGTCCTTAAGACGAAGGTATTCCTACACCAACTGGTGCATGAATTACAAATTATTTAATAAATGACGAACTGAGGTGATTTGATTTTATAAGAGGTAGCGATAACTGCTTCGAATATGCATTTCCGAGCACGAAGGTTGTGTTCTAAATGTGATTATTTGTGAAGGGTTGTTGTTTTTGTGTGCTGAATTTCTTTTTGTTGTTTCTTGATTTTAGAATATACCGCCTTGTATACCAGAGCCACAAGTGTTTTTCTTTGAGTGTAAGCTGGCCCGTATTTTCAGATCCCATACGCATTTTCAGACCATGAGGCCCATACGCCTCATCCAGGCAAACGATTTGAAACAACTCGAGAGGTCTGACGTCGGGACGGCAGTGTACTGTCGAACGACGTCGGTAACGCCCACGCTGTCTTACACACCCTTAGGGCTAACGACTCCTTCTCGCAAACGAGTTATTATCAAGGCGCGTCGGAGGGAAGGCCACGACGTTGCAATATATATATATATATATATATATATATATATAATATATATATATATATAATAATATCTCTCTACATTTATATCTGCTAAAGATCTTAGCGTCCGGCTTGCTGGGTCACGATATATTATAATCCTTATTACCTCTATAATGGATTATAGGATCCGCCGACTATACAGCGCAGCTGGGAATCTGAAATAGAATGATTCTATTCCTAGTTCATTTCTGTTTGGATTGACTAAATGAAAGATCACTTTCTTTTCTAAAGAACAAAATTCAACAAAGTTTATTTTTACGCTTTTAGCAAACAATTTAGTGAATTTACAATTTTTAGGCCTTTGATCAAGATATCTTTCAATTTACAATTTATACCGCAGTTAACTTATCTTTTCTTCGTTGATGTCCCTCGTAGACTTCTCAGTCGAAATATCTTGCGAGCTTGCCGTAGTCCAAAGTTCCACGAAATCCTCTTCTGCCCCTATCGAAGCTGGTCTCAAACTAACAAAATTATCAGTCCCGATGACGTCCTATGACATAGTCCCGAACTCGATTACCACTCCCGACAAAGTTCCAATTTATACATCAATATTGCTTCCACATGAAAATATCTGCAATATCATTCACTGTCCTTAAAATTTCACTGATAACCCAATTCTATCTAGATTGTACTCGTTCCCTCTCACGAACCTACGATCAGTTCAGAAGCGCGTTGCCGAGCAGAATGAAATCTTCCTGCATGATTCATCCCTCGAAGACTTCGTATTAAACTACCTTCATTTTTTTCATAACATTTGACCGTCCTTCTCTCACCCAGCCAATCCATACGTTTGTTATATTTTGGTGTAGCTGACCTTTTGATCGTCTAAACTTCTTCGCCCAATCCCAAATTTTCTACTTTCGGCACCAAGCCATCTCTTTATGCATTTAGAAAAAACAAAAACTACATTGTTTATTCACGGTCGTTGCTAAGCTCTAGCTCTCGTGATATTTCATAATGCATGTTCCACCATATTGTCTACAAATAAATGTTAGTTTATTTTAACGTGACATATCGGTATGTCACAATATATAAGAAAGTCGTGTTAGTTACACTATTTATAACTCAAGAACAGCTGTAACGATTTGGCTGAAAATCGATGAGCAGGAAGCTTAGAGCCAGGAGATGGACATCGAATACTGTTTATCCCGTTGGACAGCGTTCTTGTGTGAGAACGCACGTTTTTGCACGTTTTCGCGTGATTTTGCATGTTAGCGCTCATTGTTGCCTGTTGTAACCTATGCACCAAAATACAGGAACAATAATGAATCTACTTAATTTGTTTATTTGTATTTTCTAATAAACAATTGAACTTAATAAATTCCTAAATCTGCTTATTTATTGCCTTTAACAGCCGGTCCCTATGATTACAGCTTTGTATTTCTCTCCTAAACAAAAATCAATTAAAAAACGCTCTGCTGCGCTCTGCTATTTAATATCGGAGCGTTTTTTTTAAATTCTTCTTTGTTTGAGAGAAAAACACAAATCTGCAATTGCTTTATTATCACGAGTGCAACAAGGATAGTACAGTTTCTCACAGTGAGTGCGACGCGAGAAAAAGATGGGACCGGCTGTTAAGGCAGCACAGAGTTCGCCGGGTCACCTAGTCATTTTAATATAAACTATTTAAACATTTGTGAAGCAAGTTTTTCTAATCACATTTTGGCGTGAATTTCAAGTTTTTAAACTGAAAAAATTGGTTGTAATTGTTTTTCGCTACCATCCACATTGTTTAAAAATCTGAAAAATGTATGTTATAGAGTGTTATAAGACCCATTTTAGGAGAAAATTGAGACAGTACTCCAACGTTATCAAGTCGAAAATGAATTTCAAACTTCCCAGTTTGAATTACCTAGGAGTTAAGCCAAGTTCTAACACAAATTTTGCGGAAAAAATTCCAGAGCTCCGATAACATAGGCCAACAGTGATTTTGCTGTTTTAGGTTTTGATGTCTTTTCATAGTAAATTCAATGTTCTGATTCCAAAAACGACGTCCATTTAGTCCTATCACATACCATTTTCTTACAAAAATAAAATCTTCATTTTTTATTTATTTGGCTATTGTTTTGTGATCATTGGCAGCACATCCTAAGCTGTTTCCACCTTTTTTGTGTTGTGAATTCATCTGTACAGGCCATAATAGTTGTTCTGTGAAGCAAGAAATTAACATTTAAGTGCTATCATTTTCTTGTTTGTAACATATGTAATTTCGTACAGAATAATGGAAAGGAGGTGTTGTGTAAATAATCCAAATTCATTTTGCTATATTTGTGGTAGTTTTATTGTGAAGAAGCAGAGAAGAAACATAACCTCATTTGTAACAAAAGCTTACAAGGCATACTTCCGAATCCATCTAGGGGATCAGTCAAGGCCTTGGGTTCCTCATACTGTGTGCATAGTGTTTGTGTTGAAGACTTACGAAATTGGATAAAGCGAAACAAACCATCACTACATTTTGGAATACCAATGGTCTGGCGTGGACCTCAGAATCACAGCACTGACTGTTACATGCAATGTGAAGGGTAGAACAAAGAACAAAAAAGGAATTGTATACCCAAACTTGCCATCTGCTATGAGACCAGTTGCTCATGGGCCTGGTATTCCGATACCTAAGCCAGCTACAGACACTATAGAACTTATTTCACATACAGGAAGTAATAGTGATTCATCATCACTTGTATCCGACAAGTTCGTTCCTGAAACGTCAAATGCATCTCAACCATTATCACAAGCCAAGCAAAATCATATAGTAAGGGACCTTCCCAAGGATGTAGCTGAGCTGTTAGGTTCCAGACTACAGGAAAACAACTTGCTGGCAGCTGGTACATCAGTGACTTTCTACAGAAACAGAGAAAAAGATCTCTTGCAGTACTTCAGTGATGAAGAAATCTAGTTTACTGTAATAACATTCCAGACAATAAACTAATTGGGTTCTGTTAAATATGATCCAAATGACTGGAGGCTATTCATTGATTCGAGTAAAAAGTCTTAACGGCGTGCTGCTACACTGTGGTAATGTACTTTCTTCAGTTCCAGTAGATACGGCTGAAAGAGAGCTATGAAAGTTTGAAGATTGTTTTGGAGAAAATGAAGTATGTTGAGCATCAGTGGTTATTTTGTGAAGATTTGAAAGTTATCAGTATGATATTAGGACAACAAGGATTCATGAAATATCCATGCTGTGTGAGTGGGATATCCTATCTGTGTGAGTGGGATAGCAGGGCAAGAGAAAAACATTGGAAACAAAAACAATGGCCCAAAAGAGACAGTACGAACATAATAAGGGATAGTATGAAATCCTAAGAAAATAATTTTGCCAACTCTTCATATAAAACTTGGTATAATGAAGCAGTTTGTGAAAGCTCTTAACCAAGATGGTGATTGTTTTAAATATCTCAGCCACAAATTTCCTGCTCTGTCTGAAGCAAAAATTAAAGAAGGAATCTTTGTGGGTCCTCAAATCAGAGCTTTAACTACAGACAGGGAATTTGAAGCTAATATGACTTCTAAAGAGAAAAATGCTTGGAATGCATTTAAAGATGTTATGGAAAATTTTCTAGGAAATAATAAACATCCTGATTATGTCAAAAATTGTGAACATGTTACGGGAGTTCAGAACTTTGGGATGCAACATGAGTCTCAAATTACACTTTCTGTTTTCACATTTGGATTTATTTCCTGACAACCTGGGGGCATTAAGTGAAGAACAAGGAGAGAGATTTCACCAGGATGTTCGAGAAATGGAGAGGAGATACCAAGGACAATGGAATATTTCAATGATGGCAGATTACTGCTGGATGCTGTGCAGGGAATCTACGGAAATACACAAGAGAAAATCCAAGAGACAAACATTTGAAAGTAAACGAACCAGATTTTACTGATGTATGTTCATAAACTGAATGAAAATGTGAAATTTTTGGCAACAAAAACTCACAAATGCATTTGTAACTATTATATAAATGCTGATTTTGTAATTTTTTAACAATTCCATATGTGGATATTTCATTCTTGATTTGCCAAAGAATCTGATGTGATAGAGAAAAACGAAGGTCATTTTGGATATCAGTGGTACCGAAATATTTAGAATCACATTTCACATGTAAAACAGCTCACAAAAAAATTTAATTTGTAGACCTGTGTAACTATCGGGACGACCTGTGTTTTTACGCCCCACATGTAGCTGATCTCGATTTCCAAACTCTTGTATTTAAGTCGTTTCTCTGCCTCCTTGTTTACGTTTTGATGGCAAGGCACTGCAACATCTACAAGCAAACACGATTGTTTTCTTCAAATCCCGGATAACTATATCCGTTTTGTTTGCTACTATCATGCGATAAGTTTGATTTTCTTTGAATACAATAAGGTATAGAGTCCATCAGACGTCATAGGTTTTGGTGAGTGTTCCTTGCACTTGGGGCATGTGTTTGGAAGGTTCGAGGGCGGTACACACCTACCAGAGGAGGTAACTACACACCCTCTCGTCTTTTCAAGTTTTCGGTCTTTCCTAGAATTGGACAAGGACAAGGATATGATCCATGGTTTCTACTTGTTCCTGGCAAATGCGGCATTTATCATCTTGGGAAATTTGGAGAACCGCTTTAATGCATAATGTCCGCATAATGTGTTTTCAACGCAGCTCGTGCGGCTCGCGCTTGTGCAGCTCTTAAAACTGCTTCCGATTCTGCCTTCATTCTTCTCCTTTTAATAAATGATTGATTTTTATTGATCTGCACCTTCTCCACTCTTTATGGATTCTGAGCAATGAGTGGTTTGTCTCTCTAGACAATTTCTTTAATTTTTTTTGTGTCTCACATTTCATGTTTAATAGCATAAGAAGTTCAGTGTCTGTGTTCTTTTTCGTGTTTTGTATACCTTTCTTCGCAATGCTTCTTGCCACACAAAGAGTGCCTCTGTTTCCCATTCTTCTGTCACACATCATGTACACACCTGCCTAATTAGTGGATCATCTTGATGGCTGATTGCATACTTTACCATTCTGGATATTGCATTGTGCCAGGAGGCTTCAATTTATGTGAGGCCTGTTCCTCCTTCCCTACGAGGCACGTAAAGTCTGTCTACATCAGCTAGAAAATAGGCGACATAATGTAGTAAAAGCATTTTCTAGTTTTCGATCCATGATTAGTATTTCTTGCTAAGTCGTGCTTGACTAGTCTAAAACTGTACGCGACTGCAGACTTTCCAAACTCCCAATTGCAAATATTTTATTCCTGGAGTAGAGAGCGGACTGCAGGACACGCCTCACTCTTCCGTAATACTCCCAGCAAATTATCTCTTTCATTCTGTCTTGGAGATGTTCTCATATTCTTCAATGCCCAGAAATTTGTAAGTTTTACTTGGCTCAAGATCTTGAATAACAGTGTGCATCTTAACTTCAATGCTCTGTCACGGTGTCTCTTTGCCTTTCTTTAAATTGATTCTTGCACATTTGTCAAGACCAAACTTCATGCAGATGCCGTTGTTAATGTAATTCACGGCAGGCAGCATTTGGGAGAGAGTCGCTTCATTGTTAGAAAACACATGAAGGTCATCCATGAAAAAGCAATGTGATACGGGTGTTTCATCACCATGGAGCTTGTAGCTAATGTCAGTGAGCGGCAACTGTAGAAACTGGGATCAACCTAATGCAATGCAGAAAGGAAAGGGAATCTTGAAACATACCACTGTTAATCTGAAAATTTCTTGTTTCTACTACATCCTTTCCGCTCTGTATTAGTAACCTGGTACTCCATGACTTCATGCTAGCCTTGTAAATGTCAATAAGTCTAGGATTAAATCGATAAATCTCCAAGGTCTTAAAAATCCAGTCATGTGGTACACTATCAAAGGCCTTCTGGTAGTCAATCCAAGCCATGATTAAATTACGTTTTTGTTTCTTTACAATCAACTGATGTCACTGCAGCGCTTCTGTCCGGGAAGTCCTAGGTTCGAGTCCTGATGGCGGCAGGATTTTCGACTCTAGCTTTTCAGCTAGGTCGAATTCAGTCGCTGTTTGGGGGAGAATTCTAGCGGCCGGCTGCTCTGATCGGTGGTTTTCCGTGGTTTCTCCGATCAACGCCAGGCGAATGCCCGAGCAGTACCCTACCAAACGGGTCTCGGACCACGCGCGATCTGTCCTTCCTCTTCCTTGTCCTATCCTCTCCTCCTACACACACACTTACACTAACATGCACTACACTACCACATATTCCGGGAGACCGGTCAGGAGCTTAGAGCTTGTCCCAGCTGGGGCGGTGCCCCGCTGGTGGGAGAGTCCTGGTTAGGGGGAAACCCCACTAGCCGACGGTAGGTCGGTGCCGGATCTCGCCATCCAGTGGGGGAAGATCACCACCATCTCCCGAGAGAAAAACATGCACTATACTAACGGGACTAATGACCGAAGCAGTTGACGCGCCCGGAAACACGAAAATATCAATCAATCAATAAATCAATCAATCAACCGTTTCTTTACATCATTCAAGATGAATTTATTTAGTAGCAATATTTCCTTACAGCCCTAGGAATATTTACGACATTCTTTCTGTTCAACCAGCCACAGATGGTTCTTCTCTAGATGTGATTGGCCTGTAGTTCTTCGCAACATTCTTCGCTAATTTCTTAATCCATGGCTTCTAATCGAATTATGGATTTTATCAATCTCAGGGTACTTCCAGTTTATCTTGTTCTTAGTTCCTTGGAAGAGATCCACTACCGATAATTCGTGAGTATGTTTCACGTTTCCACATGATCATCGGCAGCATCAACTTAATATTGACGCCAATATGCGTCTTTGTTGTAGGGTCTGCATTCCTCCAGATATCTGTCCTAAATGTTTCGACGTCATCTTTTAAAGAAGTGACATTGCCATTGGGTTGAGGAGTCATAGTGCTATAGTATCTCTTTCAAACAACCGATTCAGCACACGGAAATCTACTCTGTTTGTAATGTCTAATGCGTTAAACCCATGCTTGGATCCACTCTTTTAACTTCTCAGTTATCATTCACTTTGTGCCATTTTCAATTTGGTATTTTGGATCAACATGGAGCATTTTTCGTTGAACATTAGAGGTGTGCATTGATTTAGAAGATGCCTCGGCTAAGAGTGATATTTAACGCCGAGTGTCGGCTATCCGTTTCACAATTATTTTCGTAAGGGAGCGGAGTTTTTACTTTGCAGCCCCAAAGAACGTTATTCTTATGAAGGAAAAATGTCATGCTGCGGGAAAAAACGGCGAATTTTCGGCAGAAAAACTCTTATTGCCGGGCTCTGGTAACGAAAAAGTCGCTAAATTTAGAAAAAAACTCTAACACACGGTGTAGCCAGAATCAATGTTTTGTGGGGTTTGAATACCGAAAAATCGGTTGACGGCAATACGTCTGTCAGTCTGTCCGTCCGTCTGTAAACAATGCTAACGGTTAAATTGTTCAGCCGATTTTCTTCAAAATTGATATTCCCTAACTGAACTGGCTGATGTCGTGTTTTCTTCAATTTGAAATTCATACTTGAATTTCGGCGGGTACTTTACATGAAGCCCCTGGGACATTTTCAAAATTTTCAAATAATGGCGACATTGATTTCGATGACATTTTGTTGTTGTATATTGTGAATAAGGTTTGAGAGTTCTCATTTTCGTTGAAAACCACAGAGGTGTCAAATTTCTTCGATGTTGTCAGCTCAATGTTGTCAGCCATGATGATTGTATGATGTACATAATATTTTTACAAAAGGAAGTAGATTGAAAGAAGGTAATATATTTTTACTTAGAATTAACAAGCACACACATACTTTAAGAAGTTTTAATCGCTGATTATATTAAAAATTTGAAAGCTCGCTTCAAATGTTATCAAGGTAGGTTTGTGTGAAATTATTATTACTCTTCGTATTACGTTCTGTTAATACTGTAACATTTAAATTTATTCCCTTTTGTTTCATTTTTAAAAGTAAGAAATGATTACTCTTCCTGACAATGGAAATAAATGTAAATAAGGAAGAGACGATTCTTTTCGTTTAAACTTTTTCAAGTTATAACTGAGTTTTTAGTATGGCAGAAATTACTGTATGTTAATATTACGTAAGCAGTTTCAATCATGCGAGAAAGTATGTATTGTTGTAGAACTTCTAGTTTTACTTTGTTCCGCTGTCGGCCGGCAGGGTTTTCACTGGCCTCAAAATTGAGATACCAGATATCCCGTTGCATGCACGATATGATTGATTTCAGTAATCTCTACCTGGGGTTTGTACAACCTCATTTAATACAATTTGCTGACTCTATCACTCTCTTAGCTTTAGCATTTTCATATATTCTCCTTATCATTACAATAGTAGTTGAACTCTTTCTATCTCCCGTCGAAGGAGATTTCGCTTCATGTCCTCATCGTGTGTTTCATTGCGAGATCAAGTTTCACAACTGACGTATGTTTCATGTGGAAAGAGATGAACCTTCAACAGGACAATCGTTTTCAAATTCTACATGTTCGTTATGTGAGAAGAACGATTGAAGAACATTCTCCGCATTTCTCTGAATGTCATCAAGTTGTCTCACAGTGAATTTTTCACTGTTGAGTATGTATCGTCGTTCATTGGCATGCTTATTTGAATCTAAGATAGTTCTCATATTTGGGTTCCACTCTCTCCATATCTTGAAAAATTCTATTTCCGTGCCCCCATTTTGCGCTTTTGCATAGTAAAAGCTCCACATCACCTCTTTAAATCCTTCCCATGTCCGTCTCTGTCAATGGCTTTGAGCTATTGCCGAATATGGGTCCCTGGGACTAACATCCGTGGGATGGCCAGACGTCGACAAGATGACATTAATTCGGTTTCTGAGCGGGTATGGGACATTGGCAAAACAAGGCACGCTAAGATTTATTTCATTTATTGTTATATTTGTTTCTCGTTGTTTTTAAGTGAAATTTTGCAGGAATGAAGGTCGAGTTCACAGATCACACTTACTACTCTTAGATATGTTATTTCCTGTCATCCGGTACTCGACCCACAGTGGCTTCGGGACATCTCCTCGCAGGGCCCAGCAAGGGTCCCACCGATCGCCAGTCTTCATTACAAAAACCCTACGGGATTTTCACTGGCAGCCGTTGGGCTTCCATTTTAATCAGTGGCCTGGTGTGCCAGACCAGTTTCTCTCCTATACCCTCCACGGGCCGATAACAGGAAGTCCAAAGGTTCTCTTTTCTGTCTACTTACTTCCCGCCGTAGATGCAGCCGCTCGTCACATGGAGACAGATTCTGCAGCTGTCCGCTACAGGTGCCTCTTCTATCTTCATCAATTCTCCTTTATTCTTCGAAGATGGCGTAGAATCTCTTCTCTGCAGTATTTCTTCGTCTGACCTCTCACCTTCCACTTATTCAGCAAGGGTGCAAGCTAGGCTACCACCGACAAAACTCTCAGGCTAATGGGGGTACTCAAACTCCACCACCAACTACAAGGTCGTGTACTAATGGAGGTATTATTATTATTATTATTATTATTATTATTATTATTATTATTATTATTATAATATATTGTATATTTCTTTTTCTTTAGATCTATATTCTCGAGGTTCTCAAGATCTCCGTACCGAGGTTCTCAAAATCACCCAAGGTGACATTGGTTTGCTCATAATGTGGAACACGAACACTGTTGTTTTTTATATCTGTCAATTCAAGCTTAAGATTTTACAGACTATATTTGTTATTCCGAACAATGAAGCTTTCTAAAATGCTTCTCAGTTTTAATTTCTTTGCTGTCGCTTGCCATTCCTTGATGACCAATCCATTCGCTGTCACCACTACTGTAAACACTGCCACTGCGCGCAAACCATACAAGTCCTTCAATTCAACAATAATTCTTTGCAGCCCATATTTCCCTTGCGACAGCCATTCTGTTCTGAATCCAAAATGTGCAGTACAAAAAATCAAAAATGCGCAGTAAAAATCAAAAATGTGCAGTACTGAATGCAAAATGTACACACTCTTTATGAAATTATTTAAGTCAAAATTTTATATACTGTGACAGGTAAGAGGTCTGTCGATAATTTCTAGGCTGGGAACTATCACCGGCTTTGGGATACGTTCTGCCTGTCAACAACTGCTTTGGGAATGAAGTTGTATCTCTCAAAGTTTCATTGAACAATCGAGTAAGCAGTGATGTGCTTCCACATATATTTTGAATACCATCCGGCCTGGCGACTTCCAGTTCTGTGTTCTTTGTACTGCCGTGTGTTTTGCTATCAGCAAGGGAAATTTCAAAGGGAGACATCTCATCGATGATTCGACAAGTATTTCGTCCTGTAGCCAGTAGGCTTCTTAACCCGAGAGTGCCCGCAATAGGTAGACTCACCCCAGTGCCTGCAATGCATCTCTCAGATACAGCTGCAACGTTTTGTGAATGCGAATGATCTGAAGGTTCATTTACTGAAATGTGTAGCAGATGCAGCACGTGGGAGGTGCCGTGCTGCGAGTGCGACTACATACGGGGATCAGAACGGGTTTCAGGGGATTGTTTGCCTTTAGGGGAATGATAGACAATATTCAATGAGAAGGAATATAAATTTAATTGCATAATAATTATGAATACAACTGGTTTTGGTTTATAATAAGCCGCAGAACCATTGGAAGTTTATAAAGTTACTGACTGCTCTTCTTTCTTGAAGTACACTTGGGTTTAGCTTACTTACAGTTTTGTAGCAAGGAAGGCACCAACCCATATCACTCGGCTGAGTGTGTCGCTGTCCGGGCTGAGGTTGGCTCCAGGCAGTTCGGTGGTGCGAACTGGCATGGGCGCGGGCTCAGGTGACCGGAGCTGGTGGTGGAGTTTGCTGTGAATTCGGCCAGGTGGCGGCTGCGGCCCGCGAGTGGCACGAATTTGAGGCAGGCTTGATTTGACCTTACTAATCGCCTTGATAGGCGAAGCAGGAACAGCCGACTCAGTTGAGTTTTGTTGGTCAGTCAGTTTAACAAGTTCGGAGCAGTGTAGTTTGAGAAGTTTTGTTGATTCTCTCTGTCGGTTCTCTCATCCTGTCAATTCTGTCGATGCTATGTCCGGTTGTCTCATTCTCTCTATTCTATGTCATTCTCTCAATTCTGTTCATTCTGTCATGACTGTCAATTGGGAGCGAAGTTGCAGTATTTATTATATTGCGGGTGTGATTGAGGCCGTGGAGGGGAGAGTCACGTGGCTATGACTTGCGCCTATGGTAAGGCGAGAAAGTTTGACGTGCCCGCGATCGGCTCCCTATTCGTGATGCGCCTTCGGACCGGGGGAGAGGAGTGTCACGTGACATTGGCGGCGATCGGAAGCAAAGGGGTGTCACGTGAGGTGCCCGCGATGGCGGCCCGTTTGTATTTGAGATATCGTTCCAACGGGAATTGAGGCATCTGGCTTGCAGGTGGCCAAGGAGCGGGGCGGCGCGCCGGCAGTGCACCTGAAAATCTCTTTGTCGGCGAGATGCATCAACGGGATTGTATTTGCGAGGGAGGCCCGAAGCGATTCCCAGAAATATTTGTATACATTGCTGGGTCGCTTGTCAGGTAGCGAGCGATGGAAGGAGTGAAGGGCGCCGCGCGCCGGGGTGGCCCAGCCCTAGGCTAATGAGGGCTTAATCCCCAGCTGTGGCGACGCAGAGAAGCGGTGGTCTATGTTCTCGGCGGCGTGGGCCCATGAAAACGGCGGTTTGCGCGGAAGACAATGTAAATGCTTTTATTGCCGCAGCGTGCTGGCATGCACAGAGAGCGACTTGTGAGAGGTTGGTGAAAGTACGCTCTTAATAGTGGGTGGCCGCGCGGGAAGAGAGCTTTTAGGGGCTGCGCCTAGGTAGCAAATTTGATCGCGAGATTGAACATCATCGTTGCCTCATTTCTCTGATGTTAACATCAGTCGCATCGGAGAGAGTACATGGTCACACTGGAATTCTTGAAAGTGCGTGTTCCACTTCAAAGCTCGTTTCTGTTTCAGTTTGATGCTGGACATCTACCCGATGCCGCCTGCAGAACACGCGGCCGCGGCGGCTGCCAACATCCACCCTCGCCGGCCGCGCCCCTACCCGGCTGCCACCGCGCCCGCTCCCGCGCAGGGGTCTCCGGCGGGCGCGCATCACATGGTGGTGCACCTCAACTTGTACCCGCGCGTGCGCAGCGGAGCGCGTTCCAACAGTAGGTGAGGACGCGCTACACGGGTTGCAATGCGATGCGATGCAATGGCGAAGGAGGCAATTATTCAAGGTGGCCTTCGTGGTGAAATATGCTGGCAAATTCTTATTTTAGGAAAAGAAGCTAATCTTGAAATGTGCAAATTTTACCTCAATTAGCTGTCATATGCTACTTAACCCTTCTGTCTATAGTAGGTTGTCTATAGTCGGGTAACCCTCTGTTTTATTTGGATTTTTATAAAACGCCTGGGAGTTTGGACTTCAGCTTAAAGTTATCCAGCAATTGTTTAACATGTATGTACCCTGCGTGGTCTATTATGCCACTCATAAACTCGTTCTACCAGGGGGTGAAAACCCCAGGTTGGACCCTAAGCTTCCGTTTTTATCCTTATCCCCCTCTGACGCACAAGTGCGCCGACAGGCAGGAATCCGGATCCCGCCGGAACGCAGTTTGGTTTCACAGCAACCTTCCCATTCAATGCTCGGGCTGCCCTGTCAGCACAGAGCTCCTAGCTATCCAGGATAGTACCGGAGTCAAAACAATACGCTACTCACGTGCGCCGGGACGAGTCCCTCCTCTTTGCCCAGACTATTGGGCCACTGCACGACGCCATGAGCCCAACTGGGAGATCCCGGGTCAAGATCCAGGGAACCCGGGCCATGTCAAGCTGGCACAACCACCATAGCACAATTCATAAAAAAAAAAATACAATTTTTCCAAAATTAAATTTTTTTTAAAAAATTTTAAAAAAAGTTAACCACAAAACACTAAAGCCTATTACAAAATTAAATAAATATTCAATAGTTTATTTAAAACAATTTATTAAACAATCTATTCATTTATATGAACGTGGTACGAATACGTGGTATCATTATACCACGTATTAAATAAATATTATTAAAAATAAATCATAGTTGTCCAAACATACCAGATATTCAAATTCGATTATAGAGAGAACTAACGAGTACAATCAAAGAAAACCAAAAACGTAATATAACAGACGTTTAATACTAATTTATTATTCTAAACAGAAACTCTCGCTATTTACGAAAACAAATTTAAAAACGACATACTTATGCAACCACGGACGATATTCGAGGTTTTTCGAGAGAATTTATAGAGTATCCAAAGCCACAAAACTCCAAAACCTATTCAGTACAAAAGTACGCATTCAGTTCTAATTTTTAACACCTAAGAAAAAATTATAAACGTGGAAACACATTTAATAAATATTGTATGAACTGAATCGTAGAGGTCAAAACACGCCAGAGATTTAATTTGGAACATAGAAAGAACCAACGAGCACAATCAATGAAAATTAAAAACATCATTTAGCAAACTATGATTTTAAACTAAACACAAATTTATTACTCTTTATTACTGTTTACTAAATAAATAATTTTCAAAACGACATTCATATGCTACCACGCACGATATTCGACTTGTAATTTATAGTGTCCAAAGCTCTAAACAACTGAAACGCATTCAATAGGAAAGTACATGATCAGTACTAATTTATTACACTTCAGAATAAATGAGAAACGTTAAAACACATTAAATAAATATTGTGTAATCTCCATCGTAGTGGTCAAAACGTGCAAGAGATTCAAATTCGATCATAGAGAAACGAACGAGCACAATCAAAGAAATAAAGAACATAATTTAACAGAAGTTTCATTCTATTAAATAACACTAAACAGAAATTTATTTCTTGTGTTGTTTACGAAATAAATAATTTTAAAAATTACATACTTATGCAACCACGCACGATATTCGAGTAGTAATTTTGAGAGTATCCAAAGCCACCAAACACTAAAACCTATTCAGTACGAATGTGCACAGTGAGTTCTAACTTTTTACACATAAGAATAAAGTATAAATGTGGAAACACATTAAATAAATATTGTATACGTAGTGGTCAAAACATACAAGAGATTTAAATACGTACAACGAGAGACCCATTGAACACAATCAAAGAAAACCAACAATCATTTCTCACATACGATTGGGACCGATTGAAATGAGCATGGAATCTTTCATTACTTATTCTGTTACTTCTTATGTCAATGTTTTATAATGACATCTTGCTCATTGTAGCGAATGGCAACGCAGTCTATACTGACTTGCAGGGTTTCCCCCTACTTTATTTAGTGCTTTGATCGTTTGTGACTAATATTCATCGATAATGAGAATATAAAGAATAGCGTGTAATAAAATCAACATTGTATAATAAAACATGCAAATTAGATTACAGTACGGATAAGTCCACTCAGGGAAGTCCGTGAATGCTGCTTCGACAATTCAAGGAAAGTTTCATTGATGAATCTTCAATCGACCAATTCATATTGTGTAAATGTGTATGCACTTTCCAAACTGATTTATAGTGCTCACAAGTACTTGTGGTGATTATTAAATTATTAAACTTTGTTGAAAAATTGTATTAGTCGTGTACGTATACATTCGACTACGTGAGTATTAAATATTTCATTAAATAGAATTATTAATAAGTAGACGAATGAAGTTGTACTTAAAGGCAGAAGATTTGTTTTTAATTCTAACAATTATATTATTTTCTTCTAGTTCAAATTGAAAATCGATTTGTGTTTTATATTGAATTTGTGTGACTTATATTGAATATACCTGAATCTGGTGGATTGTGACGGGGTAATCATAAGTAGACAGCAGTTTTTGAGGATCTAAAGAGTCGCCAAAAGTGATCAATAAAATGCTCTTAAAATGTAATGCAAATGCCCCTAAAAGCAAAGTAAAATGACATAAAAATGGTATCAAAATCAGCTCGCATGAACAATTCATGCTATTGGATACTGTACTGATGTATTCGATGATTCTATTAGTTCATTAGCTTTTGAACTTTTTGTTTAAACTGTTATTAACTAGGAAATATGTCTAGTTATCCTGAAATCGGCTGATCCAATGGTGCTGATAGGCGCACAGGAACCATAAATTACATACAATTTATTACATACTATTTCCACTATTTCCACCATGCTCATTCCTGCTGAGATTATAATTTCTGTGCGAAGAAACCGAATAGGCTACTCAGGAATTCTGTGAAGAATTCTTGTTGCATCTCATAAATATTATTAGTAGCAAGAACTATTAAAATGATCTTAAAATCCATAACACCAGTGAAAAATAAGAGTACATTAACAAAAAAGGTTAAAAATGACTTATTAGTGGGAAAAGCCGAAAAATGTTAAAAAAACATCGTATAAAAATGAATAATTTCCTTTTGTCATAACACAAAATTAATTTCTATACCAAACGCAATTGTTGTAAATTTTTAATAATGTTATGTAAATGTAAGTGCGTTCGTGAATGGAAGGGCACGAGGAAAAGATAAAGAGCAGTGCGGCGGCGGCGGCGGCGGCAGCCTCCTTAACCCGACTGTTGGTTATGCGTCGGAATATATCTAGAACATATTTAAATAAACAATGAAAATCTGTTCAGGCATGATTCACAAATAATTTTTTCTATTTGATTTTATTTTGAACTTGAGAAAACTATTGAAATATTTTTAATTTTGAACACAGGACAGATGTGAAAGAATAAAGTAAAACATAATACAAAATAAGTAAAAAAGACACTAAGAAAATTATGTTTTCGAATTCAAGCACATTCTTGGCACAACTAGATTTGATGTTCTACACACAAGGCCGCAAGGATTTTTTGCAAGCGCCGCAAGGGCGGCGGAGCACTCCGCGGAGTTCCCCGTCCGTCACTCGACGGGCTGAGGTGTTCGGTGCGACGGACAGGTGGTGCCTTAGTCGCTCCGCAGTCAATCGGACACCGCTAGCTCCTGTGTCGTTGGTTCAGAACTGCCGCTCGAGCGAGTCAGCAAAGACTTCGGTTTTAGCGGCATCGTTCCACACATATTCCGGTGCTGGAGGAGGTTGACCGGTGTAACGTCCACGTTACCTTGCCTTAATAACTTGCCGTTACAAATTTATACATCCATACAACATCACTTTATTATGTTGTATCGTCACTAATTTAAATATCTTTAGTGACGTTCTTCACTTTTCATGTAACACATGAGATAGTTTCTTTTTAAAAAAACAATTTATTCAACCTTTCAAAGGATACATACAATTCTTAATTCAATTTTTGTATCAACATATCTTTCTTTGTCTCTCAATCTCTATCAACAACTTTCAATTCTCTTGTCAACACTCCCTGTTACTATCGTAACATTTAACAACCAAATATCAGTTTCCAATATTTATTTATAAATATTATGTTAACTTTGTAGCAAACCTTCCAGCGAAGTTGAAACGTTACAAACACCTCCCCTCTTTCACGAATTTTGGTCACCTTGGTGCCAAAATTTATAAATCTTATAATCAAGTTTAAAAATTCATATACAAAACAACTCTTATTTTATGACAACTAGATTAGTCCGGAAATAAATTTGCGAAACCTCTACATAAACAATCGGCATTTCCATGTGCCTTACCATGTCTATGCTGAATCTGAAAATTATATGCTTGCAATATCAAACTCCATCTTAAAATGTTACAATTTGCATTTGGTTTTTCTTTGATATATTTGAGAGGATTATGATCTGAAACCACAGTAAAGGGTAAATTTCCATCAAGATAATGTTTCAACTTTTGAATTCCATAAACGACGGCAAAAAATTCTTTTTCAATTGTTGAATAATTTTTCTCAGCAGTGTTTAACTTTTTACTTAAATATAAAATAGGGTGTTCTTCCCCTTGATAATTTTTTTGGCTTAGTACTATCCCAATTCCTATGTCTGATGCATCAGTATA
Organism: Teleogryllus oceanicus; assembly: GCA_964035755.1. Lineage (NCBI taxonomy): Eukaryota > Metazoa > Arthropoda > Insecta > Orthoptera > Gryllidae > Teleogryllus > Teleogryllus oceanicus. The sequence goes on from CAXIVR010000002.1 coordinate 114,362,656, forward strand.
AAGCGTAAAAGGTTTTTCAAAATTAGGTGCCATTAATACAGGTTTGGAAGTTAAAATTTTTATTTGTTTAAATCAATTTTCACACTCATCGTTCCAAACAATTTTCCTCCTCTTTGCCTCTCCTTTTGTTTGATCAGAAAGTGGAGATAATATTTCTGAAACATTGGGAATATATTTTCTATAATAGTGTGACGTACTATGATGAAAAACACAGACGACTGTTCTGATTGATATTTACAATATATTTACAGTATATTTACAATTAATGTACAAAGATTACAATACAAAAATCTAACCCTTTGGCAACCTTTCAGTTCTTTTAGCCGCGAAACCCCGCGACCGTCCCTAGGCCTCGCCCAGAACCACTCCTTCGAAAGCAGCAAAAAGCAACGCGAGGTGCGAAGCTGTCGGACATAGAGTCCCGTAACTATACCAGTTACATGGCCTGTCACCAAACCGATCTTCGACCCGAAGATCACGTGCAATGATAGCACTGGAGATACCTCTCGTCTTTCGACACCCAGCGTATCCCGCGAGGCGCCGGTCGGCGCGGCCGCTTTACATCCGGATTAGACCGGGTTTCCCCGAAGCGGCCCGGCGCGGCCCGACGCGGCCCGACGCCGCGGCGCCGAACCACGCGACGCTACAATAGGAAATCATACCTATTAGTTGTCTAATCTCGGTTTTAGTGTTAGGTTTAGGGAAATCCAAAATCGCTTTAATTTTTGCTTCTGATGGCGACAAGTGTCCTTGACCAACTAAATGACCTAAATACATTACTTTACTATGAGAAAATTTACATTTGGTTGATTTAATAGTCAAACCAAGTTCTTTGATTCTTTTTAAAACCTCTTTGAGCCTCGTCAAATGATCTTCCCATGTTTCGGATAGAATTGCTATGTCGTCTAAATATGGTAAAGCATAGGGTAAATTCCGAAGGACTTTTGACATTAATAAACAAAAATCGAACGGAGCATTTTTCAGACCAAACGCCATTCTTAAAGGTCTATAAGTACCGAATGGTGTTACAAATGCGGCATATTGACTAGCCTTTTCGGTTAATTTAATTTGCCAATATCCTTTTGATAAATCTATTATAGTAATAAATTTTGAATTTGCTACTTCCTCAATCCTTTCTTCAATATTTGGTATGGGTTTTAGTAATCTTATTGAGTTTCCTGTAATCTACACACGGTCTAGGATCTTTACCTGGTGCTTCGAATAAGATCATAGGTGACATATATTCTGAATCTCCTTCTATAATAATTTCTCCCTTTATCTTTTTATCAATCTCTTTCTTTAACATGTCGAGGAGTCAGTCTATATGGCACCGTATTTTCTCTTCTGTTTCTAATTCTATGTCATGTTCTATTAATTCAGTTTTTCCTGGTTGAGAAGTAAATATTGCCTTGAATTCTAATAGCACTGTTTTCAATTCCGTAAGTTGACTTTTTATTTCAACCTAGTATCAACTTCATCATCTTTAATCATTTTCTGAATAATTTCAAATCCTTCCTCTTTCCTTAGCCTTTTCTTCTAAAATATTAATTTCTTGAACAATACTACTATTCCTGGAATGAAATGGTTTTAACGTGTTATGATACACTTGATCCCTCACCTTTTCCTTTTCATTAGTATGCAACCTGACTACACAATTCGTATCTGATATCTTTTCTAATATTTCACCTGGTCCTTCCCATTTTAATGACAGCTTCCCTTTTTGTGATAAGATTAAATTTTATCACCCACTTTGTATTGGTTTTCCTTACTTTCTTATCATAATACACTTTATTTTTTTCTTCTGATTTTCTTCCTTTTTTTTCTCTAATTTTTTAACAAAAAAATTTACAACAGTATTTTCTTCTTTCGGTTCTCTATTCTCCCAACTTTCTTTGAGCAAAGTCATGGCGTTCGTAAATTAGTGCCATAAACTAATTCAGCTGGAGAAAATCCCGTAGCTTCATGCACTGTTGTTCTTAGTGCAAATAAAGCACAAGGTATAAATATATCCCAATTCTCTTTTTGTTCTAGACAAATTCCTCGTAAGACTCTGTTTAATGTTCTATGCCATCTTTCTACACTATTACTTTGTGGATGATAAACAGAGCTATGCGAAATTCTAATTCCCAGATCATCCAAGAATTGAATAGTCAGTTGACTCATCATAGAGCTTCCTTGATCACTTTGGATTTCCTTAGGAAATCCTAACCGACTAAAGATCTCTAATAAAGCGTATACTATTGTTTTCGATTTTATATCCGGAATGGGAACCACCTCAGGGTATTTTGTAGCTTCACAAATTGCTGTTAACAAATAACGATTTCCAGGTACCGTGGTTCTTAATAGACCTACCGTATCAACACAAATTTTTGAAAATACTTCCCGAATTGTTGGAATCAATTTCAATTTTGCCTTCCATTTATCTCCGTCGTACCCAACCCTTTGACATATATCACATGTTTTCACATAATCCTGAATATCTTTATAGTATCCTGGCCAATAGAAAGATGGTCTAGATTTCTTTTGGTTTTTCCTGGGTTAAATTTTTTGGAATTACGATAAGATCCTTTTTTTCAATCCACAAATTATCTTTTTAAAAATAGTTCTTGTTTAATTTTAAATTTATATTCATTTCCTTTGGGAAATTTTTTGTAATTCTTGATCTTCCATCTGTTCTTTAATAATTTCTGTTCTTGTTATTTTTAATAATTTTAAAACATCCATTACATGTTCGTGAAATTTGGTGAAATGTTTACTTTTGTCATCTATATCATACTTTTGATTTTCTTTTCCGGCCCCTTTATTTTGACATTCCTCTCCAGCATTAACGTTTAATACGTTAATTTCATCTCTAAGATCTCTATCCAATTCTTTTATCAATTTTGCAGTTTTATTTTCTAATATATACTCATCTCTGTCTAACTTATCTGAAATTACTACCACTTTTCCATAAACCTTTCCAAATTGCCTCAGATTTCTACTTCTGCTACAGGGAAACATGGGATTTTCTGTTAAGGGAGTACATACCCAGACACTTTCTCCAATATAATGTTCTTGTCTAACATTTTTTCTTCCTATTAAATCTATAGAAGCACCGGAATCACGCAGAAGTTTCAATTTTTTTTCATTTATATAAGCTTCGAACGTATAAGGTGCTAATAAATCTTTACTGGAAGTTTTTAACAATTAACGTGCTCAGATCCTATACTCTTTTCCACCGTTTTTTTTTAAATTTTGGGCAAAATGGTTTTATATGTCCTATACCGTTACAAAAATAACAATGTACTTCTTTCCTTTCTTCGAATCCTTCCTCAATTTCCTGTTTTGTATCAATTTTTTTATTACTTTCTTTTTGAATTTTGGATTTCTCATAGAATTTGGTACCATCAGCTGATTTATAAAACTTATTTTTTTGTTCTAGTAAATATTGATCACAAGTTTTCAATTGAAAATTTTCTCTAGTAATGTCATAATTCTATAATTCTTCAACTATGTCGCTAGGTTTTGTATATTTAGTCCATCTGCTAACTAGATGCTCTTTAACTACAAACGGAACGCATCGTTTTATTTTTTCCGTTATTAGTAATTCCTTTATTTCCTCAAATGAATATACATTTACGCCTTCTAACCAACCATTAAGACTTATTTTTAGCTCATAAGCAATATCTTTCCACGTTTTATCTGGTGTTTTTCTGATCGAAAAGAATCTCTGTCGTACTTTTTCTGCGGTTACTTTGTACTTACTCAATATTTTCACTATTTCATCATAATATTTTACTTCCCCTACCATTTCTCTCGTTATATATTCAGCATCATGTTCTGGCAAATGTGTCATTAACGAAGGTCCCCATTGGTCTTTAGAAATGTCATCAGCAGAAGCAAAATTTTCAAATTGTTGAAGGTATAAAGAAATATCATTTTCATTTGATTGAAAATGTTTCATGCACTGTGTGAGTTTCAAGGAATTTTTACTTTGTAATCCCTGAGTTAATTGACCTTCATTATTTATATTATTTGTTTCAGAAGTGTTTCTCGACATCACCTTACATTTTTCCAACTCAATTTTTGCCAGTTCAATTTCGTGTTTCTCCCTTTGTATCCTATCCTCCCTTTCTTGTTCCTCTTTTTGTAATCTATCCTCCTCCTCCAACCTTACCGTTTCTAAAATCTCTTTTACTATAGTTTCATCATAATCCTCTGTTTCAGATATTTTTTATAATATTCTTAACAGTTTCTTTCTCCGAAACCTCGCAGTTCAATTCCCTAGCTAAACTGATTAATTGACTTTTCTTACATTTATTTAAAAAGCCATTATCTTTGTTTGACCAGTTCGACAAGGAAACACACTTAAATTAATCTATCTGAATACCCGTTTACACACACACAGCTGTCACTCACGTTTCAATCTGACAGTTTCTAGGCTCCTTCAAAATCTCCAGACATGGTTAAAACATTCCACAGTTCTTCTTCGTATAAATTTTCACTCCACGCAGAACCACCACTGCAATTAATACGTCTTGATTACCAACCACAGCAACCACCCACAGTTCAGACTGATGACTCTGATTCTTTGAACACCCTTTCCCGCGAACTACAAATCCAGGCACACCACGTTTTTCCACCACGTTGTTGCAACCATTTCTTCTAACAATTTCCACGTCATCCCACCGCTGCCACCAATTTTGTAACGTCCACGTTACCTTGCTTAATAACTTGCCGCTACAAATTTATACATCCATCAACATCACTTTATTATGTTGTATCATCACTAATTTAAATATTTTTAGTGACGTTCTTCACTTTTCATGTAACACATGAGATAGTTTCTTTAAAAAAAAACAATTTATTCAACCTTTCAAGGGATACGTGCAATTCTTAATTCAATTTTTGTATCAACATATCTTTCTTTGTCTCTCAATCTCCATCAACAACTTTCAATTCTCTTGTCAACACTCCCTGTTACTATCGTAACATTTAACAACCAAATATCAGTTTCCAATATTTGTTTATAGATATTATGTTAACTTTGTAGCAAACCTGCCAGCGAAGTTGAAACGTTACACCGGTTAGACTTGGAGCGTCCCCGTTGGTCTGTACGGGATGGTTTACTCCTGGTTGCCGTTCCAGCGCTTTGGATAAGTTCCATAGATGTTTATCGTGGAGGTTGCACTCTTCTAATGTATTTTTCCACCGAGCGTTTCTCTCGTCTCTCAGAGACGCACGGAATTCTCGGCTCAGCGCTCTCGCCTGCTCCCCGTCTGCGGGATCACCAAATCGGCGATGAAACTTCCACCAAATCGGCGAAGATCACCAAATCGGGGAAGAGCAGTAGCTCTGCGGAGCGCTTGCAGTGTCCGTCTTTGCTCGTCTGTGGGCTCCGGACGAGAATCTGGCACGCGCGTTACTTTCGTGACCTTTTTGTACACGGACATGACCGTGTAAGTGAACAAATTCACTGCAGATTCTATGTCCGTGTCCACTTGCGGCCTCTGCTCGAGCAAATCGCTCACTTGAGATTGATAGCCGACCCAGTCAGTGATGCGCGTAGTTCGCATTTTTTGCTGGCGTGCTGCGACAAGAGATGTCAACCACATATATTACCGGATTGTGATCGTAATCCAGTTCGGGAAGTGACGACGGTACATTGCCATCAACTCCCTTCGCGATCGCAAAATCGATAATACCAGTCGCTTGCGCGTTCCTCACTGGGCTGTCGGAAAGGATTTGGGACATTTTGGTGCGCATACATATATGCCCCGTCTCATCGCTGCTAGAGTGGCGAGACTGGAACCGGGATCTGGGCAGTAGACAGACGCGACAAGGAGTCGGCTGATTCCCACCCAAATGTGCGATCCAACCGCTTCCAGAGATGTCAGCATTTGCGTCGGAAGGTGGATACTGGCCTTCTCCTATTAGTTTACGCCATCTTCCGGGAGAAGAGATGCAAGCTGGCACAAACAGGCTTCTGGAGAATGCTGCAGGGGCGGCCGCGGGTGGAGCGCTGGTCCGTGACCCACCGCTCCGCTTGTGCCCTGCCCCACGGAGGCCTGAGCGAAATTTGCCTCTGCTAAGCTTTGGACCAGGCTGTCCCCGTACCTTCCTGCCGGGTTGCACCGCCCTGGTTTCGGGCATATGTGCCTTGGTTTGGCCGCCCGGCGCTTTCGCCTGCATCGTCTGAGGGACGACCGGGAGATTAAAGTAGCTGCAGCCGGAGTACGAAGCTACGTGGCGTCCGCCGCAGTTGCAGAATTCCGGCGGGAGATTAAACGTTCCCCGTTTGGGGCAATTTGCCGTGCCCTTAAACACCGGCTTATTCTGCTGGCGGTAGGATGACCATTTCCCTTGCAGAGCTTACCGCGGTAGTCATAGACGCAATTGGCCGAGTGGTGACCCCATCTACAGCAGCGGTCACAAAACGGTGTCGGTGCCCTCTTTTCGCGCTCTACGATCACGTCAAAGTTACCGGGAGCGGTAGCTCAGTCATCAACTGATGTTGCTGCAGCGCCCCTGACCGGGAGGTCCTAGGTTCGAGTCCTGAGGGCGGCAGAATTTTTGACACTAGCGTTTGAGCTAGGTCGAATTCAGTCGCTGTCGGGAGAAGAATTCTAGAGTCCGACTGCTCTGATCGGTAGTTTTCCGTGGTTTCTCCGATCAACACCAGGCGAATGCCGGACCCTACCAAACGGGCCACGGACCGCGCGCGATCTGTCCTTCCTCTTCCTTGTCCTATCATTTCCCCTTACACACACACTTACACTAACATGCAGTACACTTCCACATATTCCGGAAGACCGGTCGGGAGCTCAGAGCTTATCCCGGCTGGGGCGGTGCCCCGCTGGTGGGAGAGTCCTGGTTAGGGTGAAACCTCACTAATCGACGGTAAGTCGGCGTCGGATCTCGCCATCCAGCGGGGGATCACCGCCATCTCCGAAGAAAAACATGCAGTACACTTACGGGACTAATGAACAAAGCAATTGACGCGCCCGGAAACACGAAAATATCAATCAATCAATCAACGTCAAAGTTATCCAACTGACGGATCGAGTAAATTTTACGCGAGGCAGGTGTGTCGCGTAGGATTTGAATATCTCCGTGTGCAGTTTACTACGTGTTAAATCTCAAACTTGGCTGACCTCTTAATTAATAACAATTTATTTAATACGGTCGCCAGCTGTTGAAACCAGCACATTAATTACATAAATTTTCGCTACGTAATAGATAGCGAACTGACCATGCATTTGCCTAAGGAAATATATGCAAAGCTAACACAAAAGCTTCTAAGCTATCGAACTTCAAAAGATTGTCGTCACACTTGAACTTTCAAATGGACGCCCCAGGTTTTAATGAAAAGGTATCACAACTTTATAGGATCTCAAATCGGGAGATATGACAATCAAATAACTTTCAACATAACACATTTATTGAATAAACAACTTTACATAAATTAGTTTTTCCTGATACGCAGGTTCTAAAGCAGCTGCGGGAAAAACGAAGCAGAATTACAATTTACAAAGTTAGATTGAAGGACGGTCGAGGCCGTCCCACATGAACAAAGGCGCGTCAAAATGCGCCGACATACAGAATTAATAATTTCAGTCGACCTCTCAACAAAACCCACTTTAGGGCGAGGAAGCTGAAAATTCAAACATAAACCTTATAACAAAAAAGGTGAACACTAACTTAGTAGCGCATCAACAACATCGCGCTAACACATGCAAATACTGTCTTATAATCTACCTTTGAATGCCCAATTTAGGACGAGGTAGATAGAAACGTACATAAACAAATTTACTAAAGAAGCCGTATTTTGGCCTTCTTTTCTTACATAACATTCATGATAAGCAGAACTACGTATGAGCCATGGAACAAACTTTCATAGGAGTGCATAATACCAAAATTCTTGGAAATGGATTTCTTACTATACCTTACGTAACAATACAACATAGAAATGCAGCAAGTTTACACGTAAGCGAGTGAGCGGTCCAAAGCGCCCGCCCGCTGCTCGCTGAACAAAGCTGTGCCTTGACACGAGCGCCGATCAACATGCCACATATACAAGGTCGGCAAGTGACCCCATCGCTCCGTGCCGGTGACAGCTGTAGCCCAGCGGACTTCTCTGCCGGCTACGGGACCGTGACGTTGCAACCAAGGGCCGCGGTTCGAGCTACCGCACGGGCCAAACAGACGCCTTTCGTAGTCTCCCGAGTGCCGAATGCGGCCAAGCGCCGACTTACTCTCAGCGGAGCAACTTTCCATAAACTGCCAAATGCGGCCAAGTAAAAATTCGAAGGCAGCGACTACATTGAACATAACATTCGAAGTAAACAAGCTGCAAACAACATAAGCAATTAACATTTCATTAACAACATAATCATTTCAAAGTAAGAGTTCCATTTCCAATCCATACATTACCAACAAATTAAATACATTTATGCACTCAATTTCATTAACATTTCGTTTGGTTCAAAAGGAACCAACAATAAAAACAACAACCATGGCTCAGGTACCAATGACGAAATGAGAAACAATATTAATTAATCTTTTCATAATTGATTTGACGGAGTAAGTTATGACAATTTACAAAACAAACAGTGGTGCTATATCCTAACATTAAAACATACTATGTACAAATTGATAGTTTAACGACTCTGAAGGAGCCGGGCTCTACGAAAGAAAAGTCAAAACTACATCACGGAATGTAGCCGAAAGAACAGAACGAGCCCTGTGCCGAGATGCGCATGCTTTATAGGGGTTGGTGAAGGGTAACAGCCGTGAGGGGGTCATAGTAGTGGGGAGCATGGATCGACCATTTGGAACCTCTTGCCAGAATACGTAAGGGTGGCGCCCTGCAGGTATGTGACCTCTCGACACCTGAGCGATGCCAGCGAACCTGTTAGAGTCCGCAGGCACTGTGACTGTCCCCAGAATACAGATTAAAAATATTTTAAATTGACCTGAAAACGTCAAATCTGAAGCTACAGAGTTAAATGAGGTGTCCAAATAGTCCTAAATTTAATGTAGATGCCGGAAAGACTAAAAATACTGTAAACTATTACCTTTTAAGAGAAGTTGCATAAAACATGAATTTTTTCTCAGATCACACTGAGGCAAAAACTTAGCTCTTACTAACAAAATCTCAGGTTTTCAAAACCTTCTCATGGCCATGAGATCACAGTTTAACTGTAAACTATTACCTTTTAAGAGAAATTAAGGTTAAAAAAGTTATTCATATGGTACCATGTTAAACCTATTTACATGAATAAACCTTATAAATTATTGATGTGTTTTCTTCTCAGATGGTCTTCTAAGATGATTGATGGCTTCACTGGAGGGTTCACATCACAAAATACAGTAAACTGTAGGCACTTAAATTTTCCAAATTTAACACTACGCTGCCATTCTTTGAGTGGGGGTTCGCCTTTTCCTTTGGGTCCGGCGACCGCAGATTCTTTTAGGCGCCAGTGTTGCCTGACGCCCAGGGGATCGTAGCCAAGCTCTCTCAGCTCTTACGCCACTTCACCCTCGGTGAACCCTCTCGGGTAGAATAGCTGCCCTGGCGGGCCCGCTACATGAAGCGAAACTCCCTTCGCCAAATACCCTAAGGTTGCATCCGTTCGGCCTCCTCGCCGTCTCAGGACGTCATCCCGCACGCGAAAATGGTGCGTCACGACGTCTCCAGATCGTATCTCGCAGATAGCAGTTAAAGGCCCAATAAGTACTTCTCATTCCTCGTGAACGGTCAGTACTTGTCGTGTGTTCAGTGATTTTTTCACGTGGTGTTTCCAAGGAAAATAAGAGGGAAGAAAAATTACAAATATTGTTTATAAATATTTTAAGTATGATTCTTCAAGGTACACCTCGCAGTGCGTGTTGCTCAATTGCATTCATCTTGTGAAGGTATGTATAAAATGTTCTTTTATATACGCGTATATGCGAAATTCCGTGTAAGATCAGCCAAAAATTTGCACTCTCTAATCTGACACTCCCCCACTCCACCCATAACTGTGGTGAAATTATCTTGTAGAATCACCTCGCACTTATATAATATTTATCAACTACACGTGACATGTCCACAATCCTTCTCTTTATGATTTTATTGTTATTTACCATCTTAGTAGCAAACGAGTCATTTACCGTTTATTTGGGGAGAAAGGAACATACACTTGATTTATGTTATTAAAAATGTTGTGACGCATTTCCAAACAGGTTTTCAAAAATCATTGTCTCAGACTTCCTCCTTTGGGTCCCGATGGGTTGGGGTTCCTTGAGTCTGCGGATTTTCCCGGCCTCTCGAGAGACAATGAGCAGATTTTCCGGATATTTTGTCTAATTCTTACTTGCAATATTTAAAGCAGTAACAGTTTAATTACCTGAAATGTTTACAACTTCAAAATATAGAGTTGAAATTGTTATTTCTGTATGTGAAACATTTTTCTTCAATATTGCTATTTACTATTCAATTACAGGAACATATTATCCTACATCGAATAATTCTGAGCCGTGGAAATGGAGATGTCGGTTAGTGACATTACCGAGCATTCGAGAAAACGAATAAATCACGAAACCTGAATCATTCTAACCGTAAGATAAGGAAGCCTGACATATTTTTTAAAAATATGTCAAAAATAATTATTTTTGAGAAAAGGAGGAAAAATGAAGGCGCCCTTTTTCGCCAAACGTGTCAATGGATTGCGCCAAATGGATTTCAATGGATTTCGCCAAACGTGACAATAAATAACAATTATGCAAGTATATTTGATTAATAAACATTTTGTGAGATATTATTAACTAAAGAAACTGATTTTGTCAACGTGTAAGGATGGTAAGTAATTTTAATTGAAAATACGGGTATAATACCGGCACAACCTTCATGGAGTCCATACCGGTAGAGAAGTCCTAAAGAGGTATTTTACTGGTATAAAAGAATAAAGGTATTTGAAAAAGGTATGAACAAATACCGGTATTTTTCCGGTATTCAATACCTTTTTCGGTCGCTGTTCACTAGCAGAATCAAATAAAAACAAACTATCCTTTTTATCTACTTTTTCTTTTGTATTTACAGTATTTGAAGTGTTTCTTTTTTTAAATACATCTATTTTATATACTTAAATATATCTCCAAAATACATGACCAAAAAAAGTACAGTTTTTTAAACACAAAAATACATACTTCAAATACAAGTCTTTAAATATTGCTCAACCCTGTCTATAAACTATGTGCGATCAGCAATGTACTAATCTCAGTTTCCAGGTTGAGCGTACGTATGCCAGGAGTAAGTAAAGAAAAATTTGTAAAATGAAATTGCAAAATATGAACATATATAAGGAAAACGCTAAAAAACGAATATGTAAAATCATATTTTCCTCCAATATTCAAATTTCATTAGAAAACTTTTAGTACAATAATACTGTGTAAGTATCCTTACAATACAATTTCAAATAAAAGCTAGAATGATACATCACATACTTTCTGGCATTATTTCTAAATTTGCAATTTTCGAAAATTGATAGAGTTCAACGAAAATGGGAATTCTATTAAGCGCCCATTCTATCAATGAAAAAACATTTGTAGTTGTTTTTGAGAATATATATATATATATATATATATATATATATATATATATATATATATTGTGACGTCACGGGATTATACGAACCCGTAACGCCACCATAAGCCACAAGAAAAGACCAGAACACCGAGGAATAGGGTACGCGGTGGGCGATGGTCCGAGAAGCGACATCTACCCGCAGGTTTTTCGCACTCCGATGTCCGAAGTTGCGGATAATATTTTCTTGAGAGGGCGCGAAGGAGGAGAAAATTCACCCCTCCAGAAATTTCCCCAGGCGGAGACGCTTAAATACCGCGACGCACTTCGGGAGAGCTCTCTTACAACTTCGACAGCGACGGCGACTCAACTTACTTCTTCGGCGATCGTCATTGGTTAGTGCAGGAGTATAATTTTACTTGCTTAGTTAAAGCTGATTTAAGAAATGCGGTAATAAGTGATAGAATTCAGAAGCGAAGTGCATGTACGTTATTAGCACTAACATCACGCGAGAATGCAAGTGATGTGATCGCTTGAACCTGAAATAGCTTCATAATCGAAGTAAATTCGCGCAGAAGGACTCTAAACGAAATCCAGTATCTAATTTTGTACGCCCCGACCACGCACGCTCAAAGTGTGGTATGTTGGCCGAGAGCTAGAAATATTCTATTCAAGTACGTTAGTTATTTAAAACTGGTAGCGCGAGCAACGGGTACGCGGCAGGCGGCAGAAGGACAACTCCAATGAAGACTCAAGCGTAGGCGAGAAGGACTTGATCACATAGTGGATGGTATTGAGCCGAGATCAAGAGAAAGGTTTGAATTTGACGGTGGCGCATCCTGAGATCGAGCGAAAGAAGAGGGACATCGAACCAGCCAGTGACGTGGCGAGGACTGCGAGCGCGAACCCCCAAGGTTAACTGACGGCGAGCGGAAGGATATGCGAGGTAAAGACTGGCAACTTCTATGCGGCAATTTGTTGGGAAACCGTATAGCTTTAAATACCAGGCGAAGCGTCCTAAAATAGGTGAAAGTTCCAAATAATTACTGGGAGAATTATTTCGAATGTATGAGCGGCAGTTTTTGATTTCACCCCGCTGCACGCACCAGTAAATTCGTTTGAATGCCATACCTTGTAAACTTTTCTAAAGTAAATTATAATTTCAGGTAATGAAAAGAACTTATTTGAAAGTCGTCCATTGAATGATGTCAGGGATAATTAGTTGCTGTAATTTGTAAAGGGTATGATTTATAACGTGTGTACGTTTATTCTTGTGTTAAGAGTTTACAGCATTGTAATAAATGCGCTTAAGGCTGACCTCTGTGAAGTCTATGATAGAATAATTGTAGAGAATCATTTTGGGCCGTGCACGGAGAAAACCTAAGATTAACAAAAGCAAAAATGAGGTACAAAAATAATTGAGAAAGGGGTAAGCAAAAATAGTGAATAGTGCTTATTGAAGTATTCAGGCAGTAAAGGGGACGCCTATACAATCTTTTTTGTGGTTCTGCTCTCTTCTGTTCTTTTTGTTTCTGTTTTCTTTGCAGTGACCATCTCCAGTACATACTTTTTGTATATTTGTGCCACTGTTAATTGTTTTTACTGAATATATGCTCATTTACCAGAACGCAAGTTTGCACTGAACTGTACATGTCTCAGCAATCTTCAAATCGTTCACGAGCATTCATTCCCAAATTACTCTAAAGCAACGCAAGTTTGCACTGAACTGTACATGATCTCAGCAATCTTCGAAAATACGTCGGGTTAGGCGAAAATTGGACTAGCACCAAATTTTTTATCGTCTTTAAACAAACAATTGGTGCACTTTATGAGAAAAAGGTACACTTGCTTTAATTGCCAATACTTCGCCCCGATTGCCCGAATTGCCCGAATTACTCATATATTTCAAAAATTGTACATGATCTTACTTCCAGATCTGTCAGAACATATTTCAGTAAGGAAAAAAATATCAATAGTAGGTGGGAATATGCCCCAAAAAATTGCTCGTTTGCAATTTTCTAAAAATAAGGGATGTCAACAAACACCATACTTGCACATTTCTCTTGCGTTTTGTACGCTACCCGAGGATAAAATTTAATCAAATAATATAATGACGTTTTGAGATTTTGAAAATGGTTTTGGGACTTAATGTAAAGTACCCTCAAAAATCATAATATTCCTTTGAAACTCCCAATGGCTCGAGTTCTTTCAGGTAGATAGGGGAATATCAATTTTGGAGAAATCGGCACAACGGTTTAGGCGTTAGCGTTGACCACAAACGGACAGACACGTTTTCGCGTCAATCGATTTTTAGGTATCAAAGAACCATAAAACATGCATTTTCGCTACACCACGAGTTAGGAAAAGTAATTTATTATATAGCAACAGGATTTATCCACTTTTACGTCACCAGGGCTCAGCAATAAGAGTTTTCCGGCGCACGATTACTAACTTTCTCATCTTAATGAGAAGAAGATTGAGAAGAGGAAGAAAGTAAAATGTTCACATTTTGAAATTCCATTAATAAAATATTCATAAAATCGAGTTTAAAAGTAAATACTTTCTCTGCTTACTATTTGTGTAAGAGTGTGTAATGAGAGTGTGTGAAGAGTGTATCAAAGGTAATTCCACGAGTGGTTTGGAAGTTACTCGCGAAGCGAGGATTTATCGACAATTTCCAAACCACGAGTAAAATTTACTAAGACTATTTCACGAATGAAATTTCATAAATATAATGTACTATTAATAATTAACATTGTTTTATTAAAATATTTTTACATGGAACAGAAATATATAGGTAAGGGCAATTATAAACAACAAAATAAACATAAGACCAAGAGAGCGAAATTACTAGAAAACACTGTCATTGAATACACACCTTAAGTTTAAATTGAAGGAAACGTGTTTTGTTCTTTATTTTTAGGAAGATGTTGAATTTGAAGCGCTACCATGTCTTAATTTGTTAATAATTGAAGAATGGTATTCCTCATTCATTTGGAGATGTCGTGAGTGACGATGTTTAGAGCTTTTTATTATTTCTTGCTTTTGTATGCCAACTATGCATTTCAGAAACTGAATTGTTGTGCATGAAATGCATGCATACAAACATGCATTGTTGTGAAATGCATTTCACGACTATGCATTTCAGAAACTGCAGTTGAATGACAAGAATGATTAGTTATTTTCTGTTATTTGTTTAATCCAACTTTAGCTGCATACGTTTTCGTCCAAGTAGACTACTGATTTTCCCCAACAGGGCAGTTTTTGTACCAAATACCTGACTTTTAATAAGAAGGGTTAGGTGTGATAAAACAATCGATTAATTTTAATGTTACCTGTGTGTTTTTCGGCCAAACGTTTGTATAATCTTACCGGACATCTAGAAGGCGACTCATATGGTGTCAACCATTTCGTCTCTAAGATTTCCATCGCCTCTGACAAGTCTTGGAAAAATCGGATTATAGGCTATTCTAGCGGCTTCTTTACCATCATGATCTAATTCCCTTTGGAAATAATAGACTAAACATTTTGCCGCTTCTCCATCACGCCACGCCAATTCTAGTGAGGCAGCAAGAAAGAACTTTATTTGCAACCCTTCTGGCGTATTTTTTTCACACGTATCCATTAATATTGGTACGCTTGAGATTTAAGAGCTACTGCACTAACCTTTCGTTTCTCCGGAATGTTTTGTAGTAACTTTCTCTTTGCATTTAGCCTCTCTGGACTTGAAATCCATATCAGTAAAGGGTTAATATTTCATTCTTGAAAAATGTCTCTGTATCATTTTCGCAGACACGTTCCCTATCGCTTTCACGGAATTTTCTTTATATTCTTCACCATTCACTTTTCTCATATTTCCTTTTTATTTTTAATTTTTTCCTTTAAAATTTTCAAATATATTTCCTGTTGTTGAGTTTTGGTTTGGATTTATAAATATTTTCCTCTATTTCGTCATTCGACGTCGAACTTTGCTGCATTATTTTGCGCTCAAACAATTTCAAACAACAGATACACACCCGACAATGGAATAAAAATAATAGCAAAATTACATAACCTCTATCTGTAGACAAAACAAGGTGCAAAACTCAAGGACGAGTAGAGAATCTTTGAGGTACTCAAAAAAGAGGTACTCTCTTCTATATTACGTGAGACATTTCTGAATTAGTTTAAGACAAAATATGGTTACTGCTAGAAAAAAAAAACAAATTTAAAAGAAAACGTTTTTCAAAATTAACCAAATATGTTTTCGGAAAGAATTTCACGAAAATAGGTAGTGTTGTCAAAAACTGCAATAAGCAAAATGTGTAAAATATATAATAATGTACAAAATATGGAGAAAAATTTGATATTTGTTAAGATTTCAACAATGCGCCGAGATCACAAATTTAGAATAGTCCCGAGACCCAACCCAAAAGCTCCCATCTCAGTAGTATAGAAACGTACAACTTCTTATTCAGAAGAAGAAATACTTCAGGAATTAGTAGAAAAAATTCCTTTTAATAATAGTTATAAGATTAATAAAAATGAGAACGCAAACCATGGCCATTATGTGGTAACTCCAAAACAAACGAAGGAAATGCAACTCAATTTAAAGGAACTTTTTTAAAGCTGTAATCAATAGAAGAGCGTCGCATAGACCTGGCCAGTTAGATCGGAATGTCAAACTACGGACATTCTAAGAAAACTGTGGCTTTCACCGCGCTGTGGAAATGTGGGGTCAACACGCTACTATCGAGGGGCTAATGAAGAACAAAATGTAAACGTATAAGCCACATCGCCCCAGCCGTGAATGTCAGGTTACCAAAATATTCTATCCGAAAAGTTCTTCCTAGCGCGTAACCAACCCAAACATGCCTCCAACATTCTGCCACCAATCATTCACCCACCAACCCTTCACCGCCCCTTTCCCTCCACCACCTCAACACCTCAGAGAAAGACCCCCCAACATTTCTCCCCTGACGCACTATACCCAGACTGACCCAACTGAGACCACCGTCCTCGTATCAATCGCCCTTGTACTCAGATTTCTCAAACCTTCAACATTTCCAACTCACTTCACTCTACAATTTCAAATTGTTTCCAAAGTTGAAATATTCCCTTTCGAAAATGTTAAATCAAAAAATCCCTGTTCCCTTTCAATTCAATTCTCCAATCTCTGAATTTATTATCCCTGATTTATGTTCAAAATAACCCCGTCATTCCAATCCGCCTAATATCGTGGAATGCAAATGTCTGAACCAATATTCATATACACCAATTTTCTTCATAGCAATAATATCGATATAGCTTGCATCCAAGAAACCCACCTGAGGCCCCCTATCAAAATTTTCATTCCTGGATATACATGATCGATATGATCGTCCACGAAATCATAGCAGTGGTGGTGTAGCCATTTACGAAAAAAAAATATCTCCATCATCATCTCCCCGAATATGCAAACCCACGTTTGAAAATATAAGCGTTGCAGTACAGCAAACCGGACAATCCCACCTTATTGTGACCTCATGTATAAGCCTCCAACATTCCTATAAAAAGCGATATCGATCCACTATTTATCAAATCAACCAACAATTGTTGTTGGAGACTGGGAAAGCCAAGAATAAGTAAAGTGGGTAGCAGATCAATTCTCCTGCCGCATCCTTCTTCTTGCAGATATTGAAAGATTAAATCTAACAGTGCATGCTCTGATTCTCTAGCATTATCCCCACCAATCTTCAATACCACAGACATCCTCGATTTCGGTATCTCAAGCAACATTAGCTAAATATTATTGTGGAGCCACATCGCTTCCCTTCAGATCATCGACCTCTTCTTTTCTCCTTAAATACTTCATTAAAAGAAAAACGCCCAGCTCAGCCCTACTGCCTACAAAAGTCAACTGGCCTCACTTTCAGATCCTGATTTCTGCATTCTGCCACCACCTGTCACTGAAAAAACTCAAGAAATTGATAGAGCCATTGACCCCGCTCACCCACACCATCCTCGATAGTTTAGATCTAACAGCTCCCCAATACGTCAACGCAACCCACTACCTCCATTTCACCAATCTACAGAGACTATTATATCACAAAAGATACATACGTAATCACTGGCAAAAAAATCGTTCCCCTTCTTAAAATCTTACCTAAACCTATCACTAAAATAGTAAGATATCTTTTGGGTATATCTAACGCCCAATATCTCCACTTCCAAACTCAAACCCCCAAACCCCAAATGATCACACGCTGTGGAATATCACTGCCGCATCTTTCGGCAACCCAAATAATATACCTCCATAACAACCGCGGCATCCGACCTATCCAGCAGATAAAGCAAAGTACTAGGTGAATACTTCACAACCTTTACTCCCATCCCCTTTAGAAAATCCCCATGATCAGTTACTCCTCGAAGAAATCCGACGAACTAGGTAACAGTCCCAAGATGTCCAAATTTAATTCCCCCCTGAAATTGTGAACCTTTATCTGTCGCTACTCCAAAAGTTTCATGGTCACGACAATCCAACGTACGTCTTTAAAAGCCTTCCATTCACAGCCATTTTACATATAACAGCAATATTTAATGCTTCTCTTTGTCTGTCATACTTCCCTCGCAAATGGAAACACGCCACATCATTCCCATTCTGAAACCAGACAAACCAAAAACGACCCGTCAAGCATCGCCCAATTATCTTCTGCCTCCTTAGGAAACTGTTTTAAAAATGTATCCTCGCGAGATTAATTCCATCTCAGTTCAGTACCATACCTCGCCAATTCGGTTTTCAACCATACTTTCCACAAATCACCAAATACTAAGACTAACTGAGGATATAATCGAAGGTCCATGAAAAAAACACAGTCCAATCTTCCTCGACATAGCTAAAGCTTTTGACACCATCTGCATCCAGGACTGTTATATAAACTTATTCACATCGGAACCCCTGACTATCTTTATTCACATCCCTCAAAAGCTTCCTGCCGTCGCACTTGTTCTGTCCGCCTTCCGAGCCCTTTCCTATCTTTACCATAAAAGCAGGAGTACCCCAAGGATCTGTTCTCTCTCCACACTATTTAATCTTTATACAGCTGATATACCATCCACCCCTCATACCCCCATTGCTCTGTTTGCTGATGACACGCAATATATTCCTCAAACCCTGATATTGATACGCACAGAAGACCTGCAACACCACCTCTTTAGCTCTCCGACTGGCAAGAAATGGCATATCCGGATAAATCCCAGTGGGCCCAAACCAAAATCTTCACGCTCCGTAGACCAAATAATCCTCCTCCCCAACTATCAAAGGGGAAAACATAACTTGGCCCCAACAACAAGCCATTAAATATCTGGGAGTACTTTTGATAGGCGGTCACATGGAAATCAAATATTCTCCACAGAATAACTGGCAACTAGAACCCACCAATTATATCCCCTTCTCAAAAGTCATCACCCTTGCAACTCATGTCGCTACCCACTCATACCAGTCAATGATCCGCCCAATTTATCCTACGCTTCTCCTATCTGGGCCTCACAGCAAACCGAACATTCAAAAAAGGATTTTCCAAAATAAATTCCTCCGAACCATCACTAAAGCCCATGGTTTGTACCTAACCCCCAGCTACATAACGAACTCGGCATTACTCCTATCTCCGTCCTTTTTCTCCCTCCTATCCTCTCGCTTCTACCCTAATTCCCCAGTTCCCTCACCCGTACATTTCAAAATCGAAAAAAAAACCCTCACCGCAATAGACTAAAGCGAAACTACCGCGACAGTTCTTCGACCCTCCTTGATTATCATGCAGCCGATGTGGCTTCTCACATTTATTTCACAAAACTCATGTATTAGTCAAGTTTTCTCAATCAATGTGTTTTAATTCATGCTCACTGTATCTTTCGCGGATGCTGGGGCCTTGGGCCAAGCAGAAATAAATGAAAAAAAAGACACAAGTACATTAGAAAAAAAAAGTACATTAGAATCCGGACTCTAACCATCAGATCACCGGGCAGTACCGCGAAAGAAAATTTTGACGTTACTGAATGTTTTCTACATTTGTCTATAGAATTCTATTTATTATATTTCTGTTTATAATAGGCGATTTTCGGCTTTCAGTTTATAATATGGTGATAATATGGTATTTTTTTCTAATGTGTTAAAAATTATAACTGAATGTGTACATTCTTAGTCAATAAATTTCCTTTCTTAAAGGTTTTCTATACACTTTAAATTACGACTCGAATATCGTGCGTGGTTGCATAAGTATGTCGCATTAATAACTATTTACTTCATTTACAACAAGAGTAATACATTTCTGTTTAGTTTTAATTAATAGTATAGAATGTTGAACGTCTGTTCAATCATTTTTTAGAGGTGTAATAAAATAGTAGTGAATGTGTACTATCCTATTAAATAGGTTTCATTTCCCTGTTATAAATCACTACTCGAACAAAGTACATGGCGTAAGTATGTCGTTTCTAAAAATATTTATTTCGTATGCAAGAAGAGTAATAGATTTTTTTAGCATTAATTAATAATATGAAACGTCTGTTAAATGATGTTCTTGATTTTTTTGATTGTGGTCGTTTGTTGTCTTTATGCTCGAGTTTGAATCTCTTGCACGTTTTGACCACTACGATTGAGTTTATACAATATTTATTTAATGTGTTTCCATGTTTATAGTTTTTTCATGTGTTTATAGTTTCCATGTTTATAGTTATAAGTTAATACTAAATATGTATTTTCCTATTGAATGAGTTTCAGTCGTTTGCGGCTTAGGATACTGTATAAATTACTACTCGAATATCGTACGTGGTTGTATACGAATGTCGTTTTTAAAATTATTTATTTTGTAAACAGCAAGAGTAATAAATTTCTGTTTAGTATAAAATAATAGAATGAAATTTTTTAATGACGTTTTTGATTCTTTGATTGTGCTCGTTGGTTCTATGTTCGAATTGGAATCCCTTGCATGTTTTAACCACTACGATTCAATTTATACAATATTTATTAAACGCGTTTCAACGTTTATAATTTTTTTCTTAGGTGTTAAAAATTGGATTAGAGTGTGTACTTTTCTACTGAGTAGGCTTGTGGCTTATACACTCTATAAATTACTACTCGAATATTTTTGGGTTGCATAAGTATATCGTTTTGTTCAAAAACATGTTGTCCAAACATGATTTATTTTTAACAATATTTATTTAATATAATTTAATATTATTATATAGAAATGAATAGTTTGATTAATAAATTATATTAAATAAACTTGAATATTTATTTACGAAATTTTGTAATAGGCTTTAGTGTTTTGTGGTCGTAGGTAGTCTTCAATATTATACGCGAATGTCTGGTGGTTGCATAAGTTTTAACAATGTTTCCGGAAACGGTATGAGTAATAAATTTAATTTTAGAGAAATAAATTTGTAATAAATATGTACTAAATATTCGTGTTAGTTTTGATCGATTGTGCTTATTTTTTAAATTTGGTTGTACTAGCGTGACAGTCACGCTAGCACAACCACATTTATTTCAGAAACGGGGGATAAATTGAATTTTTGGTAATAAATGTTTATTAAATATTCCATTTGGTTTGATGTGTTTGTGCTATGTTGGTTGTGCCAGCTTGACATGGCCCCCAACCCGTCTCCTCATTGCCTCCCCGTCGAGGCTATGACCGTTAGTCGGCCGGGACCTGGACAACTCCGACAGGGAGGCTTGTGATCCCCGTCTGGACTTTTATATGTGGGTTTTGAATACGCCGCCGTGCTGCAAAGGAGATGCTGGCTGATGTATCTCATGCCAAAATCCGCTCAAGGGTCGGCAGTAAGCCAACCACTCAATAAGGACCGACGTGTTATCGACGACAGGTTATCGACGTGAGTTCCGCCGTGAAGCTCAGGGTCCAAGAGATCACTTGCACTTCCCCACGGAATCCCTAATCTTGGTTCACCTCTGTGTGGTTAACATGCATTAACAACACGTAACATGTAACAACACGTTCAAAACATTTTTTTACAATTTTATATCGATTCGAATATATTAGTGCTAGTGGGTACACCTAGTGCGTTACCAGCCAATGAATGCATGCTACACATTGATCGAAAATAGACATTTACTATTTCTGGGGGTAACAAATTATACTGATATCAAGAACTGTGGTTTGGTCATAGGTGATGAGAGACGACAAAATACTTCTTTTTATAAATGGACCTCCTACTTTATTTACAAATACATGCATCATTCATAAATAGAATAACTCATGCTCAAGACACTTTAAATATGCTACTGAATATTTAACGCTTTCTGATTTATTACATTCTTTACAACTCTTCCTTGTCTTTCTTTTTTTACCTGCAATTTAAAGATAAAACAGTTGTCAAGTAATGGAATTCTTCCTGATGGACCTCATTCTTTAAACATTTTTGGACAGCAGATACTTGCGATTATTCAAACATGCATTCATTGCCAGATTTCATTGAGAATACTCGATAGCATGAAAGGGTATGTGAACGTATGATAATTGGCATTGCCATCTAGGTCCTGATACAGAAGTTTCATAATGTATTGTTGATAATAACAAAACAGTTTTCTTTTTTTTCGCATATGAACACACTTGTCTGTGAACATATTGTTACATTATATCTTGTAAAGCGAAATAAAGAAGACATTTCTTCGCGAGAGGAGGAAGACAACATCTCTGTTCATATATACGGCTTTATAACTCTTGAATGTTCCTACATGACATATTCCATAACATCATCATTTGAGAAAGTAGTAGAGTTGTGAACAAGTCACAAACAATTGACTTCGAGATCCGTTGTAATCAATTGCGAGATCTTTCACATTTCCTCTTCACTTACAAATGGAAAGGACCCGGTATACACATGACCATATAGTGAATAGGAATTTTTAGAACTACATATGAACCACAGCTTTGTTCCGTACTTTGTTGGTTTTGATGGAATGTACTGAGTACATTATGTTTGACTTTTAAACGCAAAAGTACTCATCAACAGTGATGAAACAGATAGTGAATAATTGCCCAAATCGAAGTTCAGCATTGCAAATGTATCATATGTCTGATATTTTGCATACTGCATCCTAATAGTGTGTTATCGTTTGCACAGGAGTAATTTGCGTTTGCGCAGAAACAAAAATGAAATTACAAGCAGAAGCGTTTATTCTTAGAAGGCCCGGGAAGCGAATCCGCGCCTTCGTCCGTCTCTGCTAAGCGTTTGGCTAAAGCAAGGATTATGATATTTTACATACTGCATCCAAATAGTGTGTTATCGTTTGCCCAGAAACACAATGTTCAATCTGAAAGAAATTTACGTAACTTTGATAGAACTGCCATGTATAAATTATAAGAATAAATGTTAAAATTTTATTGGTTAAAAAAGGCTGATAATTCATAGTAGTTGTCATCAATCTTATAATTGATTCCAATTAATAGAAAGGAATCGTGGTTCTGTACAGAATCAAACGTCCACATGCAATAGGTAGGGAGTGTATGGTAGGGATGTGTGTCGAACCCATGTTAAAAAATTGGCAGGTAATTTAATAATTTAAAAAGTTAATAATTTAGTTTTAATTAACAGAATATAGAAAAGTTATCGCGATCGGAAAGAGAGAAAAATAATTGACGTCGCGGTATAGTTGTATAGTGTGACCATGGTCTCTTGTAGATGCCCACTGAAAATCCAGGTGGCGTATATAGACCGGAAGATTAAAAAAAGTAGAAACAATGGAATGGAAGTAATGATCTGGTCAATAAGCAGAAAAACGCTCTTTGTTATTCTGGACATGGAACGAGTAACATCGCTCTAATGCTAGCAGCCTAAGGAACAGTATGGGATATAGTTTTTGTTCAGCCCACGAGGGCGACATAATTTATAACAGAGAAATAGAAAAATTCACATGTTAATCATAGGAATTAGTGCGTGTAATCATGTAATATGTAATTGCAACAAACGCAACTAAATTGTAGAGACGTATTTCGAATTAGGCACGTATCTGTGATGATAATTACGAAAAGTTCAGGATACAATAATTTTGGATAGCATTAGTCAATAGAGTACGGAAACATCATCAATATCAGTGCGGAACAGCAAAGGAGGGCAATTATAAAAGAAATTACTAATTATCAGTTTATCATGGAAGGATGTTAAAATATATCTCAGCTATGCCCCACGAGGGCAGATTATTTATAAATATTTATAGAACGATATATATATATATATATATATATATATATATATATATATATTTTGTGACGTTCGTGGCCTGGCCACAAACCCCACAGCACCCACGCAACATTGGCGGTGACGGAAAGTACTATGTGAGAACACCGGAAAAGCAGCCAGAGATGGAAAAAGGCGCTACCTATCGGTTGCGGCCAGAAGCGGCGGCGGGGTACTCTCGACGTAGGGGCTGTACTATGACGTCAGAGCCGCATTTATACAGCGGAGCGGCGGAGAGTTGCTTTCTTCTTGAATCAGACGGCGACGTGAGAGGTAGCTTCGGTAGTCAAGACGCGGGGTCGTGAATAATACCATGGGCAGTAGTGGAGGAGACCGTTATAGTATTGAGGCGGCGAAAGCAACAAAGTGAAACTGTACGAGGCTGCATAAATTAAAGAGAACGTTGACTGTGAGAACGTGAGCTGAAATAAGTGAGAATTGAGTGGAGTAGTAAACGTGACTGTGAACCGTATCAGATAATCAACGCGCTGGTGGCGATACGTTAATTAACACACGCGAGAGACTGAGAAATACGCGTGCGCGTGTCTGGATCTGGCGGCGAGAGCTAAAGAAGATTATTCTGGATCTGGCGGCGAGAGCTAAAGAAGATTATTCTGGATCTGGCGGCGAGAGCGATAGAAGACTGGTTCGGCAATTTGGTAGCGGGCTACGGAGACGGCTTCCTAGGACATTTGGGAAACTTGAGCAGCGACCTCGACGACACGACGGCGGTGCGTAACCCGGGGGCTTGGGCAGCTGCAAAGGTAATCCGCATTTGAATAAAACTAAGGTGGGGAGACCGGAATTTCGGGAGATCGCCTTAGATTTGATTCACGGCGAAGTAAATTAACCTTGTACGACGGTAATGCATTCAATTTAGAAATTGTGTAAATATTTGATTAGAGTTCCTCATTTTATTGTGTGTAAAATAATTAACGAGTAAAATTGTGAATGTAAAATAGCGATAAGATCCCAGATAACGAGTAACGGTAATCAATCCCAGGCGTGTGGGAAAGTTCAATTTCACTTGATTTAATAATCTAGCAAAAATCCGTGCACGGGTGCTAGAAGGTAGTTAGTCACAATATAACGAGCAAATCATTAAGTAAAGACTTTTTTGTGTGTGTTGTAAATTCTTTTGATTTGATTTTCAACTTGAGTGTCAAGTGTAAAGAGTCTCTTGTGCCATATTTCAAAATATATCATTGTTTTATCTAATTTTGTGTCTGGGTGTGCTACTTTCTCATACCCTAAAAGATCCTGCCCGCTGAGATTCTTCAAAGCTCGAAAGGGCATTCTATATATATATATATATATATATATATATATATATATATATATATATATATATATACCACACCCACATATTCTAACACATCCACCTACTACCTTCCACACGTGTTGTGGGCGTGATAGAATGAATGCTCGTGAAGCGAGCTTAGAATTCTCAGTAAGCTCTCTTTTGGGTATGAGAAAGGTCTGAACCCTTACTTTCCTCCTTATGCGCTGATACGCTGCCTTTGCATCGGGGTCGTGTGATCGCTGATAATTTCTTTGTGCCTTTCGGCGCTCTTGTATAAGGCGAATCAGCTCAACCAGGCGTTGCGAGGGAGAAGACGGTGTTTCGGGGCGTTTAATGGTGGATTCGGAAAAGGTATATTTGATCTTATAGTTTAGGTAGTTGATGGCGCGGTCGATATCGTGAGAAGTGGAGAGAGAGGGATTTGATAGGAGTTTGTTATTTAATTTGGATTAATAAGTTTTCCAGGAGGTTTCGGATTTGTGCTTAATGCGAGCGGGGGCGGGGAAGATATCAGTATGAAGGGCGAAAATGACAGGAAGATGATCGGAAGATGAGTGAAGCGGTTTTGGAGTTGACAGAGAGAGAGAGAGAGAGAGAGAGAGAGAGAGAGAGAGAGAGAAGAGAGAGAGAGAGAAAGAAGGAGAGTGAAGAGCGATGTCGAAAATATCGCTTTCGAGTGTTGGTGACAGGATTTGTGTGTAGATGGTGAAATAAGAGGGCGGGGCGATGGTGAGCTGACTGCTTTGATTTAAATAATAGGCTAATAATAAAGCTAATAGACGGGCGCCCGAAGAGTTTCCAATGCGGCATCCTCAATCCGGATTCTTCGCGTGGAGGTCGCCCGCTATGATGATCGGCGCCCCGAGCGCCAGCATCGAATCGCGCGTTCCGCGAGTGGTTCCTGAGGCCGCTTGTAGGCGGAGACGAACACGATCGGCCCCCGCGGCGTTCCAACCTCCACCGCCGTGACCTCGATGTTGGTTAGAGGCGGGGTCACGGTTTAGTGTTCATAGTGTTTTTGTAAATAATATAACGAGTGTAAATAACTAGGTATTAGGCATTCTTAATTTATAACTCAATTTTCTACATCTGTGTAAATGTCTAAGTAGTAAGATATGTTAGGTTTAAATTAGAAAGTTATGTGTAAAATAGGCTCAAATACTGTTTAAAAATATGTGTACTAACCAAATAAATAAATACATGAAAAAAAGACCGGTAGTGTGTGCGAAGCAGGAAATGACAAAAGAACTTACAAGAAAGGAGCAGCCAAAATGAACTTCACAAAAAGGGAACAGCCAAACACTCAATTGCAAACTGACTGCCAATCAAAACACCGCGGACGCCCAACATGAGACAATCATAGGGCGCCCGCGGAAAAACAATAGAAATGGAAAAAATTACAAAACAAAACGGAAGAGCTCACCCGGAGCAGGCCGTGGAAACTTAAGGCAAGCTGGGCTTAAGGGAAGCTTAAGGCAACTCACGCAAGTTGAAGACACCGCTTGCTGAAAAAGAATTATATAATACAAAAACAGGCTGAGAATTGCCCTTGCATAGAACATTGCAATAAAATGTAGAAGTATGTTTTACACAATATTCGTTTTGCATGTGGGGCCGAACAATTCCATTCATCCATTTCAATGCAGTTTACGGTAAACTGCTTATAGTATATTTTCCTATTTAATGGTATTGGTTAAACTAGGGGAACAAACAGTTTCTAACGCTCGGTTTTAACAGGGGCCTTTGAAGAAAAACAGAGTGTAGTCCATTCGGTAGCTCAACGTCCTTTTGAAGCGCAGGAAAGTGTTCCCAAACTATCGTTTGGGCGTATTGCACCTACAAAAACTATTTGTTTATAATCAATTTCCTACATTTTTACTTTCTCGCCTTACAAATACTTCGTAAGAAGAGAAAGTAATATATTCATGCGCCAGAAAACGGCGAATATCGACAGAAAAAACCTCTTTCCCGGGCTCTGGTAATAAAAAAGAGTTAAATTATGTTGTTAAATTTAGAAAAAAATCCGCGAAAACGCGATGTAGCCAGAATCCATGGTTTGTTTGTTCTTGAGACAGAAAAATCTATCGATGGCAAAACGTCCGTCAATCTGTCCGTCCGTTTGTTCTGTCTGTCAATCCGTCTATCCGTCCGTCCGTCTGTCCATCCGTTTATCTTTCTGTTTGTCCATCCGTGCGTCCGTCTGTCCATCCGTGGTCAACGCTAGCGTCTAAACCGTTCAGCCGTTTTTCTTCAAAATTCACATTTCCCAATTGATGGGAATGAACTCATGGTTTTGAGAATTTCAAACGGATTCATCTTTAAAAGTAGTTCACATGAAGCGTCAAAAAATGTTCATTTTCTTAAGAATGGCTTCAAATTTGTTCATCAAGCGCAAAGACCGCTTAAGAAAATGGTTATTTCGTTGAGTTCACAGATTTTTTGAAACTTGAAAAAGTGTAATTGTTTCGGGCATCTTCATTCAACTGTAATTTTGAAGGAAGAGATTATTTCCTTAATACAATCTGTTCCTTAATAACAAATCTTTAAATAAATTCCTGTTCAATCTTTCGAAAATATAAGTGATTTCCTTGAAATTTGCGCGAAATATATACATTTCTTTCTCGAAAATATTTTATTATTTAAAAACCGAGTGGATTCCAGTCGTTTCGCGAGGTTCAATTCTGGCTCGAATGATAAGTGGAAATTCACTGAAATCGAGTTGAATAGCGCTCCAAGTTAAGAGAGAAGCATAATTCTTTCTATTACAAAATAAATCTGGATGATATGGTAAACCAATTAAAACCAAAAAGGAAGGGGTTCCGGTGCCTTGGAAATAGTTACCTAAAATTTTAAAAATGAAGCACTGGATGATACATATGTACTACAAAGGACTATTATGATACATATGTACCATAATATTTCCTTTTACGACACTGATTTCAGTTTCGTGAACTTCGAATTCGTCAATCAAAGTGAATGGTCTAAGTTTTTGCACCGAAATAATGTTTATCTCAATAAACATACTATTTAGACTGTCTGGTGTTCAAAACTAGTGCTGCTTCAAGAGCACGTACCATCACGTCTTATAGCTAGGTAATATACAATACGGACTACGTGAATTCCCCCAAAAAATATTTTAGCAGATTTTCTCCTTGCTGGTATTCGATCTCGGATCCTTAAAATTAACATGCCTGACACGTTTTTCCTACACCACGAGCTACACACCTGAACTTTCTCTTTCCCGACGCAAGCAGAAAATGAAACATTTGCATCTGCAGTTCTTAAAAATTCAGAGTGTTTTAATTTTCATTAATTCAAGACCTAGTTTTAAAAACAGATTTCATGGTGCAAAACATTTCTTGCCTCAATACTGTTTTTCGACATTGTTAATATTTGTTTGCAATTTTCCAAAGTTCAATTGTTCACCCAAAATAGGACGTACAACATGAAACGTCTCTTCGAGGAAAAGATTTATGGTAAAAAATTGGAGTTCTGTTTGAGAAAATTTAGAAAGTATGATGGGGTTTGTTGTAAAGAATTTTTAAAATTAAAAGATTCGTTTAAAATTCAAGGATTCGTGACATCAGCCAAATCTTTCCAGGAATATCCATTTTGGTGAAAATCCTGTTTACGTTAGGCTCTAGAATTACCCATACGTAGACGAACTGACGAAGAGAAAATCGCTTTTTCAGGTTCAAAACACAAGTGCTTCTACATCCCTTTGTATAAAAAGTAATATACGAAAACGATCAATCCACAATCCACGTTTTTCGAATTCGCAGTTGTATACTGAAGTTTTTTTCTATGAACTTTTCGACACTTTCTCCTGCTGCATTACATAATTCTCTCTTTACACAAGTAGATGCGGTGATAAAAATATGCCAGCGTTGCTAAGATTTGAACTCGAGTCTTTCTAATCTGGAGGTCTGGCTCGACCGCACTACGCTAACAAACATTGCTCACCACGCTGTCCAAGCGCACTTATTACGAGAAGAATAATAACGTGATATTCATTGCACTTAGTTTTTATTACAGAATGTAATCCATGTGTCAAAGATATCAAATTTACAGTAGGAATGCAAAGGAATAAAACACGTGCAACTACATAGCTCATTTCAAATAGAAAGATTTTCAATCAGAAGCTGAGTTCTGCAGAAAACATTGAGCAGATCGTTCCCGGTCTTATCTTTCACCGACTGTCGCCAAGGTTGAAGTACGTCACAGATGAAAATTGCGATAACGCTAGACTAACACCTGCAGTAATTCAGTCGTTCCGAAATGAGAATCACAACAGCGATAAATTTATATCTGATTCCTGAATACATTAACACACTAAAATATGTAGTGGCGCCTCGAAAATCACATATGTTAGTGATATTTATAAAGAATGCCAATATTCCTATACAATTAATCGCAAAAGTGTTTTCTACACGCAAAAATTACTTGCCACGGATGCGATTCAATCTCCGGCACACAAGGTTCCCCAGCAGACGTCTTACCCTACAGACACCCTTATGACACTCCTACGTCACAAAAATGATTTTAAAATATCAAATATCACAGGTTTGAGTAAAAGAGCACGTGAGGGATTTAGGTGCTTGTATTGGCCCCAGATAGGCAGACAGACGTTTTGTCTTCAATAGATTTTAGAGTAACAAGGACCCACAAAGCACGGATTCTGTCAACAATCCTATTGGAGAAAGTAATTTACTATATATAAGAACAACATTTATCCACTTTTGTCGTTACCAATGGTCGGGATTGAGAGCTTTTTTTCGAAAATTGGCTGTTTCAGGCGCATGGTTACAACACTTTCTTTTCTTACGAAAGTATAAAAACAACAGTACAAGAAAGTATAATTTTTTTTGGTTTCTATTCAACGAAAATTTAAAATCAAATTTGAAGATAAAAAGTCTGGAAATGCTACGGTGAGATTTATTAAAATATAGAATGAAATACAATAAGTAGGAACCTTCCTTTACTTGTTATTTGTCACAAATCTATAACAAAAAAATTTAAACATTATGACTACAATATTCGTATATTATTGTTGAATATTATGATAAATATAGAAATATAAACAATATTAAAACAAAATAATTGAACCATTTTTATTAATAAATGATGGAAAAAATAAGAATTGTCTGAAAGACGTTTCTTTTCATAATATTGTTCCTAATAACACAATTCGAAATGTTATTAGTAATGGTAAAAAGAATTTAACATATGACCAATATCCTTTTTTCTCCATTTACATTAAAAATTTTCTTGAATTATACAATGTTGAAAGTCATAAGTAAACTTTTCATTGACAGAAAAATTTGCAAAAAATTCTCATAATTTTGAAAAATTGAACATGAATTATTTTTAAATATTTTTTGGGAACACATTTCATTAAGAAAAATGTTTATTTTTATAATAGTGGTTTTAGGATGACGCCGAAAAAGTTTTGAATATTTTCAACATCCGAAAAATCCGTTTTCTCAATGGTTATGAGATCTGCGCCATTCTCTTAAACGTACTTAATACGAAGTTTAATCAAACACTTTTTAAAATTTTGAAAATGTACCAGGGACTTCGTGTAAATTACCCCCCTCCAAATTAAAATATTGGTTTCAATCAACATCAGCCGCTTCCGACATCAGCCAGATTGATTGAAAAAAAAGATCAATTTTGGAGAAAATCGGCTCATTGCTTTAGCTGCTAGCGTTGTTCACATTTGAGCGGAAAGACGTTTGACATCAAATGATTTTTTGGTATCAAAAATCCACAAAGCATAGATTCTGGGAACACGACGTGTTAGTGAATTTGTTTTCAAAATCTAGCAATTGGACGTATCAAGTTTTTCGTTACCAGGGCCCTGTAATATGAGATTTTCTGATAAAAATTCGCCGGTATTTTTCGCGTAGCATTATATAACATTTTTCTATTGCGTAAGTAGTAGCACATACGCCCAATAAGCACTTAGCTTGTAATCAAATCCTGTAGCTAATTTAACTACGCTGCATCCGTCTGTTTTACGGCGAATATAAACATATATGTGTTTTTATATTCTCTTTTCAGTCCTGAAATTTGCCAGTCGATATGATAGAAAGTATATAACCTATGGGTGTTGCAAAAGCATATACTTTCTCACATTTGTTCGAAGTGATCTGCAATTTAAAACCAGCAAAAGTGATTTCAACAAACAAAATATTTTTCCGCTCCAAGACCCGAACTCAGTCCCTCAGAGTTACCTTGTTGAATATGGTACTCATACCATATCTCCACACAAGAGATGTATGGATCGATCTCAATCAGAATTAGAAACTCCTAAACCCTCCAGGCCACTCAGTTCGATCACGAAATATCAGTTTTGGAGAAAATTGGCTGACGGTTTAGGAGGTCCACAGACGGGCTGACAGGTGTTATATTGATAGGTTGATTGATTGATTCATAGTGATTCCGGGCCCGCCAAGTTCTAACATCCAGATGCTATCCAGATAGTGTCGACAATACTTCCATCGTCAGGACTTGAACCAGGCACCTCCCAGTCAATGGCTCTTCAATGACATTAGTTGATACCCTGAATGACCTCTCCCGGTCATGCACTGACCTCTCCCGGTCAGCCAGCAAGAATATGTAATTTGGTCCCAAGGGTTGTGTTGTATTGAAATTTCATGTTGATAGTTGGCTTAGTTTACTTAAATCGATTCAATCAGATGCTGAGCAACAATTAATTTGATGTGACACGTTTTACAAATCAAACAAGAGAATTGAAATCTTGTTTAAAAGTTCAAAATACAAAAATCGCATACACTTCCTGTTTATTTAGTATCTTAATAGATTGTATATGTGTTTCAGATGATTTCCAATAAAGTTTCCGAAATTATTAATAGTTTTCTTTACAACACAGTATTGTGACAAATATTATCCCTGAGCGAATCTCGAACAAGCTTCCTAACGATGCGCTGAAACATTACCTGCCATTTAACCACAACTCTCACTTCAATAACAGTAAATAGAGCTTGCTGTTTCTGTTCTAGAATTAGGCAGCCAAAAAATTGACAAAAAGAGGAAAAAAGTTCCATTGAGCTGAAAAAGAGAAGGTAACTGAGAAGGTATAACTCGTAGTGGAAAATAATTTTTGCTTGTTGAAAACACTTTTGCTTGTTCATGTAGCAATATAATATAACGGAAAAGTTAGCAATATTCTGAGGAAGTATGTGTGGTTTGGCACATACTTTGGTTAATCTTCATTAATTGAATTTGTGATTAAAGTTGCTTCAAAGGGTTTCCAATTAAATTTCTAGAATTCTCTATTATTTTCAGCAGCCACAGAGGATTGAGACAAATAATATCCCTGGACCAAGATGCGAACCAGCGAACCTTCCCTCCGTACAGGCCGTCCACGCCCATTAGCCACCTCGGCCATCTTGTTGAGACACAGTTAACATATCTATAATAGTAATAAGTGTATGGTGGTTTCAGTTCTTGCATTTCGCAGCCAAAAAATTAAGAAAATATGAAAAAATGTCCTTTAGGCGGCAAAAGATGGCAGGAGGAAAAGGAATAAAGCATAACAAAAGAGGCTAGTGGAGACAAAAGAGTTTAGAAAACTAACAAGTGCGAGAAAGTCTACGCCAGTCTATAGTACTACTAGATTTTTAATTTCTTTATTTACCGTACGCTGTTACATACAAGAAGAAACTTTAATGAAAATATTTTGTGAGGGTTTTGAGAAAATAGTTTTAGAAATTGCATCAATTTCAAACATGGATTGAGCGAAATGAGCTTGATTTTCTTTAAAAAACCAACAACAAAAAACGTACATGACCTTTTTTAATGAGCGGTTTTTTTACGACAGACTTTATTTAAAGCAAATATCTCCAATTTTGTATTTTTGAAAACTTCACTTTTTTGGCATTTTCGAAAATACGCAGCAATAGCCAAAATTGGGACTAGCCCCATATTTTTTACATGTTATATGTTAACAGGATACATAGTTTTATACGACTATTACAGATGATACGAGACCGTTTGGCTGTGTTACAGAATCACTAGTTTGACACGTGAAGAAAAATATATTGAGACTGAAAGGGACTGACTGCCCAGCTTGCCTGTCTGAAAGTTCGGCCTCCCGTGCCGCAGGCGGTTTGGCCGTTAGGCGGCGTCGATGGAGGGCCCAGGCGGGTCGGGTTACGCAGGGGGAAGGGGGAGGGGGAGGGATATCAGGTATTTTTTTCCGTAATTTCACTTTACGCCGCTCCTATTCATCCGATTTGCATGATTGACACGGCGTTGGATTTAGGAAGCACGTCGCCATCGCGCTTTTGGCTGTGTTACAGAATCACTAGTTTGACACGTGAAGAAAAATATATTGAGACTGAAAGGGACTGACTGCCCAGCTTGCCTGTCTGAAAGTTCGGCCTCCCGTGCCGCAGGTGGTTTGGCCGTTAGGCGGCGTCGATGGAGGGCCCAGGCGGGTCGGGTTACGCAGGGGGAAGGGGGAGGGGGAGGGATATCAGGTATTTTTTTCCGTAATTTCACTTTACGCCGCTCCTATTCATCCGATTTGCATGATTGACACGGCGTTGGATTTAGGAAGCACGTCGCCATCGCGCTATAAGCCCACATTTTTTAATTTCTTCCCGGAACTATGAGAAAACGTTTTCAAAAATTTTTTGGAAATATTTTTTGAAAAAACGGCATCGTAGCGTGAATTCTATTTTAAAAAGGAGTCCAATGCTGTTTACAGATCGAAAATCGGACAATTTGTTCAGACGTTATCGATCTAGTAAATTCCGTGTGATAGTGCTGCGATCTATTGATTTTTCCTGTAAGTATTTTTCGGTGCATTTAGCCTTAAGGGGCTTGGAGACGTTTTGCGTCAAGGTGTAGACGCAACAAATTAAAAAAAACAAAAAGAAAATCAGTTATGTCCTTCTGATTTAAGCCTTCCATTTATATTGTGCAAAAAACAATTTACGCTAAGAATTGCCTTCGCTATGACTATTAACAAGTTACAAGGACAGACACTTCAGCGAGTTGGTATTTATTTACCTACGCCTATTTTCTCACATGGCCAGCCATATGTAGCATTTTCACGAGCAAGATCGTTTAGAAATATGTTCATTTCTGTTTTTGAAGGTTCTTTAAGAACCAATTGAAATAAAACGGCTAGTTATTCACTCAAAATATTATATTCAGGGAAGTGACCTGAAATTTTATTTGTTTGTTAAATTTAATGTAGGGAATTTTATAGTGTGTACATTTTATAGTGTATAAATTTTATTTTTATTTGTGTATTAAATTTTATTATTTTCTTCTCAAATTAGTATTTATTTTGCCTGTTCCACATTTATTTAGCATCACAAGCAAGGTTATTAAGAAATGTGTTCATATCCATTCTTGAAGGGAAGGACCAATTCAATGAATGTGGTAAGTTATATTCACTCGCGAGCAAGAAAGGGCTTTATTTATTTATTGTGACAATTTTTTTCTTTGTTTGTATAGTTTATTTTTAGTGATGGATTTTTGAACTGGTTAATTTTAAAAAAATTTGTGTTGGTCAATATCATCATGAATGTTATTGATATTTTGAATTTATTTATTCATAAATTATTGTATTTGGGAAGAATTAATTATATCAAGCCCCATTATTCATAGATTTTAATTTGTCAGTGTCTTACAGAGAATGTGAGTTAAAGAAAATTGGAACATTCTGCTGTGATAAAACTCTTAAATTACAATGTTGAATTAGATGCAGTGGCTAAAAATTTTATACATAAAAAAATGAACTCCCAGTATATATAAATGAAAATTGTAATTAAGGGAATATTAAAAACATTAATAAACATAAACTCCGTGCGAATTATTCGCACGGGCACTACTAGTAAAAATAATAACAATAACTGTATTGACTTTCAAAATTAATTTTATGGAAATTATGCAAACATAAAATAATGGAGAATCTTTAATGTTCATAAATAGTTTTCTGAAGTCAGGTTAATGTGGCTTGGTCAGTAGAAGAAAAAAACATTTTAAAAACATTACCATCATTTAAGAAAATGTATTTTCATTCTCAGAGCTATACAAAATGAGAAAGAAGCAAGCACAATTACACAAAGCCATAAAAAATGTGTGAGTTACAATTACACTATGTTGATACAGTTGAACACATTTAAAAAAAATTATACATGAGTTACACACCTTGCAACCATCAACAGAATACACATTAATAAACTGCTATATGTTCTTGTCTATAGGGCTCCTTAAAGGATCTGAGGAACACACATACACTTTCACCACACCCACACCCACCATGACTACTAATGATAGAATGTTGGGAGGTGAGGAGAGAATTATTTACTACGTATTTGTGTCTGTCTTTTTGTCGCATGTGATGTATTTATTGATGTGAATCATTTCTTTAATTTTTTTTATAATTGATTCCTGTCCAAATTCTGGGAAGCATTGAATTGAAAAGAATGGCCAGTTGATTTAGTATGTTGAGCGAATGCACAAAAATGAGAGTCTTTCTTCATATCATATTTGTGTTGGTATACCCTTTCTTTCAGATATGGTCCTGTTTGTCCACTATAGACTTGATGAGACATTATTCAGTGACCAAGTGATGGAAAAGACTTCATGTGGAACCTTTTAATAAACTTATTGAATTTATTATATCCATTATTATCTACACCCAAAAGAACGAAACTTCACTGTCTCTACCTAAAAAAAATCAGAATACAAAATAATTTGGAAGTATAAAAAGAAAATTCTGTTTAGCAGAGATTGTCAAGGGGCACAATTCTCTTTGAGGACTCACCCCTTCAACATGAATTTTCAGACTCAGCATTAATAATCACAATTATGCAAGGATTTTCCTGTGACCAACTGTTTGCATGAATCCATTAAAATCACAATGATGTTATTTAATAAACATTTAATTAAATTTTTTTTTCAGTTTAGAGATGATTAACATCAACATTTTTAATTGGATTGAATAATGTGTATAATTATATACGAATTCTTTACTACTAGATAAATTACATGATTAGTAATTATAAATAGTTATTTATAATAGTCAATTATCAAGTAAACAATTTGAATTATTACTGAAAGTTATGTAATTCCTGTTATAACATAAATTAATTTAATTGTTCATATTAATTATATATAATTTTAACACATAATGTATCAAGACAATGTACACATATTACATTATTACTGTAAGAGAATGTAGTTAAAAAATGTAATTAATGTGCTGTAATTTCATTTAATATCTAGAGAGATTTTGCTTGATTCTTTCTGTAAGTCTATAAGTAATATTATTATTATTATTATTATTATTATTATTATTATTATTATTGAACCCAAACTTCAAATTTTCTGTTAGAAGTAGTTCACATAGCATTCACAAGTCTTCCGCAAGCCTCTACAAGCTTTCCTTGAGGGTTCATGCACCACGTTGAGAATCCCAGGTTCATAAGATTAGTTATAGATAGATAGATAGATAGATAGATAGATAGAAATTTATTCTACAATTGGGCAGATGATGCCCGGTGGCAGAATGCAAAATACAATTACAAATAACATAATAATATATAAAAAATAAATATAAA
Organism: Teleogryllus oceanicus; assembly: GCA_964035755.1. Taxonomy (NCBI): domain Eukaryota; kingdom Metazoa; phylum Arthropoda; class Insecta; order Orthoptera; family Gryllidae; genus Teleogryllus; species Teleogryllus oceanicus. The sequence continues at coordinate 114,399,323 of CAXIVR010000002.1, forward strand.
CAAACAAATTAACTTTGTCATTTCCTATATATGCAGATGGCATTTAAATTCCATACTAAACATTAAATATATACACTAACATATAAATGAATAAACCTACATATTACACAAATATATACAAACATATACGCATGTATACATAGACGAAGGAACCCTCACATCACTTCAAATGAAATCACTTCACTTCACTTCACTGCACTGCATACAACTTTATCTAAATATTAATTGTTCATTACTTTTTACTGTAGACTACGCATAATCGCACCTTTCACTTCACTTCACTTCACGTTTTCACCCTATTGACTAATTTCCTATATTTTTTTTCTAAAACCTCGCGCTGAGCAAGGAAAGGGCTCAAAAACTGCCGCAGGCAAATCGTTCCAATCTACTATAGTTCTGTTTACAAAGGCGAATTTCCCTACGTCTGTTCTTTGTATTCTTGTTCTAATTTTATATTTGTGATCAAATCTATTTAAATAATCTGGTTTATCTAACCTTCCCCGTATTTCCTGCCATGCGGAGCAACCAACGTAAGATTTATACAGCGCGCAAAGTCATGCCCTCTTCCTCCGGCGTTCTAATGATTCCCAATGCGCAGGTGTGTTCTTCCGAAATGTATATTTTGCCGTTCTGTTTTGTATCCTCTCTAAGCTCTTTTTAAGTCCTATTCTGTACGGATCCCAACAACTAGCTCCGTATTCCATTACCGGCCTAACAAGCGAGGTATACGCGATTTCCTTTGCTTTCGTATTACATTTTTTAAGATTTCTCATGACGAAATGCAAAGACCTCCAAGCTTTACCCACTACATAGTTCGTTTGTTTCTCCCATCCCAATTTACAATCCAGGAGAATGCCAAGGTATTTACAGGTCGAGACTCTCGGAACTACGTCATTACCTAGCTGATAAGGTATTGTATGAAAAGCTCTGGCCCAACAAAATGTGATCTCTTTACTTTTCTTCCCATTTATAGTCATTTGATTAGCTATTGCCCAATCGTAAATTTTATTTAAGGCTAAATGTACCGACACTAGTTCCATTTGTCGCCACCACGTGGCAGAACCAAAATAAGCAAAATTTACTATACCGATAACGTCTGAACAAATCGTCCGATTTTCGATCTGTAAACGGCATTGAACTCCTTTTTAAAATTGAATTCACGCTACGATGCCGATTTTTCAAAAAATATTTCCAAAAAAAATTTAAAATGATTTCTCATACTTTCGGGAAGAAATTAAAAAATGTGGGCTTATAGCGCGATGACGACGTGCTTCCTGAATACAACGCCGTGTTCATCATGCAAATCGGATGAATAGGAGCGGCGTAAAGTGAAATTTCGGAAAACATACCTGAGCCCCCCCCCCTTCCCGCTTCGCGCAGTCACTCGACCCTCCCTCGACGCGGCGGAACGGCGGGCTGCGGGCTGCGGCACGGGAGGAGGCCGTGCTCTTAGGCAGGCAATGGTTTCGTCCCTTTCAATCTCAATATATTTTTCTCCACTTATCAAACTAGTGATGCTGTAACACAACCAAACGGTCTCATATCATCTGTAATAGTCGTTGTATCGTCATCGTAATATCTTGTTCACATATTTCCGTCTTCCTTCGAATACCATCAAAAAGTAATTTGAGGCACTACACAAAATATCAATTTCGATTTGGAAACTGATTTCAAAAAGAAAATTGAACTAATTGTGTTGATATCACCAATATTCCATGTCCTAACATCTTATTTTACATACATTTTACTTCTAAGATCTTCCGTTATCAATCCACTACCAGAAAGAATGAGCCGAAATGACGCACGAGCTCTTTTATCCTGCGACTCGATTTTTGATCTCAAAACGGCGTTTGTCACCTTGACAGACTTCACCTGATGAATCTGTTTTCCCAAGTAAAGTTTTAAAACTGTTTTCGTACTTTCGGACAAATTTGAAAAAGTGGTAAAATAGCGTGCAGGCCAGATGTCTCCAGAATCCAACGCCATATCATACATTGAAATACGATAAATAGAATTCTATAGAGAAATGTAGAAAACAGAAAACCTTCAGTAACTTTAACATTCTCTTTCGCGGCACTGCCCGACGATCTCTTGGCTAGTCTAATGGCTGGATTCTAATGTAATTACATATGTTTCTGTGTACTGTTCTGAAATTTGTGATCTTGGCAAATTGTTAAAATCTTAACAAATATCTAAATTTTTCTCCATATTTTTTTTACACATTTTGCTGATTCTACAATTTTTTACAAATCTACCAATTTTCTTGAAATTATTAATTTTGAAAAACGTTTTCTTTTAAATTTGTTGTGATTTTTTTTAGCAATAACCATAGTTTGTCTTAAACTAATTTAGAAATGTCTCACGTAAAGATATTAAAGAAAAAAGTTTTTCTGCTCGTCCTTGAGTTTTCTACGTGCGTACCATTGTTTTAATTGCTGACAGAGATAAATAAATTCTCTTACACAAACAGTAGGCAGAGAAAGTATTTATTTTTAAATTCGATTTAATGAATATTTTATTAATAGAATTTAAAATTGTTAACGTTTTACTTTCTTCCTCTTCTCATTCCCCTTCTTAATCTAAGAAGAAAGTTATGTAATCGTGCACTGGAAAACAGTTTTCAAAGCCGAAGTTGTTTCTTGGATTTTGAGTAATTCTCAAGAAGACTTATCTTGCACTTTGGCCTGCTCACAGTTGTTTCCCTCCATTCCACAAACGTTCTCAAGTACCATCACGAAAAATTGACACTCAAATAAATTGCTTGGAATTCGAGAACTCGAAGACTAAGAATGAGGTGGCTCATGAATGAACGCGCAGTGGACGAGTGGACGTGGAGCGAGAAATATAAAGCGGAGAAGAGCACCGAGTAAGCCAGCCAATCAGTGAACTTGGAGTGAGCATTCGCAACGATATTCGAGAACCACTGTTCCAGTGCCATATCGGATTTGGAAATCCTGGAACCCTCCCCACGGCCACTTTGCCTGCCCTTCGCGGCGGGCGCTGAAAGAACGCCCGCCCGGTGCCTAAAGGTTCTCATAGAGTAACAACCTGCTCCATGGTTTCTCTATGGGCAAACTAAATCAGACCTGTAGAGAGATTTCAAGATTTTCACCGTGAATTATAAAGATGGAGTCTCACAATTGTTATTAATCTTGGAAACTCAGTCATCGAAGTGAAGATTCGAAGGATTATATAGTACGAGTATATACACTTTACCTTCGATTCCTCTCCATTCGCGTGATGATGACAATGATTATTATTATTATTATTATTATTATTATTATTATTATTATAAAGTCCTAATGTTTCGTCCTTATTAAGTATTATATTTCTCTGCTAAGAAAGCAAAGGATAAAAGTCAGAGAACTCAGCAGGGTATTCCAGCGTAGATCGAGACAAGATAAAGAGAAGTTTCTTCAAGAAATATACGTCATACGCAATTTTTAACTGTTTTCTGACGTTAAATAAATAAATAAAAAAAGAAAAATGCAAAGAAGTGGAAGAACATAACAACAAAAGGAGACCTAAAGAAATGTTCCGGGTCATTCGAAATATGACCAGGGAGTGTAAACTGCAATGAGGAATAGGCAGGGACCGAAAGTATTAGATAAAACAATAGCTTACCATCCATAAATGTCGACTAAATAAGTTATTTTAGTTAATAATATTACCGTTAAACACCTCTATAGGACGTCTATAACAGTATGGACGTCCATAAAGGTTATAAGGGTATTATACCTGTATTTTCAATGAAAAACAATAGCTTACCATCCATAAATGTCGACTAAATAAGTTATTTTAGTTAATAATATTTCACAAAATGTTTATTAAACTAATATACTTTTATAATTGTTATTTATTGTTTGAATTATTATTTTGTTTACATATAATACTCGGTTACTAATAATTAACGAAACGCGAATGATTCCACTAATTCTTGTATAGTAAATATAATCTCCACTTCGTCACTGCACAATGTTCTCGCCCACTGAAAACTGCTCACCGCCCTCTTCCTACGCTTGGGCATATCGAATTGCCCTAGTGTTGCACGCAGCCCGCCGAAGAACGCGGCAAGATGTCTGCGGAGGTCAGAAAAGTCACGCTATCAGAACAGCAGTGTGCCAGAGGTGCGACCCTGCTTCCAGCGCAGAAGGGTGACTACACTTGAGCGCGTGCCCTGGCGGCGCTGGGCTTGGATAGAAAGGAGCGCGAAATGAGGAGCAAACATTCAAAACGTGACATGTCCACTTTACTTTTCGAGAAAACGCAAAAATGTTATGTCATCAAAATTATGCAGATGTTTAATTTGTACTTAATTCTGAAATATGTAATAAGGATAGCTAAATATATTATTAATATATAAAAATTATGAATTACAATAACAAATTCTGGATACTGTAAAAAAAAAGAGAGGAATAATTTTAGAAAAAGCAGCGGAAAGAAAATTACACAAATTCATAAAATATGCAGGCATATCAAGATTTCTAAAATTTTAGGTCCCGGAACGCGCTCAAAATGATTTATTAATGTAATAGAAATAAATATATATTTATAACATAATGTAATACTTATCAGCGAGATACAGGAACGCTGTTCCGTCGTGTTCCGTCAGAAATCAAGCCTTGCGTAAGACCAATATCCAAATAATCGAGAAAATGGTATTTCTAATCCTGTTGTGTGGGTGTAAAAGCTGAACATTGAGATAGGCCGAAAAAAAGAAAATGCTTTTGAAGTATGGACACGGAAGAAAATATTAAACGTACAATGGGATGGCAAAAAGATAAATGCCGAAATTTTGAAAAGAAAACAGAACTTTCTCTAAAAGCCAAATCCAAAAAATGGAAAATAAAATATTTTGGACATACTATGAGTCGAACAAAATCTCTAGAAAAGAATATTATGCTTGGAATGATAGAATGAAGCGGAAGAAAAAGGTGTAAGTGGCACAATTGAATAACTAATACGCAATATCACAAAGAAAAGGAAAAAGGCAGTTCGAGTCCGAGTGAGCAATGAACAAATTGCTAGCATCCTATTGCTGTGTATATCCAGATAGGTCTAACAAGGGATGGCTTGCGATCTATGTTCTAGTACTATTTCTCTGCGCGTTCAGACCCCGCGAAGAATTGGGACCTGCAGATGAAAGGAGAGATGCTCACAGCCGCTGCTTGACCCGGGACTGGAGCCGACAAATAGGCATCATCGCACTGAACAGTGTGTTTGATACCCGCAGTGTTTCATGCGTACATTCTGCCATTATTAGGGAAGAACTCGCTGAATAATCGGCGCGTCCCCTCCCAATTTCGTATAGCAAGAAAAGCGAAGGAATGATGCTCAAGTAATACAAATGCAAACATCAATGTTCAAAATTAAAACATCTTTCAAAAACCAAGTTTAGAAACATCGATCAAGTTCGTGTGGAAGATAATTTGTTTTGACAGTGACCGTGATTGTTAATTTATAATTACGATTTAGACAAAACGGCAAAAGAAAGTAAAAAGAATACTAAACTAAGCCTGAAAACTATCGCCCAGGGTCATCTTATGGAGTCACAACTTCCTCAAATGGGTACAGGAAGGTGGGCGAGAGACCTTACACCTAGAGTGCTTGCGTTGGCCGCCTCTCTGCGTACGACATACGTAAGAAATGTCAGAAAAATTGGGTCATTTCTTGGGCTGAAGATAGTCTACTGGATGAGGATGTTACAATCACCGCTTTATTCGAACACATGTTCATGTGTTTATACAAAATCTATGTTTTGAAAATATCAACATCAATGTTGCATCCCTATTCCCGACACCTAGATGAGGATCGCCGATTTAATACGTTTGCATTCTGATTCCCTAATATGAGGTTTATCAGTGACTGGTACGCTACGTTTACTAGTAGTTTATAAATCTTATAAATTGCTGCCAGATTAAATGTTACTGAAAAGCGTGTACGATGTTTAGAAAAATGGTATCTTAATGTAGAAATGTAAAAGTCGCCGAATTAACTGTATGACAAAACATAATGTATCCCCCTCATAGACGGATATTCCTCTTCTAGTGTGGTGTTCCTGTCTAAGGGTTAATGTTGTATTGCTTTCATGACAATTCAATGCATTACAATATATATATATATATATATATATATATATATATATATATATATATATATATATATGTCACAATACAATGATTTACACTACATCCTTTTACATTATCATTTACGTAGTTTGTATCAAAATAACTTACTAAGTAAGCTGGGACATGTCACGATTCTTAATATTATATTTTAATGTTTGTTACAGTGTTGGATCCAGGATGCATCTCGCCGGCGCGCTATTTTACCACTTCTTCAATTTTGACCGAAAGTACGCAATCAGTTTTAAAACTTTACTTGGGAAAACAGATTCATCAGGTGAAGTCTATCAAGGAGACAAACGCCGTTTTGAGATCAAAAATCGAGTCGCAGGATAAAAGAGCTCGTGCGTCATTTCGGCTCATTCTTTCTGGTAGTGGAATAATAACGGAATATCTTAGAAGTAAAATGTATGTAAAATAAGATGTTAGGACATGGAATATTGGCGATATCTACACAATTAGTTCAATTTTCTTTTTGAAATCAGTTTACAAATCGGAATTGATATTTTGAGTAGTGCCTCAATTTACTTTTTGATGGTATTCGAAGGAAGACGGAAATATGTGAACAAGATATATAATTTTATACGACTATTACAGATGATATGAGACCGTTTGGTTGTGTTACAGCATCACTAGTTTGATAAGTGGAGAAAAATATATTGAGATTGAAAGGGACGAAACCATTGCCTGCCTAAGAGCACAGCCTCCTCCCGTGCCGCAGCCCGCAGCCCGCCGTTCCGCCGTGTCGAGGGAGGGTCGAGTGACTGCGCGAAGCGGGAAGGGGGGGGGCTCAGGTATGTTTTCCGAAATTTCACTTTTCGCCGCTCCTATTCATCCGATTTGCATGATTAACACGGCGTTGTATTCAGGAAGCACGTCGTCATCGCGCTATAAGCCCACATTCTTTAATTTCTTCCCGGAAGTATGAGAAATCATTTTAAATTTTTTTTGGAAATATTTTTTGAAAAATCGGCATCGTAGCGTGAATTCAATTTTAAAAAGGAGTTCAACGCCGTTTACAGATCAAAAATCGGACAATTTGTTCAGACGTTATCGGTCTAGTAAATTCTGTGTGATAGTGCTGCGATCTATTGATTTTTCCTATAAGTATTTTTCGGTGCATTTAGCCTTAAGTCATCCTGTAGTTGAAACATATCGTGCTGCTCTGCAATTTCCCTATATAATATACAGTCGTCGGCGAAGAGTCGAATTTTTGACGTTATATTTCGCGATAAATCATTTACAAAGATAAGAAACAGTAGTGGGCCTATGACACTGCCCTGAGGAACTGCCCCGGAAGTAATGTTACCCTTTTCCGATAAGTGCTGTCCAATTCGGACTTTTTGATTTCTATCGCGAAGAAATTCATTTATCCATGCTATTACCCGCCTGTCAATTTTAGCATCAATAAGTTTCAATATCAATATGTCATGCGGCACGACATCAAATGCTTTAGCAAAATCAATAACTATTTCATCCACTCTACCCCCTACATCAATTACTTCCTCTTGAGTAAGGGAAATAATCTGACTCTCACTCGAAAATCCATTTCTGAAGCCGTGCTGTCCATGAAATAACCATTCTGATTGATCCAAATGATTTCTAATCGAATTAGATAATAATTTTTCAAACAATTTACAGACTACTGACGTAAGACTAACTGGCCTATAATTTTGCACTTCACATTTTGGTCCATTTTTGAAAATTGGCACTATTAAGGCAGATTTCCAATCATCCGGTACACTTTCGTTGTTGATTGATATATTGAAAAGTCTGACCAAATATGGTATTATTGTTTCCCCTGCTATCTTTAACATGTCAGTTGTAATACCATCCGGCCCGCAAGACTTACAGTTTTTCATTTTTTTCAAATGTGAACGTACTTCCGTTTGATCAATTTTGAATATTGATCCACGTTATTGTGCCCTATGATAATTTGGTTAGCTTTTTGTTTGTATACAGAACAGAAATAATTATTGAATACATTGGCTTTCTCTTCATCGTTTGCGATATCTACATTTTGCCATCTTATTGGAGGTGTGTCCTGTTTACCTCGCCGGTGGCGTACAAAGTTAAAAAACTTTGCCCAAGCATTTTCGTTATCATCTAAAATTAACTTAAGACACGATTCTTGCGCAGTTTTCTTTTTATTTTCTACTTCTTTCATAATTTGTTGGAATTTACGTAAATGTGCCTCGCTGCGATGCCTATTCAAATGTAGACGTACTTCCGTTTGATCATTTTGAATATTGATTTACACTGGATCTGAATTCTTTTTTATGTACTTGAAAGGAACGAAACATTACCGAGCTTCCTTAATGATTTCTTTGAATTTCTGCTATGTTTTCCATTCCCCCTCCTAACTTTTCGAAATCTACGTATTTCAGTTTTAGAAAATGCTGCAGTCCATTTATGTCAGCTTTACGATATTGCCATATTCTATTACCGATTTTATCATTTCCCTTGAAAACAGTAGCATTTATTTCAAGAATTACGCCCTTGTGATCGCTTATTCCCTGAATAACATCGCAGTAGTATAATATGTCCATCGGTCTAATAAGAAAAATATCTAAAATAGAATGTTGACGCGTTGGTTTATCAACAACTTGCGTCATTCCTGCATCCCAAACTAGTTTATTAATTATTAGCTGTATTTTTCTATCACATAGATCACCCTACCAATTAATGTCACTTAGATTTAAGTCCCCGCCAATAATAATCGGATTCTTTCTATAAGTTATGCTTTATACATCCTGGTAACACTGTAGGACATTCATTTCTAATAAGGCAATTAATTGACACTTTATTAATTATGTATATATCTATATTGTTCAAACAAATATATCTTTTCTATTTATGAATAGTGCATAAATTATAAATGCTAAAAATCAGAACTAGTGCCTATGTATTAAAATATAATAACGGAAATAATAATCTAATAAAAAATAACGGAACAAGTTCCGTTGTCTCTTACCTTGAGAGAATTATAATTTGTCTCATTGTTTACAAATAGATATCATTTTAGTTTCAGATATGGCCATATGCACCTCCTGCAGGGTGCATAAAAGACATGTACAAAGAATTGTCACTACTTTTTTGAAATAACCTTCATTCACATAAATCAACTTAAGACTTGATGGAATCATTGGTACATTGTGTTAAAAAATACTCCAGTAGAATATTCTACTGGAGTATTTTTTAACACAATGTACCCTGTGGGTACAATACAACCATATCCACATTAAATTTAATTTTTATTTTTAAAAAAATCCTGGGGGTTATAACTACAATACACATAACTTTCAAAGTAACTACACTTTCGGCTAATGCTAACCTTTATACTTGATAACTATCTTCTCTGACAATCTTCTATGTGTCAAGCACCCACACTCTTGATTCATAATATTAAAGCAAGAAATTTATCCTCAAAATCGAGATCATATACCCCGCAGATGTAACTATATTCTTAACAATGGAATACATTTTCGCACGTGTATTCGTAATTATTAGAACAGAACGTCCACGCAAATTGCAAATACTGAGTTTTTCATCTCTTAATTTAAACAAAACATTCACACGTGCAATGAATACCCGCGCAATATCTGATTACAGTGCTCGGCTACACATGTCGCATTGAGTATCTATAAAAATGTCAATGTGTCTTTTCGAGTACGCTCCGCTGAACTGACTCAAATGAGTGTGAAGGGACTCGTCAGTTAGGAGTCAACTTTGTCACTCACACGGAAAGAGTTTTTTAAATCACTCGCTTAAAGTGAAGCCGAACGAAATTTCACTCATATTTCGTATTTCACTCGTATTTCGAAATTTCACTCGCATTTCGTTCACGCCAATTTCACTCGTATACGCATGAAACAGTAGTGCACTCGTTTTTAGTGTGATATTTTCACTCGCAAAAATTCAGAGAGTAGTAAACACCTTGTAAAGCGGTGAACATTAATATTGATAACTTGATATTTTCTCTAGAGGTAGATTTTATTGGTTAAAATTTATCAACGATTGAATATTAGATACCTTGAATGGCTCTTTTTCCTTTGATAAACCGCTACGTCCTGCCGGTATATACCGGAAGGACGTAATATGGTCGTGCAAAATTCAAGGGTTCGGAATACAGTGGAGAGTAGCGTCCAACAAGCCCCCTTCCAACTCGCGTTATTGGATTTATATTTATTAAAGAGCTATTTACGGACAACAAATTTCATTTGAAGAAAAACCTCTATCTTCAATTTTGTAGATGCAGGAAGACGCCGAAAAATTGAAACTATTGCAATTTTTGAAAATTCAAAATTATACGTGAAATCCGGATATATCGTACGTTTATAATTTTGTTTCACTCTATTCTCACAAGAAATTGAAAGATAAAAAATGAATCCGTTTTCGAAAAAAACTATTGGGGATGTCCTGGAGCCTTCATGTAAAGTAACCCCAAATTTTAAAGAATGTTTTTCAAAATTTCAAAGTTTCAACTAGAACCAGTACGTGTTGTTTTGTGTACGTGTACCCTATTGTGCGTGTGGTTTAGATGCCACTGGTATTCACAGACGGACGGATAGACGGCCAGTCAGATGGATAGACAGGCGGACGGACGGTTTTTTTAAACACTTTTTCGGTATCAGGGGACCCCAGAACGTGTATTTCCGTTGAAATCTCCAAATCGATTTTCCGCAGCCTTACATAACTTTCTCTACGCTACATATATTACTCCGTGTATAAGTATGAATACGAATAAATAACGAGGAGCTACAAAATGACAAGGACTTTCTCGTAGTAAAGATTTCCAATTTCATTGGTGTGGACTGGTACTGGATATTGCCCCACTTATCCTGGAGTCTTGGCCCTCTTATCTATTGCCGCCCAAAGTACATTTTAAAATAAACTTTTCGGTTTCCATTTAGTAGAACTGAAATATTGCTTCAAGAATATTAAAAGAAGATTAAAACTTGATCCTAGATAGCAATTTTTATTGAAAATTTGGAGCCGTTTTTAAGAAAATGGCTATTAAGCATTACTGTAAACGAGAAATTCGAAGTTCTTTTTCGGGAATGTATTGAGTTTTCGAAAAACTTCGTTAAAGTCATTTGAAATACTTTCACCCACAAATGTAATAATAGCAATAGAAAATGCAAATCGATGGAAATTTGGATATTAATGGCGTGAGAGATTAAAAAAAATACATTTGTGTTATTTAAAAAAACACAAAAGCACACACCGAAATGTTTACCACTATGCGTTGGAAAAGTTTGAAGAGAAAATTTGAGGCCATTTTTGATAAAATGGTGTTTGAGTGCGGTGGTGTTTGGTGTGTGAAACTGCGGAATTTTCAGAATTTGCGAGAAAAATCAGGTGTACTGTAAATATGACAGTGGTAAAACCAATACCAATAGCGGTGACATTATTTCTATCAAATTTCTTACCCATTATTTCGATTGGGAAACTCAAAAGCGAGCTATTAATGTCTACGCAGGACGTTTTGAGACCCTCTAGTCTCTATGGCCATTGGCAAGTTTCCAGTTAGTTTTAGAGTGCAAGCGCAATAAACGTTGTGACAATAAAAGACAATGACAGAGCAGCAAATGATGTTGACAAAGGACAACACGTTGGCACCCCCACCGCGGTGAAACCCACTAAAACAGTGAAAACCACTTTTCCTTTGTACCTCGTTTATACCAGTTTGTTCTACAGTAACCTCTGTTGTCTCTCACAAAAGTGTGAGTGGTTTTCGTACAAATTGAGACAATGCAATGAATATAAATTGTAAGTGCTCTAACTTTAGAGCTTATAAAATATTTACGATATAGCCATTTTAAAGTGAGGGTGGGAGCTTTACGCTAACCCCAACACCAGCACCGTGTCCATCCCCGCCAAAAATTGAAACCATTCTAAATCTTCCGGATGGCGTCGGATTTCGCCATCCCGCGGAGGAAGATCTCCGTCACCTTTCGCGATAAAATATGAACTACACTTACGTCTATTAATCCATAACAGTTGACGCGCTAGGAAATACGAAATAATCAATCTATCCGCGATAATAGTCGACTAATTCAACTAGTGTGTGTGTGATGTGCCGCAGGAGCGACGGCGCGGAGTTCGGGGTGCTGGCGGAGCTGTCGGGGCCTACGTTTCACGTCAGCGTGCGGCCAGGCGGCGGCCGCGGCGGCGGAGACTACGTGCAGGGTGAGCGAGTGGCGCCGTGGGGTGCCAAGAAATCAAAGAGGGCGTAGCATACTCTTTCCATTGCCAAACAAGCGTTTTATATGAGAGTATTAGCAATTGTGTAAATAAATTTGAATACGTATAATATAAGGAGATCAAACAAAAATGCTCCACTTTCAAGATTTCAGTTTAATGATTTTTGCAGTTTACAGATGTTTTTAATTCTTCTGGTTTCTCAAGATTTCAGTATGTCACATTCTTCAGTAAGTTGTATTTCAGTTATGTTTAACACAGAATAAAATGCATTAATGTTTTAGTGTTTTCTATTATGTAATTTAATGCATTTTCCCCAACATAAATTGGGATTTTTTATCAAATTGTGATATTTGATATTTAAAAATCATCTTTGTGATGTTGAAGTGTCTGAAGAGTGTCTGTGGTGTAAATAGATAAGACGACTGCTGGGGAAACTTGTGTACCTGAGATTGAATCTCATCCGAGGCGAATAATTTTTTCTGGTAGAAAACACTTTTGCGGTTAATTTTATAGTTATAATCATTCACAAACTTTATACAAATCACAGAACGTATGTGCTTTTGAGGCGCCATTAGATATTTTAGTGTGTTAATGTCTTCAAGAATCAGATATTAATTTGCCGCTATTGCGATTCTCATTTCAGAACGACTGCATTACTGCGCATATTAGTCTAGCGTTATCGCAAGTTTCATGTGTGACGTACTTCAACCTTGGCGATAGTCGGCGAAAGATAAGACCGGGAACGACCTGTTCAACGAGTTCTACAGCAAAGTATTTTTTTGAAAATATTTCTAACTAAAATGTGCTATGTAGTTGCGTGTGTTTTATTCTTTTGCATTCCTACTGTGGATTTGATATCTTTGACATGAGTACATTTCTTTAATAAAAATACTAAATGCAATGAATATCACGTTATTATTGTTTTCGTAATAAGTAAGCCTGGGCAGCAAAGCAAGCAATGTTTGTGGTAGTGTAGAGCGGTCGAGCTAGACCTCCATATTTGAAGAACCCGAGTTCAAATCGTAGTAACAGCATACTTTTATCGCCACATATACTAGCATAAAAAGAGAATGATGTAATGCTGCAGAAAAAAATGTCGAAATTTCCATAGAAATACGTCTGTTGCATGTTGCTAATTCTAAAAAAGTGGATTTTGGATCGAGTTCGTATATTTCATTTTATTACACAGGGCTGTCAACCTGTTTTGAACCTGAAAAAGTGAGTTTCAGTCCGTCAGTCCGTCTACGTATTCCTGAGCTTGGAGAGTAGGGGAAATATGCGGGTCCTGGACCAAGTGACGTCAGATATAACCCACATCCGGTCTGACGTCACATCCTGGTCCAGGCCCCGCATGATATGTGATGGTGCTGACGTGGGCGGTCCCGCCCCCGATGACGTGGTAGGGGCGACACCCGCATGACGTAATCGTGGATGAGGCCCGGCTGATGTCACATCCCGGTCCAGACCCCGGCTGACCTGTGACGAGGATGACGTGGGGGGCTTTGGCGCGTTGCGCGCGCTCTGGCGGCGAAGTGTGGAAGTGAGGGGAGCGCTCTGGTGGCAAAGTGTGGTAGTGTGTGTGAGGTGTGGTGGTGGTGGTGTTTCAAAAATGCTACCAGTCCGAGGCGGATTCGAACCAGGCCGTTTCCTGTGAGGTTGGGGGGGGGGTTGGCGCGCGCTTTGGCACTGAGCTACGGGGGCATCCGCAGTGGAGTGGTGTGGCGAGAGGTACTGATAGTATGCGCAGCGCTGCGGCGGCGGCGAGGCCGGCGGGCGATAGCGTGCGCGCCCAACCGCAACCGCATCCGGTCTTTGCGTGGAGGCAGCGCGCGCGCCCAAGGCCGGCGACCGGGCGGATGTGGTCTCGATAGCGCGCGCGCGCTCTGTGAGCGTCGGCTGGAAGGAAGGAGAGCGAGCGTCGCGCGTATTTTGATAAAGGAAACCCTACAAGGTGGTGACAGGAGAAAAACAAATAAAAAACAGTACACATTGCATAAATGTGTTGCACATTCCAAAAACCTTGAAGATCAACGACAGTTGTGAGCTCATGACCGTTGTACATTCTTCTTCTATTGACTTCGTTCTCGCGCCACGGTGTGGTCGGTTGTGCAAGCCTCACCGACGACGACGATGACGACATCGTCCACGCATTCTCATTTTCCTCCCCCTCCTTGTCCAACGATTTCGAGTCCCTTTCAGAAGAATTTTTCTCGACGTTTTTTTCTTGTCTTCTTCGTTCAACAGTTTGCGTAAAGAATTTTTTATGTAGCTCAACATGACTACACACGCAATACTGTAGACAACAAACGGCCGGACACCAAACACACGGAAATGCCACAACGCAAGCACCGACAACCACAGCGGAAACAAGTCGATCTGAATAACACAGCGCGTCGGTGGTGTCTCGTCCATGTATAGAACTAGGAGATACTACTGCAAAAGACTGACGGTCGTCGTGCTGTCGCCGTCCTTATACAAGACTTTGACGTTGAAGATATGTCATCAGCGGAGTTGTGATGCGATGTTAAACTTCAATGTCTCTCGCATGCACCCACGAATTATGGTGTGTGTCGAAACCGAGCCATTTCACGAGGCAAAGCGAACCCTTTTCCCGTACGACGTGCTCCACCAAATATCGATCAGGATATAGCGTGTGTCGCAATTCCTCGGAGTAGAAGCGGCCCTTGATCGTTTCACCATGTAGGTCTTCTAGCGAGTACGTCACGGGATTCGAGAGATGCACACGAACGATTCTGAAGAGTTCGGTTCCCCATCGCGCTTCGTATCCTTTCCGAAACGATGAGCTTTTGTACGTGCTCACCCGAACGATGTCACCGACTCGAAAAAATTTTCGATTTTTTCCCCTCATAAGACGCGGGTCGAGTTTTTTCGCTTGCGCGTACACCGTGTGCAATAATCTATCGTCTTTGACGTCTTTCGGTTTCATACCGATTGTTCGATGTTTGGTATTGTTGTAATCTCGGAGGAGGGCGGTTAGCATAAGGGTACAGCGTCGCGTCCCCTCGGCTGTGAAACGTCTCCACATCCGCTCCTTGAGCGTTCGAATGAAACGTTCGACAACGGCGGCCTTCATGTTCGAAAAGGTGGAATAATGATGAACGTCACGCTCTCGGAGCCACTTGTTGACACGGTATTGTAAAACTCGGTGCCTCGGTCGGTTTGTAAAAAGCGGGGCACTCGACCGCTCGACGTCACGATGCGGTCGAAAGCCTTCACCTCATCCGCTCCCGTCTTTTTCTTTATCGTTTCCGCCCAGGCGTACTTGTTATACACGTCGATGACTAAGAGAATGTAACGCATCCCTCGATTGCTTTTCGAGTACGGTTGCATGTCGACCACGTCGGCTTGCCATAGGTCATTGAGTCTTTTCGTAATCACCCGCCGTCTCGTGTAACGACGTCGGGCAGGCGCGTGCATTTCCGCAGCGAATCCTTGACGAACGGTCGTTGACTTTTTCTTCTTCTGCATGATCAGAGAAGCTAACCGATAATACCGGCGTCACGCAATTCATCCTCTATTTCTATTATTTCTCCATCGAGTCCGTTGTTACCGGCGGATTTCGAGGCGTGTAAAAGACTGAGCCTCTCCACGAGTTTGTTCGGATCACGCCAATATTTGTAGTCTGGTGGTCTCACAAAACGTAGTCCCCTCTCCTTCTTCTTTTGTTTCTTCGTTTCAAGTCTTTTGCTTCGTCTTTCGCCCGGGAAAGATCTGAGATAATTTCGGGATATTTCTGTTTATTATCTTTTGTGTTATACGGAAAATTCTTCTTGTGCGCAGAAGTTAATTCGAGAATCTTTTTGTAGTTCTTCAAATCGTTTTGCGTTGCATCATTTACGTTGGGTCGTTGTTCGAAAAGTAGTTCGAGAAGACCTGGTTCCGGATAGAATTTGTAACCCTGAACGTAGAATGCTTCCTCGCCCGGGTTGAGTTCCATGATGCTGTTACCGATGTAAGGTAGTTCACCTATATAGTACGGTCCCAATTTGGTATCTCCTAAACCGATTTTTGCATTCGACAAATAGCTTACCAATGCCTCATAATGTTGGCGGCGAACATTTATTTCTTCTTCTTTTTTCTTCGAATTCTGTTGGGAGTTGTTCGGAGGAGGAGGAGGGGCCTTCTTCTTCTTCGCTTGTTTCCGATTTGATAGGAACACGTGTGGAAGGTGGTAGTAATGGTGGTAGTATGTTATTTTTTCTCTCTCTTTTCAGGTAGCGCTTTCGAGACGGGCGTCGTGAGATATGTATCGAGTAATCGATTGCGCATCGTTTCGCTTTCTTGCGAGATGTTCATTTTGTTGCGAATGTTTTCACGTGCCTTCTCCACCTCCTTTTTCAATTTCTCCTCTTCCGGCGCTTTGAAACGAAAGGGAGTGGGTGGTGAGAAAGTGGGGAGGAGGACGCGGTGTCTTTCCTCGCAAGCCCTTTTTTGCTTTCTCAAGCGCACTAAGCTACTTCAAGTCTATGATTGATATTTTGTTGTTCTTTTTAGTTGTTTCACTCTTATGTTTCTTCTTATATTTCTGGGGTTTTCAGGAAGCCGTTTTATTTTTTAACACGTCCTCCTATTTTGGATTTCACTTTCATCACACCGAGCGCGGCCGCTCTTTCAGCGAGACTCGCGTCTCTGGACTTGGCTCGCTCCCACGCTGCCTTGGCGAGCGCTTCGTCCGCCCTTTTGCGTTCCTCACCGCCTTTGTAGTTGTGGTAAACAATGTCGTGTTCTCTACACGCTTCGTCCAAAGGATTGATACCGCGGTCGCCTCTTTGCAGTCTCTTCGCGAGCTTCGTGCCGGGTCCGCAAAACTGATATCCGCCGGGAATGTGAAGTTCGAAGGGCAGTTTGTCTATCGCCCGATTCAGCAACCGCCCTATTCCTCTTCCGCGATAGTGTTGTCCACCCCGCCGTCGCGTTTCCGCGACATTGAAATGATGTCGCACGTACACCATGGTGTAGAGTGAAGTCTACCCCGAAGGGAAAGATATTATATATATACAAAACCTTTAAAAATCACCACCACCACGACCACCGTCCGACGGCACGAGACACCGATTGAAGCCCGCTCGGTATCGACGGTTACGGAGCGCACTAGGTTTACATATCACAGCAAATGCAAAACGGTCGGCGTTTAACACGTTGGAACACATCACCTTAAATCGTTGAATGTTCTAAAATCGTTTCCGACGTGTTCTTTATAGATATACTCGAGGTTGTTATCGTCTTGCCGGAAGATGACGATCTTATTCGCGTTATCGCGAATCAACTGTTTGGGATTTTTGGTGTACGTTTGACACAGATAGAGCACGTCCGTGTGTTTATGCCTCCCGGCCGCGAAGTAGGTTTTGATACAGTCTTGTTTTTTGGTAGCGATGTCATCGAAAATGAAAATGCTGGCGGGCGACGGCGTCGGCTGGCGGCACGATGCTATCGTGTTGCGAA
Organism: Teleogryllus oceanicus; assembly: GCA_964035755.1. Lineage (NCBI taxonomy): Eukaryota > Metazoa > Arthropoda > Insecta > Orthoptera > Gryllidae > Teleogryllus > Teleogryllus oceanicus. Next base: position 114,417,118 of record CAXIVR010000002.1, read on the forward strand.
AACGAGCGAAAACGAAGGAGTCCGTCGCAAACTTGTTTCAAGTACATGTACATGGGCTGCGTGTTTGTTGTTGAATATAAATACACGTTGCGAAACGCCAGTCCAAACCGCCCAGTGAGAAGCGAAACGACCACGTTTGTCTTTCCGTATACGGAAGGTCCCACGGTAAGAACGCGCACGCTATCGGGGAAAAGCGGTCCGTGTCGGCTCTTGTTAATCATTGTCTTTTCCGCGACATAAGGCCGTCACGTTCACGACGAGCAGCGTCGCCGATTGTTGAACAACGTTCATCGTCTTGCGAAGACAGAGAGACTGTTTGCGTGAAACCGAAGGAAACTGTTTTAAAAACATCAAAGGAGAGAGGGAGGGGTAAGAAATGAAAAACATAAACAAATAGAAATACATTTTATGGATCATTTTAAAAAAATACAAAGGTATTACACATGGTTGTTATGGTTGTCGGTGCTCCTCATCGATGCAATCGCCATCTGCACTGCTCTTGCTAACCATTCCGCTGCGTTGCGTGCGCATCCGCTGACGTCCAGTCCGGGAAGAAGAAACTGATCGCAGCAGACCGCAGCATCCGGTGAGGTGGATGTTGATCGTTCTGACGTTGTCGTCTTGCAGCGTCGTGATGGTACTGTTGTTTTTTGATTATTTTTTTCTAATCTTTCGCTCTGTTGGTTTTGTTTCCTTTCTTCTTTTCTTCGGCTTATTCGTTTTCGATGTACAATGCATCGGACAGGGATGACCACATGCAGAAGGAAAATCGGTTAGTGGTGGAGACGTCGATTTCTCCTCCTCCTCCTCCTCTTCCTCAATGTTTTCTTTGATATCATCAAAAACGTTGACGAGTTGCGAATCGCAAGAAAAAGACGAACCGATTTCGACTTCACCGAGCGAAGCAGATGGAAGTTCTTCGTTCATCATCTCGTGAAGGAAAGACACGGAATGAAGGCAGCGAGCGAAACATGCGACTTCTTATACGATCACGTTTTTCTCCACCACAAAGTCGTCGATCGCTGCGTATTGCACTTCCGTTTTGTAGATAATAAGACAATACGCTACGACGTCAGCTGGCATATTTGTACCTGTTTCCCACGTGATCTTGATGTCGGTTTGCGAGGGGAGTACGGCAGACGCTCTGCCGGAGACGTCCCAAACGATAATAGGAAACCAACTATTCACATACCAATATGTTATTGCCGATATTGGATAGCGATTGTAGTAAGAACGTTCCGCTTTTTGGATCATTTGATAGAGATACGGCTGCCAATTTTCGGGATATCCAGTATAATATTTTACATTGCATTGAAGTTCGGAATAAGGGTAAAACTCGTCGTTTAAATACAGTTTTGCTCTTGTCATATCATTACTGTCGAATTCACCCGAATTCTGTTTCAGGTCCTTGTCTTTCCCCGTTTGCATTCCAAAGAAAATGTACAGTGGATGGTCCTCTTTTGCTGCGGTCTTCACCGACCAGTGAAAAGGTCCGTTTCCTCCACTCGGAACGTTGGGGTATTCGTGAAGTTCCCATCGTCTGATTTGCATGGGGATCGGTCGCCGACTGTCCAATACCCTTCTCACGGCGAGGGAAGCAGCATCGCTCAGCGTCAAATGAGGCCAAAAAATCAACCCTTCTAAATCATTAGACGCCGCAGCATAGTGCATTACCCTGCGACCGTAGAGGTCGACCGGAAGAAATCTAGTGTCGTTCACATCAGCGTATCTTCTGAAATAAAAAACGTTTTTAACAGCCATTTCGGAAAACACCAGAAAAAAACACGTCTAACTTTCTAAACAGCAAAAAGTAGACTGCAAAAAGCGCTCGCGCCCGTGAGTGATATCAACCTCAAGGCGCCGAGTGCGAGAGAGAGAGAGAGAGAGACTATATACCGCAACATCCTGTTGTGATCATTAGCGCAGAGCGGAGCGAGCGAGCATGCATGAATTGCGGAATTCACGAGATTAACTTTAACTTTCAGTTTTCGCTACTAGAGGACAGCACTCTTGATTGAAGTTTAATGGTTATGTTATGAGAGAGCGCGCGCGCGCGTGTGGTATGTTAAAAGATGATTATAAAACAGCGCATGAATACAATAGTACAGTCGTCACGATGGATACATTCGATCACAGCACGCAAGAGCGCCGGAGCGAGTTGAAGCGACGACGACGCATGGTGGAGAACGATCGATTCGTTTATCGCGATGATTTCGATAGATTCGTAAAAGACTGCACGGATGAAATAAAAAAACAAAATGGAAGTCGGAAAAGACGTGACGACACGTTTCGATACGCACGAACGATCTTTGAAGGATTTTGTGAGAAGCGAATTGCAAACAACTGCGAACGCGCACGAAGAGAAAATCCAGTCAGGACTTTTACCGCAAGCGAAAAGTCACGCGGAAGAGCGCGTCGCGCACGTTGAGAAAGTATGCGCCGCCAGAGCGCGCGCAACGCGCCAAAGCCCCCCCACGTCATCCGCGTCACAGGTCAGCTGGGGTCTGAACCGGGATGTGACGTCAGCCGGGCGTCATCCACGATGACGTCATGCGGTTGTCGCCCCTACCAAGTCATCGGGGGCGGGACCGCCCACGTCAGCACCATCACACGTCATGCGGGGCCTGGACCAGGATGTGACGTCAGACCGGATGTGGGTTATCTCTGACGTCACTTCCTGTGTCCAGGACCCGCATATTCCCCCTACTTTGGAGATTCTTGAATTTTTGAAAATTGCAAACAAATTTTCGAAGAATATTGACGCAAGAGATTTTAGAGATTTTTCGTCATAAATTCAGTTTTTAAAACTAGATCTTGAATTAATGTAAATTAAACACTAAATTTTTAAGAACTGTAATTGCAAATGTTTCACTTTCAATACAACTATTCGGTTGCTCAACATCTATGAAATAGAAAAGCAGAAACAATCGTTTGGGTGTAATACACCTTGAAAAACATTTGGTTTACAATCAATTTCCGTCCTATTTTAAATATATCGTTTTGCAAATTGCCGGAATGTAAAAACAAAATCACTGATATGTTCTTATTCCCTAAATATACGAATTTATTGGCCATTGTTAAATTGGCCACAATTATATTGGCCACAGAATTTGTTTACTAGCAGGTGCATTTTAAGCGTAGTAGCAAGCAAAAGTGCGACACTAAAGAACTTTTTTCAGTATGCAAGCGTTTCAGTACGCGCTATGTAGAGCGAATGAATTACGCACAACAAATGGGGCCTATGCTAGATCTTACATTCATATAAACAATTACACATATCTCGAGAACGAAATATGATAGCAACGATCGGCTTTCGGCGTTTGAATGGCGTTTAAATACCGTTCAGATGAAATAATAAAAATAGCAACAAATGCAAATTTATAAACAATTTCCAAATTTTGCAAATCTAAAGGTCTTCTCGTCTCAGAACCAAAAACCGCGAATTAACAATTTGGCAACAATTTTTAATTTTGTAAACAAATTCGGCCGTTCGTAAGAACGGCCGGGAAGTCTCTGTAAATTCTGCTCGAAATGAACATCTCAAAATAGCAGTTTGACAGGAGTCGATTACTAAAAGTTATAATAAATGTTGCTAAATGATTTGTATTTATGTATTTATTGGTGTATTTGCGGTAATTCCGGAGGAAAAATCCCGCTTAAAAAATTTTTCTTTGGTCGTGGTGTACGTATATAACAGCTTGAGTTGATCATCCGAACTGTTTTTAAAAAACATTTTTAAGTCGTTTGCTTTCAGGTCATTTTATAAGCATTTCGAAATTAATTGATTTTAAGATATATTGATCATTATTTATCACCGATTTTTATTGATCATTTTTTGCGATACTTTAGGCCATCAAAATCCGCCCCAGATCATAACTATTGTAATGATCTATCATTTCGAGACAAAACCCCCAGATGCAACTTTACAAAATGTGACAAGGAATAAGCTTGTGTATCGATTACAACGGTGCCAACAGAAAACATTTTACAAGTCAAAATTAAAATAAAGAATTATAGCGCGTGAAATTTGTGAAAATTGAACATAATCGTCCGGTAGAACAAATTATGAAACTAAATAAAACAAACGGCATCAAATTCGGTCAACGCATTCGGAAGATATAAATTGAAATAGAATTGGAATTTTTAATGTAACATGAACAGAATATGGCCATTGTTGAGCTAGTAAAGAGAGATTGCAGACAGGTTTTTTAAGGATTGTAACAAAACCCACAAACCGATTTGGCTGAAACATTGGGAAACAGATTAAAACACGGGGAAGACGACTAAATTAGTGTCAACCTTGTCGCATGTTCGGAAGCAAAATTATAATATAATATTTGGAAATTTGCAATGAACTCTAGTTCTAGTATAAACAAATGACGCCATGTTACGAAGAGAAGAAGGTCATTGGAATTAACTACAGATTAAAAGCAAGCGAGTGGCAACTATTTTGTTCCAGAAGCTTTTTGTAACAATGCAAGTTGCTGAAAAAAAATTCGATGTGAGTACAGATGTGTCGTAGGTACCGGAGAGAATGGTTCGTGTGCGCGAAATTGGCGCGTAGTTAAATTTCTTTCGAAAGTGTGGTATTTCAAATAGCGAGTAAAGTTGTGATATTTATTGGAATTTTGAAGTGTTAGCAAAAGGGGAAAAAATCCGGAGTAATTTTTTTCTTGAGAAAAATTTTTGTGATTACAGACAATTAGATTTTATTATTTTTTGTAAAGAAATTCAACGCTTCGGACATCTCGTCATAACATACGAAAGAATAGATGCTGAGATCGGAACAATTGGACGTTCATTTTTGAATGTAAATTGATGTAAACAATATTAATTTCGAGAAATGACGTGTTTGATGAAACGCGAAAAATATTTTTTTTTGTTTTGCTCTGCCGAACAGTACGCAACGAGTACATGCAATTTTATCAAACGGCGATGTACTAGCAACTGAGTAATATAATTTATGCGGACAATAGCGGTTCGCGATAATTGGTTTCCGAAGGCGACAGTGAGCAGGAGTGAACGGCGACCGCGCATCGGAAGGCACGGGACGGCGGCCACCGGACGTCATTGCCACGAGAGCTGAGCCGCAAAACAGGGAAGTGACACGTGTGTGTGTGTGTGTGTGATTTTCTTTGCAGACACTTCATCTGAAGACGCATTCCGTAGCTGAAAAGTGTTTGTTGAGGACTAAGTTTTGTTGAATAAAATTAAATTACGAAATGGTCAAAAAATAAATCAGGGAATGCGCATTCGATGTGTGAGTGAGGTTTCATATTATTTTGTTATTATTATGCGTGAATGAGTTTCTTTGTTGTGTTTTGTTTCTTGATATGTATATGTCATGGGATTACTGTGCACCAGGGTGGAGGGAGAGATGGTGAGTTGTTATCGTATATGATGACAGGAGGAAAAGGTCCGAAAGCAGTAATAAATGAATGAACAAACATATTGTTCATTTTTACCAATTGAGCGCATGCGTCGTCATTTACTATATTACCCTAGCACGCACAATCCAGTCACCTCGCTTCGATTCCTGTGTAGGACCACCACGTTATCCACGGCTGCAGGTTATGAGAAATTTTATAAAAACTAGCTAGCTAAAAGGGGCAAACGATAAGTTCGATTAAGTACGAGTGCAAAATATGGCACCCAACAGTCTGTAATACTATAATATAAGAGGAGATTAGCCAGGCAATAGTAGCAGAAAAGAGAGAGAGAGGGGAACTATTACATTTGGCTGCCCAACGCGAGGCCAGGATAGCCGGGTATTATTACACTATTGGTCTGTAGCAAGAACTGCTCAACTATCTATATACATTTTGAAATGTCTAATGAAACAATTATTTTAAAGCCGGGAAATGAAATCAACTTATACAATAGTTTTCAGCAGTCGTCACAACACAGAGCAGGATCTTCGTTTGTTAGAAATTTGTGGCAAGCCAAGTTGTATTTTATTTACTAAATATATCGTTGAATAACGTTTTATTGTTCAATTTTTATCTATAAATTTTATCTATAAATCTGAAGACGGCATTGAAAATCGAGGTTAGTACTGAAATTGCCTTTTTTTGGCAGTTTTTTCAAAAGATAGCCGGTGATGAGCTCATAACGAGGAGTTATCTTGTTTGGAAGCACACATACACTTTTACTTCTGATGCTGTAGTTGTTGCTGTAAAGTTGAGATAATTCGAGTGGCGGTTCAAGAAAAAAATGTGACTTCTTTAGTGTGAGGTTGATTTCCTACTGGAAAAGACACCCTTTCTAGAGGAACTGCAAATGTTTCAGCTTTTTCTTTATCTGATTTTTCCCACTGACCGTCGGACTTGCATATTGGAGGAATTAGTTTGATTGTTTTCTTCAGTCTCTTTCATGTTTTTCATTGTCTGTTAAGGCTAAATGTACTGTAATGTCAATTTGTCGCCACCACATGGGAGTACCAAAATAAGCTAAATTTTCATGACCAATAACATCTGAATGAATTGTATCATTTTCGATCTGTAAACGGCATTGGACTCTTTTTAAAAATAGAATTTACGCTACGAAGCCGTTTTTTCAAAAAAAAATTTTTCCTCATAGTTTCGGGAAGAAATTAAAAAATATGAACTTATAGAATATATACTTATGAATATACTTATGAATATGAATATATACTTATGACGACGTGCTTCCCGAATCCAACGCCGTGTCAATCATGCAAATCGGATGAATAGGAGAAATTTGAAAAACATCTCACCCCCTCCCCGCTCCATGCCGTTGCGTGATCCGCCCTTGTAGGCCCTCCCGCGACGTGGCCGAACGACCAAATTCGGACCTCTGTGACCTTTTCCGGCCAACTGGCCGGAAAAATCTGGGATTTCAAACAAACTTTGCATATCGTTGGCCCAGGTTTGCCCACCAATAATTTTCGATTGCCCACCCATACAAAAATGTTACACGCAAAACGATTTTCTGGAAACCTGCATTTCATAAATCGTTTGCCGTGGTTTACTCACCAAAATATTTGGTTTGCCCAACACTAGAAAATAATTAGACACGAAAAAAAATTTCAAATTAACTTCAGATTGTCTGGCACGAAATCTGGAAATTTAACCATACTACACATATCGCTTACACATCATTTTCCCAGGTGTGCACATAAAAAATTTCGTTATATTCTATTTAGTAAAATAATGTTCTCGTTGGCCCAAACAATATTTTGGTTTGCCCAGGCACAAAATTAAAATTACAAGCGGAAGAGTATTTACACAGGGCTAAGGAAAACGACCTATGTCCGGTCGGGCTAAGGGTTCCGAGGAAAGAACAATTATGATATTGTGCATATTATTTCCTAATAGTGTGTTTTCGTTTCCCCATGAATAAATTTTGTTTTCTCAGGCACAGAAAAAGAATTACAAGTGGAAACGTGTATTCGTAGAGGGCTCCGGCATGCTTATTTGCATTTTGTCCGCTCGGGATTACAATTCCAAAAAAGGAACTACGTCGTAAAAGGATGTGGTGTAGTTTGTTAGAATTGGTTAGAATTGTTAGAATGGTTGATGGTAAAGGGCAAGTTTTATGAGGAATTATGTTCTTCGATACGTGTTATTTATTAATGTAGTGTATAGAATGTATTTATGAAGATTTAGATTAAGATTTATAATTATTTGGGGGAATAGTAAATATTGAAAACTGGAAATCTTTGTTGTTGTGTAGTGTATTGTTTTGAGATAGTTTTTGTGTCAAGAAAATATAGTTTTGCTGGATTTTTTTTCCTACGAGTCGTTTTCTTACACGTTGGTACTGCGCCTATCCGTGATTTCGAGAATTGTTTTTTTTTTGTGTTCGAAAAACGGTAAGAGCAAAAATATTAATGTTTATATCTTTGAAAAGGACAAAAATAGCACAAAATTTCAAATCTAACAAAAATAGTTTTGGTCAATTGACTTTGCCAGCTTAAAATTAACGCAGCATAGCCAGTAATTTTTGAAAAACAGTTGGAACAAAAAAAATAATTTTTTGATATTCGGAAAGAACCAAAATAGCACAAAAGTATGGGTATAAATAAATTGTGGATTTTGCAAATTGCTTTGCCAGCTTAACGGACGTTGTTTAAAATACATTGTCTTAACAAAAACGCAATATTAATGACTCTTTGTTGCAATAAAATTAACATCTATAGGTAATACAGTGAGACATATAATGCCATGCTAATTCAGAAACACTTCTGTTGTTTCCATAAACATCACTTCAAACCACAAGAAGAGAACTTCTGCTCACTCGGCAAACACAATAAGAGTGTTTCTCTTCCAGCGATCAGATTCGCACCCACGTTTAGCGATATTTCGGCGACCCTGAATAATGACCTCCCCGCGGCGTAGGTGACGGCGGCGGTGCATGGGCGGCCGCCGACTGGGCGGAGCTGCTTGCCCAGTTCACCGGACGCGCATTCGGCAGCGCCTGGGGCGACGGCGACGGAGACGGCGACGACATTGGCAACCAAGGCCCCCTGAGCCCCCGAGATCTACAGGTATCAAAGGCAGCCGCCTTCCATCTTTCTAATCATTTCTGTGCTTTGAAAGCAAATCATATGGGAAACATGTGATTACGAATGTAAGGCTCTTCTGTTACTTTCCAAGTTATCATTAAGGGAAAACTAGCGATGCACACAATGGCACAGACTTTCTCGTTTAGTTCTTTAATTTCTTTGGTCTGGGCTAGCTATTCGTACTTGCCACATAATCTTCTCAGCTTGCCATCTATCGCCGCCCAAAGTACATTTTTTAAAAAATTCTCAGTTTTTTTGGTTTCCTAATAGTAGAACCGATATATTACTTTAAGAATATTAAAGAAGAGTAAAACCTCGTCTTCAGTGGCAATTTTCATTGAAAAATTTGGAGCCACTTTTAATAAAATGGCGTTTAGCTTTACTGTAAACGCGAAATGCCTCCATCGTTGTTCACACTATTGTGTGAAGGACGTTTAAGAGAATGGTGTAGGCCTCATGTTCGTTAAAAACCCAAATTAATTGAAACCAATTATTAGATTGATGGCAACTACGAGTAATATAAATTATCAGCGTTTTTCAAAAATAAAAATTAATTTTTTTCTCTTATATATCTTATAAATTCTTTTGATCTCATACATTTTACTTTTTTACATTACATTACATTTTTAACATTAAAATATCGTAGGGTTTGAATATAGTTCCTAAGCTTACTACAATATATCTATAGATGGCTTCTCAGCTGACTAGCACAAATTTTTTCCATGGAATTCTTGGTATACCAAGTATTATACCAATTCTATATACAGCACGATATACCAATTCTCGCGTACTTGCCTAAATTAAATTGGGTTTTGGGGCGGGGGCGGAGGCGGGGAAGAGATATCTTTGCAGAGCAAACAGAATCGGGAGGTGGTCAGATGGTAGATCGTGGAGGGTCTCGGGGTTGTGATTGTGAGAATGGGGGGAGTGAAGGGCGATATCGAGAATATCACCTTCAATTTGGTTGGTAAAGGTGTTCGTAGGTGGGGAAGGTGGAGCAGATATGATGAGCTGATTTCTGAGATTCAGGTAGGAGAGCAGGCGATTTCCCGCAGCGTTCCGCACACGACAGCCCCAGTCCGTGTGCTTGCAGTTAGATCGCCTGCTAATATTATTGACGATCCGAGCGTCAGCAACGTATCGAGGTCGCTTTCCTCTAATTGAAGTTGAGGCCGCTTGTAGGTGGGAATGAGCGTAATCTCTCCTTACGGCGTTCCTACTTCAATAGCTGTGGCTTCTATTGCGGCGAGAGGCGGTATTACTAGAGGCGTATGTGGGATGTTGCGTCTAATTGCGATTAGGGTGCCACTGCCGCGGCCTAAGACGACTAGTTTTGTAAATGTGGAAATTTCTTAATGAAAAGGATTCTGCCGGGAGGAAATGTGTCTCCTGGATGAGGAAGACGTGGGGGAGAAGTCGGATAAAAATTTCTCAATTTCGACTTTTTCTTAATAATACCGCCATTACCATTCCAGATTATTTTGAAAAGTGAGTTGAGTGAAGTGAGGGGTTCAAAGGAATGCTTTTTCAATAAGGGGGATTATGACTGAGTTTTTCAAATATATTGCCTTGGCCACGGAGGATGCTGAGGATTTCTTTAATTAAATTAATGATTAGGTGTATTTCTGCTGTATGTGAGGCTCTATGCATGTGAGGTGTGGGCAACGGCTGCGGAACTGCGCCGTGAGAACCACACGCGCGCGGAACACTCCTTTATTCGCGCCGCTTTCAAGCCCCCACCTGAAACTATCTTCACCAATATCCACCCCCACTTCGAACCATTCACACAGTATTAAAACAAAAAGCCACGCCACAAACTTAAGAAACTCCCCACAGACATCATCTTCCAAAAACCACCGTAGAAATATTCACTTGCATACAACACACATACACTTAATACCTTACACACTCAACTACACTCAGCACTACATCACACCAAACACAGCCCCACACCAAGCACGCTCCAGCCTCCGCAGCTCACCTAGGTTTAAATAATACATAAATTCATGAAATTCTGTTTTCACCATCACTATGTTCCATGTTCTACATTTTCTCAAGTCATCAGTGCCATGGTTTAAACAACCATTACTATTAGAATTAGTTTCTTGTAAATATGTAAAAATGTAAATAAAAGTTAAAGTTAGGGTTTCAAAAACCATTACTATTAGGATCAGTTCTTTAGGTTAAGCTAAGGATTTAAAATCATCTGTATAAAGGTTAGTTTTAAACTTTTAGGTACTCCTTCAAATATTATTAATGCAAATATGCAAACAAACTCTCAATACACACTCTTAATGTAAATATGTAATACTAGGGTAAATCCTCTTAGGTTTAGGTCAAAGACTAAATTCATTTTTATTGTGGTGATTTTTGGAGTGTTTACGTTGGTGAAGATAGGTTTTGTTCTTTCCGTGGCGAGTGTGCGAATGACGGAAGAGACGGTTTAGAAGAGGAGTACATTTGTGCAGGCGTCATGATGGTTTTAGAGCGGTTCTGATAAAGTAATTTTCTGGCCTGACGAGTAGGTCTCGGGTCGTCTCGGTCGCTGTGGCCGACACCTCGCACGCGTAGAGCCCCGCACTCCTTACGCATGCGAGGTAGATGTGAAGTTTTGTTTTCTCCTTAAGGGAGCGGCTCTAAGGAGTGGCAGAAGAGCTAACTAGACTAACCTGATGCGCCACGTCATTGTCTTTCGCGCCTCTTTAATTTGAGTTTTCCAGGTGAGATTTCCAGGTATCGAACTAACGTCTAGATATTTGAGTGTATCGCCACAGAAGAGTGTGTGCATCTAGGCCGATGGGTGCGACGTTGTGCGTGTTGTTGCTGTGTTTGAGAGAGAAAATGATAGCTTGGTATTTCTGTGCATTTAGCGCGGGGCCGTTTTCCGCACTCCAATTCGATAGTGCAATCGCGGCGCGCTGAAGCCGTCTAGTGGCGAAGTTGATCTGGCTATCCTTCACGGCGTAAACATTGTCGTCGGCGTAAACGAAATTATGCACTCCAGTGATTGCCAGTGCATCGTTTCTGAAGAGGGGAAACAGGAAAGGTGATAGGACTGCGCCCTGAGGGACGCCGGCATGAATAGGGCGAGATGAGGAAGTGAAAAGTTGGTATTTTACAGCGAAGGAGCGGTGGGAGAGATTATTTAGGTTTAGAATGTGAAGAGGGATATAGAGGCGAAGTTTGTGAAGAAGAAGAAGAAGAAGTGGGTGATGAACGGTGTCAAAAGCAAAAGAGAAGTCGAAGAAAAGAGCAGGGACAGAGCAGTGGCCGCTTAAAACCGGTTTCTGAATATGAACCAGTGAAATTGTCGCTGATTCAATCAGTGTGAGCAGAAGTCACTGATATTTTCAGTCGAAATGTGTAGTTTCGCTGACAATCACTGAATGTACGAACCTTTTCATAATGACCGCCAGCATTTCACTGGTCGTAAGTGGTAAAAGTGCCGTGTCACCGTACCGACTGAATGTTCAGTGATCCATGTGCTGCTGTTGTGTATGTAAGCAAAGAGCACGGCGCAACGAGTTAAATAAAGGTTTCCTGTGAGAAAACTGAGCTGTGTCTGAAGATTGTGTTTTAATTGCGTTAGGTAAGTTGTTTTCGCTTTTCTGTGTCTTATCTTGTTGATAAGTCAGTCAGTGAGACGTTTTATTTTATGGTGAAGCCATAGTAAGAAGTATGTTATGAACATTTGGTTAATACCATGTTTGTTTATTAACTTTGAAACTTCATAAGTAACTTAAGTGTTTTTATGTAACTGTTTGATACGCAGTGTGAAATATCTGACGTGCAATGTATAATTTCGGATATGAAGGTTGTGAAAAGTCCAAAATGCTCTCGATTACACCACTGCACAGCCGGGCAAGCCAGCAAACTGTTAACTCATTCTTTGGTTTTTCCAATTTAGTTTTATGGCACCAGTCCTGGAGTGGAGTTTAGAAAAAGTGTAAGGGAAAGTGCTAACTGGGGACCCTAACACTGAATATTTTAATTTGCCAATGACTGCCGTTACACTGATTTATTTTGATCAATGTTCCTGGCTTTTCTTAGGTACTATACACATTATATTTTACTAATTTACATGGCGAAGCTAATTTGGCTGGGTGGAGGGGGCATGTCAAGTTAGCACAACCACATAGCAACACATCAAAGCAAAAGGAATATTTAGTACTCATTTATTACTAATTTATTACCCAAAAATTACTTAAAATTAGAGTATAGTAAGCCACAAGAAAATAAACCTATCCTGTGCAACAGTGTTAACAGACATAATGTTCTGTTATCTAACACCAAGTAGCAAATTATGAACGTGGAAACGCATTTAAGAAATTATGTGTTAACTCAAACGTAATGGTCAAAATATGCAAGAGATTAAATTCAAAAATAGAGAGACACAACGAGCCCAATCGCATTAAATCAAACACATCATTTAACAGACGTATCACATTGTTATTTGAAACTAATTAGAAATTTATTACACCAGTTGTTTACGAAATAAATAATTTTAAAAAACGACATACATACGCAATAACGCACGGTATTCATGAAGTACTTTCGTAAACAACCGGAGTAATGATTTTCTAATAAGTTTTAAATAATAGTGTGATACGTCTGTTAAGTGATGTGTTTTGTTTAATGCGATTGTGCTCGTTGGTTCTCTCTATTTTTGAATTTGAATCTCTTGCATATTTTGACCATTACGATTGAGTATAATAAATATATTTCTTAAATGCGTGTCCACGTTTATAATTTTTTACTAGGTGTTAGATAACAGAACATAATGTCTAGTTTTTTACAGCATAGGTTTCATTTACTTGTTGCTTACTATACTCCAAAATACTACCATGAATACCGTGCGTTATTTCGTATGTATGTCGTTTTTAAAAATTATTTATTTCGTAAACAACCGGAATAATAACTTTCTAATTAGTTTTAAATAACAGTGTGATACGTCTGTTAAATGGTGTGTTCGGTTTAATGCGATTGTGCTCGTTGGTTTTCTCTATTTTTGAATTTGAATCTCTTGCTTATTTGGACCATTACGTTTGAGTTTCCACAATATTCTTTAAATGCGTTTCCACGTTCATAATTTTCTACGAGATGTTAGATAACAGAACAATTACTTTTGTTCGGTTTTGATAGGTTTCATTTACTTGTGGCTTACTGTACTCCAAAATGCTTCATGAATACCGTGCGTTATTTCGTATGTTTGTCGTATTTAAAAATTATTTATTTTTTTGAACAATTGGAGTAATAAATTTCTGCTTATTGGTAAGTAATAGTCTGTATACGTCTGTAAAATGATGGTTTGGTTTAATGGATTCTATTTTTGAATTTGAATCTCTTGCATGTTTTGACCATTACGATTTTACAATATTTCTTTTTTTTCACATTCAAAATTTGTTTTTTGGTGTTAAAAGTTAGAACTGAGTATGTACTATTGATTTAATATGTATTTTTGTAATTTGTTGTAGTGTTTTGAGGTCGTTGGTACTCTTTAGTAATATACGCAAATGTCGCGCGGGTTGCATAACTAATTGTGTTTGGCAATTTTTGTTTCGTAAACCGCGTCAGTAATGACTTTCATTTTGGAGTAATAAATTAGTAGTAATAAATATGCTCTAAACATTCGTATTAGTTTGGATCGTTTGTGCTCATTTTTTTATTTCGGTTGTGCTAGCTTGACTGTCACGTTAGCACAACCACATATATTTCGGAAACGGGAGGAGTAATACATTTAATTTTTGGGTACTAAATTAGTAATAAATGAGTACTAAATATTCCTTTTGGTTTGATGTGATTGTGATATGGTGGTTGTGCTAGCTTGACATGGCCGAGTGGAGGGGGAGTGCAGTTGGTACATCAAAGCCAACTACCACTCCTGAGGTTCCCAATCCAAGGCATAATAATTCTGCCAGTTAGTATGATTTTTGTTTGTAATATGAAAATATAGTAACAATTTTGACCTCACATAACTTCTTGAATTTTCTATATTTCTGTTTTAGGAGAGCTAATTTGCCTGTGTAGGAATTGGAAAGGAGGAAAACCTTCAAGAAAATTTCCAGCAATATTTGATATGGGTGAAAAGGACAGAAAAACTATTCTTGTTTTAGTAGAGTGATGGTTGGTTTTAACACCTGCCCTTCCTTCATTCATTGCAGCCTTCGACTTATTGTAAAAATTAATATTTTAACAACTTTGGCATATCCAGCATCATTAGCATTTTTTTTATTTTTAGCAGTATATAATGATTATATCCAAGTACTTTATTTGAAACTCAGTTGGGAGTCTGCAATAACCCCCCTCGTGGGAAATGAACAATGCTTCTACAATTGTTCAGTTATCATAGCCGAGCCGTCTACCATTGGAGTTAGTTTTGTTATTTCATCGAAATTTGATTCGTTTGTTCTGTGTCCGGTATCGACTTCATAGATTGAGTTTGAGATTTTTCCCAATATCGAGTATGTCCCAATTCTCAATTCATCTAATTTCTATTCAGGCGATTTACATTTTCTATGTACACAAGATCTCCCTTTTTCAATTCATCTCGTGTGTAGGTAGAATATTTGTGTGTTGTCATGAGATTTTATTGTATTTTTGAGTGCTATTTTCCTCTCTCTTTCTAAATATTTGGCTTTTTTTAATTCATGTGGTAGGATATTTTGGTTTTACCCTCTCGCAAGTATTTTGGTGATAATTTTGTTACTGCATGGTTTGTCTTGTATTACTACACAGCTTTTTTCACAATAATTGTCCATGCAACCTATTTGCCCGTTTCATTCATAATATATCTTATTTCAATCACTAAAGAATGATTTAATCTTTCCTGGAGATCATTGGAGAATAATGCATCTACGACAGTAAAAATCAATTTACGTTTGCCTTTACTAGGTATTGTTTAAATGTTTTGAACTTATTCCTGGATATTGATCCATTACGATCTGGGCATCATGGTTTTTTGTTACCTCCTCCGCTAGTTTTATGAAATCATGAAAGTTTTTGTGAAAATATAAGTATATCTTGTAAATGTTCGACCAGTAGGTGTAGTTATTTTTTTGTTGACCAGGATCCTCCGTAACCTCCAGTGAAACTATCTTTAATAAGTACGTTGCTCGACCTATGTGTGACATTAATCCAAGTTTTAATTTTCTTGTGATTTTTTGTTTAAGCAGATGTCATAAGTTTCACAAATATTCTCTATGCTTATAATTATATTTTTCGCTGTAATGAATGGTGTTATTTTTGTTGTATCTGCAGGATGCAGGGTAAATTAAACATTCAATGTTTAATAGCCATACACCATAAATCACCATTACAATACACAGAATTCACGTAACAAATAACTGTACAAATTTCCTAAATTCTTGCCGTATCGGGCCTTATCACCGGCAGTGGCGATAGATAGATTTATTAGGGTTCGCTTTGAGCTAATGCTCGGTGGCAAACATTATTACAACTAGATATACGACAATTACAAAACTATTACGAATATTTACAAATATAATTACAATTCGAATTAGAGATTTATATCCTAGTTATAATAAATTTTGAGGTATCTGTATGTTGACTTATAGCTTTTCTAACACCACTCCACTTCACTTCAATTCACTTCATTTCACTGCGCTGCACTACACTGCACTCCCCTCCACTCCCGTGCCCCCACCTCACAAAACTTCACTTCACTGTATAAGAGACATGACCATATTATTAATAATACTAACGATTATAATAATGTAACTAATAATACCAATACTACTACCGCTACTACCGCTACTACCGCTACTACCGCTACCACCGCTACCACCGCTACCGCTACCGCTACTGCTACTGCTACTGCTACTAACTACTACTACTACTACTACTACTACTACTACTACTACTACTATATAATAATAATAATAATAATAATAATAATAATAATAAAAGTCCCAGTATTATTAATGATGACCTACATAGAATTAAGTATATTTTTAAATTTCACTACATTAGAATGAAGAGCCTCTAGTGCTTTTGCAGGTAGTTTGTTCCAATCTACTATAGTACGATTCACTAAGGAGAACTTGCCTACATCAGTTCTTTGCTTTCTACATCGTATTTTCCAGGGATGGTCTCCTCTGCTTTTATAACCAGGTTTCTGTAATATTTTACTGATGTCTGCCACTTTTCCTGATTGCACGGGTTCGCTCTACAAGTCTTTGCAACGGTTCATGTCCTTCTTTCTGTGACCTATACGCGCCTATAATTTCCCATTCGTTTTTGAATTTCTATCTCGAATGTGTACACCTATTATTTCAAATTGTCATCCACCCATGCCTCTACTGCTTCAAAGTTGTCTTTTACGCATATAAAAACACCCCCGCCAATGCGATCTAGGCTATCACGTCTGAAT
Source organism: Teleogryllus oceanicus (assembly GCA_964035755.1). Classification (NCBI taxonomy): domain Eukaryota; kingdom Metazoa; phylum Arthropoda; class Insecta; order Orthoptera; family Gryllidae; genus Teleogryllus; species Teleogryllus oceanicus. The sequence goes on from CAXIVR010000002.1 coordinate 114,434,034, forward strand.
GTTAAAAAATTTTGTCTGAAGATTTCAGCGTTTAATATTTCCGCATTGAGCCATGATTCGGTACCTATCACGACATCTACATTATAAGATTCTACTGTGTTCCAGAAATGAACCGTTTTATTATAAATACTCCTACAATTAACCTGCAGAAAGACCAGAGACTCATCTTCTGCGCGATTACATAGTGAAAGTCGGTCTCTCGCCACCGTTCCCGCGTCGCTGTCCGCCGTTATGTCGCCGTTCGTCGTCGCTGCCCCCGCGCCGCCGTCTCTCGCCGCCGTCACCGCCACACTGTCCGTCGCAGCTGCGTCGCCGTCCCACGCCGCCGTCGCCGCGTCGCCGTCCGTCGCCGCTGCGTTGCCTTCCCTCGCCGCCGTCGCCGCGTCGCCGTCCGCCGCCACCGCGTCGCCGTCCGTCGCCGCTGCGTCGCGTCCTCGCCGCCGTCACCGCGTCGCCGTCCGTCGGGGCCGGGGGGGCCCCCCGCGTGTCTGATACGCCACGACTTGTGACGTAGCAAGCGCCGGCGGCAGCAGCCTGGAGTCACGTGGTAGCGCGCAGCTGATTACGCCGCGATTGGGCGTGTAGCGAGCGGCGGCGGTGGCAGCTAAGCGAGGTCATCACTGAACGAGAGCGCTCTGCTCCCGGCCTATGACTTTATACTCCACCGCCCGATATAAAAGAGATAATGAAACTATGAGGAGTGTCAGCCCAAACTTGCCAGGGAAATCGAAACGTTTTGCAAATTTCAGTCGGTGGTTCGTCAAAGAAACGGCACATTCCTTTTTGAATGTCGCTCTGAGGAACAGATCAGAAAAATCACTGACCTAAAAGAAATAGCCGGCCTCCAGGTGCATGTGTCCGCCCACCCGACCTTAAACCTCTGCAAGGATGTGGTAATTCACGAAGACTTCTCAACCGAATCGGAAGAAAATTTGAAAGCTTTCTTCGAACCACATGGTGTGTATGAATTTACAGGATTCAGCGGAGATGGGGTATTCACTCCTACCTCAACTCTGATACTGACCTTCGACCGTCGTCAGATACGATAGATACGTCAGATACGACCAGAAAAGATATCTTGTAGTTCTTATAATCTCCGTGTCAGGCGGTATGTCCCAAACCCTCTGCGCTGTTTTAAATTCCAGAAGTTTGACCATATGCAACCTCGCTGCATGAGCGCCGCAGTCTGCGTGCACTGTGAAAGGGAGGTTTGTAACGACTCTAACTGCGCCGCAGAGGCAAAGTGCATGAACTGTTGTGAAAAATATCCATCAAATTCTAACCAGTGCCCCATTTTTTAAGATAAAGAGAGATCCAGAGGATCAGGATCTCCGAGAAAGTTTCCTTTCCGGAGGCACGACGCCGTTACCAAACGCGAAACCCAGTGGATGTGGCCCGAAGTTTCGCTGACACCGTGGATCAACCTAAGAAAGTCAACTCTGAAACCCAAACGCCTAAAGCCTCCTCTTTACGCGATGCTGCCTGTCAGGTGTCCTTTGATGACATCGGCGGAGATGCCTACCCCAAATCTACTGTCCAGTCTGAAACAAAAACGGAAACCAAGAGCATAAATATTTCAACAAACACTCAAACGCGTCTAGAGAAGCCGAGGCCGACAGGCCCTATTGCTAGATCTAGGTCGCCTGTCTCAGGGACCGTGGTCTCCCAATACATGCGACTCTCTCTAGCAGTAGTCAAGATGACTCTGCAGCGAACAAGGAACTCCTCATGAACCAACCCATTACTGTCTAACAGAGAAGGAAAAAGAAAAAGAAATCCGATACCTAACCCACCCTAGAATAAAAAAAATAATAAATAAAAAAATTAAGAAGTAGAAACAAGGGCTCTCCTCTCATGGAACTTAAATGGCTTTCATTCCCGTTTGGACGAATTAAAGTTAATGTCTATGCATAGACCCGTGGTTCTCTGCCTGCGTGAAATAAATATCCGACCTGAGCACGCGGCTTTTGTTGCTACAGGCAAGACGTAGACGATGGCCTCCGCGCCCAAGGCGGACTCGCTACTTTTATCACAGGTATCTAAAGAAATACACATCCGACCCACTCTCCAGATATCTTGCTTTCATGTGAATTTTCCAACTATTTCTGTTACCATTTGCAACGTTTATATCCCGCCTGGACAAGTGTCACAGAAAGAACTGGAAGATGTGCTCTATCAGGTGTCTGCACCTTTTCTTATTGTGGGGGACTTCAACGCCCACAACCCTGCCTGGAGTGACACAAGGTCGTGCACGAGAGGCAGGTTACTTGAAAATATTATAGATAGCCAAAACTTAATTCTCCATAATTCTGGCGAATGCACACACTTTTCCGTAGTTTCTAACACTTTCTCGTCCGTGGACTTAGCTTTCTGTAGTCGCTCTGTTTCTACAATCTTCGAGTGGACTGTTCTTGGCGACCTAAATGGCAGTGACCATTTTCCCATTCGGGTCAACCTCGATATTCCCGATCTGAACGATGCCCGCCCTCCTCGCTAGCTACTCCACCGAGCTGAGTGGGAAACCTTCAAGAAAGAATTAAGAATATCGGAAAACTGCTCTAACGACATCGATGCTATAGTTGCCTATTTTAATAACGCTGTCCTCCATGCGGCCTCATTTCCCATCCAGAAGTCGTCGGGCCATCCACGACATCCCCCTGTGCCATGGTGGAACGCTGATTGTGCCACCGCGGTCCGTGATCGGAAGAGGGCATTGGCAAAATGTAGTAGGTTCCCATCCATGGAAAACCTAATAAATTATAAAAGATCCCGAACCAGTGCTAGATTAACGATACGGGAAAGTAAGGCTGCGTCCTGAAAGGCTTACATATCGTCACTCCCTTGCAGTTCATCCCCTAAACTTGTGTGGAGAAAGGTCCGACAGATCGATAGAAGGCTCCCTTCGCCGTCTATTTCAGGGCTTATGGTAAATGGCAATCTCCTAACCTCTCCACTCGAAATTGCTGAAGAAATGGCCTCTCACTACGAACACATCTCCACTCCGTACACTATCCTTCTGGCTATCGAAAAACGAAAAGAAAAATGGAAAACTGTAAATTACACTTCTCGAGTCGCGTGGAGGAAGACTACAATGTCTTTTTCTCCATGGACGAACTCTCCTGTGCCCTAGCTTGTGCGAAAGATTCTGCTCCAGGGACAGACCAGATACATAACCAAATGTTGAAACACCTACCGGAAAACGCTCGTTCCTTTCTCCTCGGCATTTTCAACAAGATTTGCGCTGAACACGCAATACCAAGAATTTGGCGTGAGGCCATTATTCTCCCAATCCCTAAAGAAAGAAAGAACAGAAACACCCCCTCAAGTGACCGTCCAATGTCGCTCACAAGCTGTATGTGCAAGCTTTTAGAGCGAATGGTAAATGGTAGAGAGAATGTCTGGTCTGGCTCCTGGAACAAAAGAACCTATTTACACCTCTCCAATGTGGCTTCAGGAAGCACAGAGCAACCATGGACCACCTAGTCACCCTTGCTACGCAGATTTCCACTTCTTTCGTGCTACGTCAGCACCTGGTAGCAATTTTCTTCGATATAGAGAAAGCGTATGACACCACCTGGAGGTACGGTATTCTTCGCACCTTGCATATTTGGGGCCTTAGGGACGGCTCCCTTTGTTTCTAGTAGGTTTTCTTTCATCAAGATCTTTCCGCGTCCGCCTTGGCGACGTGTTATCTTCTAGTTACTAGTTAGAAAACGGTGTTACCAGGGGATCGATTTTGAGCGTCACTCTGCCATTGCTATAAAATATTATTGCATCAGTTATCCGGGAGCCTGTGAAGGCATCACTGTTCGTTGACGACTTTGCAAATTTTTGCTCTTCCAAGAGCGTGCAAGTTATTAAGAGGCAACTACAACTTGTGCACAACAAACTGCAGGAATGGAGCGATAAAACAGGATTCAAGTTCTCCACCTCAAATACCACTTGCATGCACTTTTGCAGAATCCATTACCTCCAGATTCACCCCGACCTTTTTCTTGAAAGAACAGCAGCTTCCATTCGTTGAATCCTCAACCTTCCTTGGGCTCACATTCGACAAGAGCCTAACCTGGCGAAAACACATCCGTAAACTACAGGGCCAATGTGTATCACCCATAGGTGATTTATAAATCTCCTTCGCACTCGTACTTGGGGCGGAGACCGTGTTTGTCTTTTTGCGTTTGTATAGAACTCTCATCCGCCCTATCTTGGATTACGCATGCATAGTGTATGGGCCAGCGTCGCCATCAACCCTCCGGCCATTAAATACCATACACAATGCCGGTATAAGGATTAGTACAGGCGCCTACCGCACGATCGCATCGAATTCCTCTTGCCGAGGCTGGGAACCATCTCTGACCCGCAGGCGGGATATTCTGATTGCTTCCTATGGCGCGAAATTATCCAATGTTGATACTCCCTCGCGCCAAGCAGTCCAACCCACTTGACTTCATATACACTTAGACCATCGTTACCCTATCCCCTGGGAGTCCGTCTCCGAATGCCCTTACAGAAGCTTCATGTAAAACTACCCAACCCTTTGAAACCTCCCCTAAAACCTTGTTTCCCCTTGGAAACTACACCGGCCGATAATAGATCTAACATTCCTAAATCCTTAACGCCCGCCAGTACATTCTTATCGGAAATTGAGGCGATAAAATCTACGTATCCTGGCCATTACTTTATTTACACCGATGGCTACTCTCAAAACGGAAAAGTCGGATGTGCCTTATATTGCAGTAGAGTCACGCAAGGTTTTCGATTAGACTCTTCGTGCAGTGTCTTCACCGCAGAGAAGTATGCGCAGAGGCACTTTAACTTGCTGAATCGATGAAAGTCATTACTTTCATTATCTGCTGTGATTCCAAAAGCTTTCTTGAATCCATCTTCTCCTTCTCGTTTTGTAACCCACAGGACAATGACCATCCAACACCAAATCCATTATCTGTTGGTCCGCCACTATATTTTAGTCTTTTGTTGGGTCCTTGGACACGTGGGAATAAGTGGAAATGAAATAGCTGACCATGCGACAGTCTGCCACGAAGAAAAGAGAATTACACATTTTACAGTCCCCACGGAAGACACTAAGCTAAGAAACGCTCTATCCGCAATGAATGGCAAACAGAGTGGCATAACTCAGATTTTAAGCTCACGAGAATCAATGGGTCCATAAATCCTTTGTCTTCCTCATCTCGTGATGCTCCGCGCGAGGAGATCATTTTAACACGCCTCTGGTTTGGTCACTGCCATTTCTCCCACGGTTATATCCTCACGGGACCCACCCTATATGCGAATACTGCAAAACAGAACTTACCGTGGAGCATGTTCTCTTACACTGTGTTAAGATAAGAGAGAGCCGTCGAAGGCATGACTTTGCTAGCTCCCTAGCGGAGATTTTTAGAAATGACGAATCTTCTCTCTGTAAGCTTTTTGGCTTTTTGCGAGAGACTGGTTTGTACAGCGTTATCTGAGAGAAGATGATAATGCGAATTATTGACTTTTAGCCCTAGATTAAAAAAAACGCATTTTTCTGCCAAACCCTTTTATTAGGATACGTTCTTTTCCGTTTTACTTTGCTTTCTCTTAAAGATTTTAATTCTTTGTTAGCTTTGCATGCAATATTCTGCACTGCTCTTAAAATAATTTGACACGGGTGCAATTGACCTTAGCCGTTGTAGCGCCCTTAAACTCAATCAATTTAATCAATCAATCTAAACTAATTTAGTTCGTTGACAAGAGGTAAGAATGGGCGACACGAATGTGACTAGTGGCACCACTTCGAAAATTACTTCGTGCCATCGAAAGTTTCCCCAGAAATCCCCGTGACTTTCTCATAATAAGGAATCTATCAGCCCATTAATATAAAAATTAAGTATGGCGGCGGTGTCCGACTTGTCCGCCTTCTACCAATCAGAACAGAATCTCCTTGAAACCAGAGTTGTATCTCCTACTGTATGATATTTTTTCGATCTCATCGCATGTTTTTCTTTCCAGGAACGAGCGACACACCGGGAGCAGGAGTTCCTGACTGACTCTCACGAGCGATCAGCAGCGACAGCCCAAGAGCCATGGACGCCTTCACAGGACGCCCGTATACAGCTCACTGGCGCCGAAATGGACCTAGCGGACCCGAGCACACTGCCGTCGTACCGTCCTTGCCGGGACTGGGGCCCACCTCGGCGGACCACGCCGCCATAGACCACACTACGATGGGGCGTTCCATCGCAGCCGAGCATTACGACGTGCATCACTTGGACTCGCCGCCCAGCAGCATGGAGCAAGTGCCGTTCAGCGCCGCGGACCCTTCCGGGGTGGCGAGTACTATCGGGCCCTCCAACCAGCTGCCGCCCTCGAAGAAGAACCACACGGATACGCACCTAGCGGTGACCGGGATTCCGTTCCGCTTCTTACAAGGGAATGGCATGACTTATGATGGAGCATAAGGTTATAACTTAACTCCTTCCGAAACTTAATCCGCTCCTCCGTTAGACCCACACTTACAAAAATAAAAGTCAATTTCAACGGGTTACCTCACGTATTTCAGCAATTTTTATACCGTCAACGTACAATCTTTAACAAAACATTTAAGCAAGTTTTGAAATTCTTGAACGCTAGATTCTTTTAACTCGGGCCTTAAAAGGGTTAACAAAGGGATGACAAGTCCGAACTGCGAATTTTAATATGTAATATTGTTGTGCAAAAAAGCTTAAGGCTAAATGTACCAACACTAGTTCAATTTGTCTCCACCACGTGGCAGCACCAAAATAAGCAACATTTACTTGACTGGACAATCTGAACAAATTGTCCGATTTTCGATCTGTAAACGGCATTTGACTCCTTTCTTTACGCTTTTGTTTTACGCTACAAAGCCCTATCTTCAAAATGATTCCCAAAAAGATTTTTAAATTTTTCTCCTAGTTCCGGGAAGAAATTAAAGAATGTGGGATTATAGCGCAATGACGACGTGCTGTCACAATCCAACGCCGCCAACAACGTGTCAATCATGCAAATCGGATGAATAGGAACGGCGTAAAGTGAAATTTGGAAAACTTTTCCCTCCCCCCTCCCGCTCTCCACCAATGCGTCACCCAACGCTTGTGAGCCCTCCCTCGGCCTAACCCGGTGGCCTGCGGCGCGAGAGGAGGCCGAACTCTCAGGCAGGCAAGCCAGGCAGTCGGTTTATGCTTTCGTCCCTTTCAATCTCTATATATTTTTCTCACATATCAAACTAGTGATGCTGTAACACGAACAAACTGTCTCGTATCAGTGCAAGGTTGAGCAATATTTAAATACTTGTATTTGAAATCTGTATTATCTAAAAACTGTATTTTTGAGTTTTTTAGCATGTAATTTGAAAATATATTTAAATAATAAAATTGATGCTTTTAAAAAAGAAATAATGTTATACATGTAAATAATGTAATAGTGATAGTAATAGTACTATCGAACCCTCCAACCAATAGGCCAACAAATGAAAGAGAAGATAACAAGGATAGTTTGTTTTTCTTTAATTCTGCTATTGAACAGGGACCGAAAAGGTATTGAATTTAAAATTAAAAACATCGGTATTTTTTCATAACTTTTTCAGAAACCTTTATTCTTTTATACTGGTAAAATACCTCTATAAGACGTCTATACCGGTATGGATGCCCGTAAAGGTTATACCGGTTTTATATAAGTATTTTCAATGAAAATATAATAGCAATAGCTTTCCATCCAAACATGTTGACAAAATAAGTCACTTTAGTTATTAATATCTCACAAAATGTTTATGAACACAATATACTTTCATAAATGTTATTTATTTTTTAAATTGTTATTTTGTTTATATATATATATATATATATATATATATATATATATATATATATATATATATATACTCTGTTACTAATAATTCAGGAAACGCGAATGATTCCACTAATTCTTATAAATACCTCCACTTCGTCATTGCACAATGTTCTCGCCCACTGAAAACTGCTCACCGCCCTCTTCTTACGCTTGAGCATATTGAATTGTCCTAGTGTAGCACGCAGCCCGCCGAGGAACGCGGCGAGATGTCTGCGGAGGTCAAGAAAGTTACGCTATCAGAACAGCAGTGTGTCAGAGGTGAGATCCTACTTCCAGGTCAGAAGGTTGACTGTACACTTGAGCACGTGCCCTGGTGGCGCTGGACTAGGAAAGAAAGGAGCGCGAAATGAGGAGCAAACATTCAAAAAATGACATGTCCACCTCATTTTCGATAAAATCGCAAACATATTATAGCATAAAAATTATGCAAATGAGTTATTTGTACTCAATTCTTAATAATGTAATAAGGAATATATTACTTAATATTTTTATTATGTAATAATAAATATATAATTAATATAAAATTTAAATATTAAGTTTGGTTGAATTTCACCTTTAAAAATTTAGTTTCGGGTCGTTGTTCTCGTTTTATATGCGAAGGACATATGCTTTGATTAAATCACAGATGGACATGTGATTTAAATGGAAAATAAATTATTTTTATTGAAATTCATAAAAATATATTGGGAAAATTAACATTCATTTTCTTGCATCTTTTTTGTGCAGCTTTTTGTACAAATCCATTGTTCCAAATTTTAATAATAAAGTATATAATTTATTTATTATTAAAGTAAGGATATCCCAACTTAAAGAATTTTATACAAGTCCATTGACACGTTTGGCGAAAAAAGAGCGCCTTCATTTTTCGTCCTTTTATCAAAAAACAATTATTTTTGACATATTTTTAAAAAAATATGTTAGACTTCCTTACCTTGTTTGAACAATTCATGCTTCGTGATTTTTTTCTTTTTGTTCTTTTTTTCTTTCTTTTCGTTTTCTCGAATGATCGGTAACGTCACTAACAGATACTTCCACTTCCATGGCTCAGAATTATTCCATGTTGGTTATGTTTCTCTAACTCAACAGCAAATAGGGATATTGAAGCAAAATGTAGACAGAATACAGAATAGATATTGTAATGATCCAGAATCCCCCCAAAACAGTTTTGGTTTAAAATGTAAACATAGCAGAAAATAACAAGAGTGGGAGGTGAGAAGACAAGAGAGGGCGGCATCGTGCATGAACAATTTTATAAATTAAAAGAATGCACGATCAAAAACCGAAATAGTATTAATCGGTAGTACACAATTTTAGGAACCAGTTAAAAGTTGTTTCAAGTAAATCGCGTTAGGGGTTCCGAAGATGTAAGCAAATTTAGA